>CM076607.1:11153154-11524506 GCA_038502775.1 Hippodamia convergens | reverse complement strand
ATAATTATATTATTTTCTTTTATAAGTAGTAGATCCAGGAAAGATTATCTATTATCTTCTTCCAGTTCCACTGTGAACTGAATTTTGACATGTATAGAGTTGAATAAGTTCACTGTCGATTGGATGTCTTCTTTGTGAACTATCAGGATCATGTCATCTACATAGTGCCGGACCCATTTTATTCTGGCGTTATTTTTATTTTGTAGTGCTTTTTGGACTATATAGTCCATGATGAGGTTGCTGAGGCTTGGACTACATGGGCTTCCCATACAGCATCCATCTAGTTGTTTTAAGTGTTTATCTTCATATTGGAAGAAGCTGTTATCGAAGATGTGTTGTATCAACTTTATGAACATATTTTTAGAGGTTATGTATGTTTATGCTGCTATTGTGTTCTATTTGGTGTTAATTATATCGATTATCAGATCTTTGGAAATCGATGGAAAAAGGCTTACTACGTCCAGAGACATCAATACAAAATCATCCGGTATGTGGATTCCTGTTATTTGATCTTTAACTTCCAAGCTGTTTTTTAGATTGGAGGGTAATGTGGTGTCTACTTGTACCAAAATATTGTGTACATATTTGCAGATATTGTATGTTGGGGATCCTATTGTTGACACGATTGGACGGAATTTTAATGGACCCTTTTTGTGTGTTTCAGGTAGAGCGTAGATTTTGGCTGGAATGCTATTATATTTTTTAAGTTTTTCAGCAGTATACTCCTTTATGTGTCCTTGTGTGTATATTTGTGATATCAAGTTGTTCGTGAGTCTCTGTGTTTTTAGGGTAGGATCGTTGTTTAGTTTTTTATATATAT
Source organism: Hippodamia convergens (assembly GCA_038502775.1). Lineage (NCBI taxonomy): Eukaryota > Metazoa > Arthropoda > Insecta > Coleoptera > Coccinellidae > Hippodamia > Hippodamia convergens. The sequence continues at coordinate 11,523,686 of CM076607.1, read as the reverse complement.
TAGTGTCACCCAAGATGTCTTGTATGCCATTTTTATACATTCTTGTTGTAAGTATAAACCCGGTCGTCCACTGGAAGCGTATTTAAGCGGCTTCGCGCTCACGCGAAACAAGCGTTCGTAGCTGCTACAACACAGGCGGCAATGGGCTGCAGGGTTCGTCCACGGTTGCGGCTTCTTGCGTTCCATTCAGTGATATAACCAACAAAGACCAAAGTTTGATTTCGAAAATGACATCGTTCGTATTCTTTTAGCATTGACTGCAATATGCTTTGAATCCGGAGGACTTGTACATTCTAGAGTCAAGTTATTTAGTCAAAAGACGACGGGAACACAGAGGTCCTGCCGTTATTGGATGCACCCAATTTTCAGAACCAAAAATCCTTGGGAGAATTCAAACATCTCCAAAATCAATGGAACGATGGAACTGTCAGGTTTCATCATTAGTTTTTTCGTGTTATTCCAATCCATCATGTGATTGCCTATTGGATGATCGCGATCTACCAATATCTCTACATTTTATGTTATTCTAATTTTCTAATTTCGAAAGGTGTTGATGCTTCTCGTGTATAGGTTTTTCCACAAATACAAGGAATATTGTTAATACAATTTTTTTTACTCCGTTTCTTATTTGAAGGTTTAGGTTTTGTGAATTTAGATCTTAAATCATTTCGTGTTATGAAAACGGTTCTAATATTGAATTTAGAACCAATTCTTTAAATTTTTTCCTGAAAGTCCATGAACTTGAGAAATCAAATTAAATGACATTGTTTATTCTTGATGGTTTCTTGTTGGTCCCTGATTATCGTTATACTCTCTACATTTGAAATAATTTTTCAAATGAAATTCGTTGGATATTAATTATCCTCAAGAATACTTTTAATGAAATTAATTTAATTATTTCTCATTTCATTTGTAGATGAAATTAAATGAGCCCCACCGTTAAGTGTTTTTATAATACCTGTTTTAACACTCATTTGACTGATTTGAATACCTATATATTTAGATATCGATTGTTGTGTGACTTTTTTCTGAAACCATTTGATTCTTCTTTGCCATGTTGTCAAATCACGAAAACATCATCGGCATACCGTCATCAAGTCTTTAGGCATTGCACCACAGACTTATCATCACACAAAATTTGACATCAAAATTTCCTTGGATTTCATTCATATGAGAGACAAGTGTGTTCAGAAAAAAAGACACACCAATCGATATCAAATGATTGTTAAAACAACTTTTATGAAAACACTTTATGATTGGGATCATTTAATTCATCTACAACTGAAAAAAAAAAAAATGAAATTAATTTCATTGAAGATAGTTTTGAGGAGGATCCATGTCCAGCGCTTCTAGCGTTCGAGCGTACACGCGCTACAGATCCCATTTCAGGCGGATCAAGCGGCGAAGCTCGTAGCCGCTCGTGTACGCCCGCTCGAAGTCGCCTGTACTGGACGCAGCTGCATTGGAATACATTGCTTAGGATCTGTAGCAACTTGCCGCACGTAAACGCTCGTTTCGCGAGAGCTATAAAACGCTCGAAAACGCTTGCAGTGGACGACCGGGCTTAAGCTGGTTTTATCTTTATTTGAGTTTGTAACTATTATATCTGGATGTTGTTGCAAGAATTGTTTGATTTTATTCAATTCTTTGTTGATCGGAACTATTTCATTCTTATTGTTTTTATTGTAATGTCCTTGATTATTTATGGCTGTGATAAGTTTTGCTCGGATTTTATTCTGTTCCGCGTACTCTATGTCTGACTTCATCAGCACATATTCACTGTCTTTGATTATCGTTGGGACGGTTGGGACCATCATCTCAAACTCATGGTTTCCTGGATCTACTACTTATGAAAGAAAATAATATAATTATATTACAGGAAACCAAACAACTCCAGCAGAGTACTAAACTTCCGATCCTCGTGCCCAATATCACATAAAATCCCCATAATTAAGAACTTGAAATACAGAATTCTAAAGCTCAGTCATGAGAAATTCCACACCAGTTATTTACTTAAAGCCGAAACAAAACTCAAATTGAACAACTACCCAAAACTCTTGATAAATAAAATATTCTACTCCAGTAAACCTACAGAGAAAAGTAACGATGAAATCAAATACTACAAATTTCCTGCAGTTGGCACAGTGGACAAAAAAATGCAATTAAGTTTTAAAAAACACAAAATAACACTAGGTTTATACAACCAACTACAAACACATAAGTATACACTTAGGTAAAAGCGAAAATAGATAACAAGCAAAAGTCTAACATAGTATACTTGTATACAAAATATCATGTAAACAGTGTCCAAAAACATATACAGGTAACACCAGTCAATATTGTTATATGAGAGCTAAACAACATGCAAATGATGATCAGAACAAAAAGAAAACCACAGCTCTCTCAAAACATGCCAAAGACTACCAACATGAATTTGATTTTGATAATAAAAAAATCGTTGCAACAGAGGACGTTCAAGAAAAGAGGGAAATATTAGAAATTCCAAGAGATCAAAACAGCTGTAACTTCAAGACTGACACTGCTTAACTGAATCCAATGTACAAAGTTCTAATAAGTTGAAGAATCAAACTTGTATATGGCGGGAAAAATCGGCATGGTAGGATTAGCGAAGAAAGGTTTGAGAGCGACATCTCACAGACGATGGCGTAACCCATAGTGCATATTGTGTGTGTGTGTGTGACGCAGATAGCTCAACAATGATTGCCTGGATTATCAATTGGACATATATCGAATGAAATTAAAGATCGTTTATGTGAATATTGAAGCGTTGAAAAATAATATAATCAAATAGTTATCCAAGTGCTCTTTAGATGATTTCGGTTTGCATGTATAATGACAAGGGTGATTGACCAAAGATAGTAGTAAGTTTTCCCAGCCTATAAATCAATTTCATTGTCACCTAGAAATATTGTTGAAAAGTGTATTTTTATAACCTTAAATGTCCTGTATTGTGTGAATATTGTATTTGTGTCAACAATTTTGTATTTTTATTTTCATTTCAGCCTCTGAAGAAGCTGTAATAAAGTTAGCGAAACGTCAGGTTATCTCTGAATTTTATTCACCTACCTACCACTACGTCGTAGCTGCCCACTAACTTGGTTACATTTCGTAATATTGGGGACGCAAAACATCTATACATAAAACAAAATCACTTTTGACACATATACCATAAAATGTTTTTTGTACAACTGCCCAATTTTGCGAGTTTGCAATGACAATAAACTTCAAAATGTATTTTGATATTCAATTAATCAAAAGGTTGTTGTGAATGGCAAACGTTGCCAACGTATGATTACTAACAAATGAAAAAAGACTCTGTCATTTCTTTCCTGTCTTGGGTGTTGGACTGCTCAATATGTTTGTCGAGAGTCCAATTATTAATGAAAGTGACGATTTGGTTGTTCCTCTGGATATTGAAGAGTTTGCAAGAAGAGTAAATCTCCTACCTAAAAAATCTATTCAGCAGTATGATATTGCAAATAACAATTTCCTGGATTAGTGTGAATTGAAAAATGTAGAAGGGAACTTCAGTGAAACTGTTTTCCTGGCATTCTTAGAAGAAAAATCGAAAATATGGAGTTCATCAATTTTGTGGAGCAAATTTTCAATAATAAAGTCAAGCGTCTTTGTTGAAAATGATGTGGATATCAGTAAATATTTTAAGGTAATAGCATATTTAAAACGGAGAAATGAAGGATATCGTACCAAAAATTCGAAAATTCTCACTCGCGAACAAGTTGAAAAGTTCATAAAGTAGATACCAGATGAGAAATACTCGATGCTTAAGGTTGCAACTATTTTCGTATTATTTGGAGCCTGCCGAAGTGAAAAAGTGTGTAATTTATCAGTAGAAGACATCGAAATAACAAATAAATCATTCGTCATACAACTTCCAAATACGAAAACGAAAGTCAGTCGTTCTTGCAGTATAATTGAAATGTAGGTATACTACTTTCATAAGTATTTGTCACTTTTAATGGCAGTTGTACAAAAACTCATTTTCCGATAGTTCACTACCTCCTGTACGACGTTTTCTGTAAATTGCAGCAACAAAAGGGCAAAATTAAACAAAAACCTGGAAAAAACAAGCTAATCTTCAATCGGACTGAGCATCGAAGTGGCGTTCACTCATTGCACCTGCTACAGCAACGTCCTTTTATTTTTCTCCCCGAGTTGAGGACAATACGATGCTGCTCTTGCATTTCTCCTCCCGTGCTCGAAACATCCTGTGCTTCCCGTTCGATAGAAACAAAACGTCATATGTTTTCATTTCGATACACGAGCTCAGCACGCAGTCAGAGCTTGAATGGGTACAGTGTGGAAAGGAAAAATGGAGTAAATTCATTATCTCAGATACCCTATTTTCGATTGACCCTGGACTATTTTGCAATTAAACTTGTCATACTTTGGAAAGAGTGACCAATTTTCATCTGAAAAGAACCATATTGAATGGTTCCGTCTATTGATAAGTATAAATGCTGATCCATCCATAACTATCCACCCCGAATTTCGAGCTGTACTAACTTTTTTCAATTTCTTGTATATCTGATTTTTCTCATTGAAAACCCCAGTCACCAATCATTTGCTAATATTTTTGCATCCGAATTTATATTTTCTTAGTGTTCATAAAGACTAGTTTGCCCACCATATGAATTCATATATAGTTTTTTCTAGGGGAAAGTATATTTCGGTGAATTATATTTTTGTTTAGCTTTTCTGAACATTAAATGTTCTTTTCGAATGTATTTGCTTTGCTAAGCGTATATCCTCCTGCTAATGCACCCAATACGAAAACAAAATAAATTTGCTCCTGATGCAAATTCACAAAGAGTTTCGGTTATGAGAATTGGCAAACCATCTAACAATCGTCCTCGAATTTTAAAAATTTCATTTACCAACCCTGTGATTGTTACCAGGGTTCTCAGGAATAAGATAATGATGAGGAATAAACCTGAATGGCGAAGTTTCAGCATTTCGGATGACAAGACACCTACTCAAGTCAGGGAGCTGAGCACATTACGTGAGGAGCTCAAACGCAGGATAAACGCAGGAGAAACTGATATTGACATCAAATATCGTTCCGGAACTCCTACCATCACTAAAATATCAGTTTCTAAACAGCCAAAAAACTAAATACGCTTTGTGAGTGGTCTGTCTTCTACACGAATGCACAGTCTTTGTCCTCCAAATATAATGAACTGGTAGCCTACGTTGGATCCTATCGTCCGACGTTTATTCTAGTAGCTGAATCCTGGCTCCATCCTGGAATTCCGGACTGCTTGGTAGTATTACCAGGCTATTCCATCTTTAGACATGACAGCACAACTACGATTGGTCATGGTGGAGTATGCATTTATGTAGCTGATAGCGTTTGCGCATCTTTCACTCTTCAGCCTTCGGAGCCCGATCTGCCAGGAATTGATTGTTTGTTTATTGATCTTTGCAATGGAGGATCCTGCTGTTTCACCATTGGTTGCATCTACCGACCTCGCCCTTGTCCATCCGATTCTCAACTTGCTGGTCTTCTTGGCAGTCTTTCTGTGAGCAAGCGAAGTCTATACATAGCAGGTGACTTCAACATGCCCGAAGTAGATTGGCCTTTATCGTCAAAAGTTTATAACACCGCCTCCGCTATTCTTGTTGACACCATTCGCGAAAACAATTTCACTCAATCAGTTGAGTTTCCGACCCGCTATCGCAACCTACAATCTCCTTCACTTCTTGATTTGATACTGGTCAACGATCCTGACATTGTTTCGAGCATTGATCAACATCCACCTCTGGGTAAATCAGACCATATTATCCTTTCTTCTAAGTTGCAGCTCATTTTTCCTTCTACTAATGAGAAAATCTTGAAAACTATGAAAACAACTAACTACCGTCAGCTTGATAATTTAGTAGAAGTAATTGACTGGGTATCCCTCCTGCAGCCGGAAGCTGACGTGGAACGCATGTGGAACATTTTCTCTGGAAAATTGCATGAGCTTATCGACAATTGTACATCGAGAAGAAACATCACCTTCATTCCGACTAAACCGTGGATCAACTCAAATATCCTCCGGCTAATTCGTCATAAAAAATCCTTGTGGCAGCGCTATATTCGTCGTAAAGATCAAAGAGACTATGATGCCCATAGAAGTTTCTCGAATTACCTTTCCACCATAATTACTATAGCAAAAAAGGACTACGAACTTAAGCTAACACGGTCTAGTGATCGTAAGAGTTTCTTCAAATACATCAGGTCTACATTAAACACCAAGGTTGATACTCCATTGGTCTATGGTCGGAACAATAGACTATGCTCAGGTCCAGAAGAGTCTGCAAACGTTTTGGCCGATTCTTTTTCGGAATCATTCACACTAGAATCTGGTCAGCCTCCCGCAATAATTTCGCCCCGTATATCCGCCGAACTCAGAGACGTAACATTCTCTCCGTCTATCGTGAGGGCCAAGCTTTCTACCTTGAATATACAGTCTGCTCCTGGTACTGACGGATTTTCTGCGAAACTGCTCAAGGAGTGTACCTGTTCCCTGGCGCTCCCCCTTTCACTAATCTTTAACCGCTCATTCGAGACTTCTTTCCTCCCTTCTTCTTGGCGAAGTGCACGTGTTACGCCTATTTTCAAAAAGGGAGATAAGCGTTGTGCCGACAACTACCGCCCCATCAGCTTAGTCCCGGTCATTGCGAAGGTCTTTGAAAGGATCATTCTGGATGAAGTTATCCACTTCTCGCTTGCTCAAGGCATAATTCCTGATTGTCAACATGGCTTTCTCCCGGGGCGCTCTGTCATCACAAACCTCCTTGAATGCGTCAACTCCTGGTCGTCGTCCCTTGACAAAGGTAACCCGGTTGATGTCATCTACCTTGACTTCTCTCGAGCCTTTGACCGTGTGCCTCATAGACGTCTCATCTTCCAGCTTGATCATGTTGGGATTCGTGGCCGCCTCCTCTCGTGGATAGAGGCATTTCTTTCGAATCGCTCCTTCCAGGTTCGTGTTGGAGATGTTCTCTCTTCGCCGAGAGCCGTTTTGAGTGGAGTACCTCAGGGCTCGGTATTAGGCCCGGTTCTGTTTCTTCTTTTCGTTTCTGACTTGCCAAGACATGTCAGATCCCACTGTTCGCAGTTCGCTGATGACACCAAGATATTTAGCCCCGTCGGTGCCTCCTCTAGTTTACAAGATGACCTCGACTCCATTTCACGGTGGTGTAAGGACTGGCAGCTGCCGCTGAACGGTGAGAAGTGCGTCGTTCTTCACATGGGTGCCCGCAATCCGCGCCGGAGATATTTTCTCAATGGATGTGTCATCCCTGTATCCAGCAGCCATTGTGACTTGGGTGTTATAATCACGGATAATCTGAGTTGGTCCGATCATATTCTCCATGCGGTAGGCAAGGCCAAGAGATCCTTATTTCTGATTCAGAAAGCATTTGGCAGGTGTGACCCCCTAACGTGCGCGGCTCTATATCGAAACTATGTGCGGCCTATCATAGAGTTCGCTGGCCCTGTTTGGCATCCGACGTTGTGCCGCGATTTATCTTTACTGGAAGGTCTTCAGCGTCGTGCAACGCGTTTACCATACGGCATCTCACGCCCGTCATATAGTGAAAGACTTTCCATAATGAACCTACCTTCTTTTGTGGACCGCAGGACACGTGGCGACCTTATAATAACTTTCAGAGCTCTGAAGGATATGTTTGGTGTTAGTCTGCGCAACTTGTTCACGTTGAATACCGACAGCCGTTTGCGTGGTCATGCTTTTAAGCTCCGCAAGGAGGACTTCAAGACAGTGCAAAGACAACACTTTTTGACGAACCGCGTATTCGGGGTGTGGAATGCTTTGCCTTCTGTTGTGGTTGAGTCAGTGTCGGTGAACTCATTCAAAAACAGTTATGACAGTTGGCGTCTACGTGGATGAGTGGAGTTACTTTTCACTTGGTGGATTTTTGGGGATCTTTTACTTGTTTTAAGCACTTCTACTACTTTTATTTTTCTTTATTACCCTTTGGATTTTTTTTTGTGTTTATATATATTTTGTTCATTGAGTTTATAGGCACTGCCTAAACTCTCATCATTGTTATAATAATAATAATAATAATAAATAAATGAGATCCCTGTTGCCGAATCGTTATTAGTTTTTGGATTTCCCAAGATCATTTGAAGATGAATCCCTCATAACTAATAATAATTATTGTTAAAAAGTCCAGTTTCATCAAAAAATGCTTCCTTTTATTTATTATCTGCCAAATGTCGTGAGAGATACGACTGTTAATCAAATATTCATGAATTGAAAGATGGTACGTTAGCATATATTAAAGAAATGTCGAAAACATTGAAGCCAACGTCACTAATCACTTTGGTCAATTTATTCAACGGTAAGGTCAACAATGAACATAATAATTCACTGGTTTTCATCTTGTCCTATACTGATCAATTTGACAAAACAATAATTCTCAAGTTCAAGGAAAGAAACGAAACTAATGCAGATTTCTTACAAAATGGTGTAGGAGCTCTCATGTTGTATCCACATAAAATCAAAGATTATAGAGAAGAAACATTTGAAATCAAGCAACTGCAGTGACGTCAGCGCCATCTAGTTATTCCGAGTTAAATCATAAAATGAAATAATATTCGTTTAAGATACATTTCAGAGGTATTTTTAGTAATTAGTACTATTTCACTCTTTTACTTGTCATTTTGTTATCAACAAAAATTTTCGAGGGAAATTTCAGAATCAGATAGTCCTCAATGTTATCTCCAAAATTAGGTATCACAACACTCCTCACCGCTTTTCGAAATTAAACGGTTGTACTCACCTCCGTTAGGGGTTTTAGTTACGGGGATGCAAAGATTGGAAAACTTGTTGACCCTAGAATCAGAAATTGACGGATCCAAAGGATTCTCTCTCAGCAGAAGGAGAATCGAGGTTTTAGAGTTTCGTTGGACCACACTGTATATGAAAATTCTCTTCGTGGTGGCTGGTTGTACCTATAAAATGAAATTCGGATGGCGATACGTCCCTGTTGCAGCGTGAGAATGGTGTAGCCATTATTTCCGGGTTTTTATCCGTTTGCCAAACGAACCTGGATATTTCGCATGTTTTTTTCTGTTCCGGTTGCGTTGAGGGGGATTTTATTCGAAATGATCGTGTTCGTTCTATATCTATATATGCGCTAATGTGAGCCTATCGAGTGGCTCGGTTGGGAAACGACATTAGAAATATGTACATGATATTGGCTCAGTCATGTCATCGAGAATTTTTTGCAGATAAAAAGCATTTTTGTTGCCCATTCAATCAATTTGATCCATAGTTAAGAAAAAAGTAGATGTGAAATTTTTTCCTCACTCATAGCGTGACATAGCACTGATATTTTTTAATACAAACAAGCTGTATATTCATCAACCAAAATTTACTTAAAAAAAAAGTCTATTAGATATTTCCGGTTTGAGCTGATTTTGTGTTTTCACGAATAAAAGAGAAATGTTCATATGAATATGGAACAAAAAAACAAAATTTTTTCAACCTCTGTTCTTTCGAGCATTCAGGCAGTCGTAGTAGATTAGTTCTCGAAGTTTCGCCAGTTCGAGTGTCTGTCATCTTCAGGAGTTATATTTCAGGGGATGGTCAATAAATCGAAGGAAACTTTGAAAATCAATAGGACATGGGTACTCAAAAAACACACAACCAATTCCCTGCAATAATATCCATGGGCGCCCGCAGGGGGGGGGGGACCGGGGGGCCGTGGCCCCCCTGAGATTTTGATCCTCTTTCGAATTGATAACTCCGTGAGGCGTCTTGAGCACTTTTTGGGAAAGTTTTTTGGAAAGTTTTCGAAGACGATGAATTTCATGTTTTTGTTTACCTAAAGCGAAGTAATAAATTCATAAACTACCCCATACTTATCGGCATTCTCTTCAATCTCTACCAGAAGTTCGTTTTATGACCGGTTTGATGGGGGATTCTTCCTGCGACTAGTGGGACTACTCTCATTGTATTTCAATAATTATTGTCCATTCTCCAATCAGAATATTTTTTTCCGAGAAGGCGGAAATATAGAATCTTTTCATTAGTATTTTCATTCTAGAGGAAGATGTATTCGAATTCGAAACAATCCTATTCAGAGAGTATTTTTCGTTTTTAGTGTCTTTGACTCCAAATTTTGTTATCGAGGGTAACTTCTTTGATTATTTACGTAGATGATTTTTTCGTTCGGGCCTCTCAATGTGAAATTTCAACTATTATAATTGTAGATTATTGATAAGAACTGTAAAAAAATGGAAATATGGCAGCCTTTGGGGTCTGCGGATAGAAGTGAAAACAAAGTTACACGTGAATTGTATCGTAGAGCGTCGACCCATTAGATTATTATTTGCGAATAATTTTTTATTTGTAAGGAAGTATTAATGATCGATTTGATCCCTGATCATAAACACTCCTTTGTAAACCAAAATTACTTCAAAAATGATGACCAAATAGTTCGACGATACAGTTTACAAGTTGCTCAGATTTCACTTCTATCGGCAGTCCCAGAAGACTGTTTTTTTCTTGTTTCTTGAGAGTCATTTTACTTATGTTTCTATATATATTTCATAAATTTTTATAATTTGATGAATTCACCTTTGGAAAATATGGATATTCTAAAATTTTTCCAAAGGAGATCGAATGCCGATGGCGATCGCTATAAGACACCAAAAAAAAAACTTTATACATCAATGCAGACTCATTCCTCGTGTACTGATAAAAAAACAATTTAAGAAAAATATAGGAATTAACTTCTTATTGAATTTCTTGAGACTAACAGAAGGCTGCTTTTTAGTTAGAATAAACTATGCGTGGTATAGTTATATAATTAATTCATTTTGATAATATATTTATATTGTGTTATTTCGAATAATCTCTGAGTTTCTAGTTTTGAATTCATGGTTTGTTTCATTTAATTTATATTTCATATTTCATTATTATTCATGTATGGTTTTTATGAATATCAGTTTATCGAGCGTATATGTATATTTGTTTTATTTCGTTATTACTGGTTGATGTATCTGTACTTATTATCAATCATACAATTTATTTCATTCCTTTCTTCATATTATTTATATTTCATTTTCCTGTTAATATTTTTTCATTGATTGTAATTTGTTTAGAAAACAGTTACCGTATTATCTTATACATATCGCCTTATATTGTTAATGTTAAAAAAATTTGAGGTGGAAAACTTAATCAATATAAAAAACGAAATAGAAAGAAATGGAATACTGATGTCGCATGCGCCTTATCGTTTTTCGACGATTTTTTTTGCCCCGCCTGAGAAAAAATTCTGCGGGCGCCCGTGATAATATCCGGGTTAATGAAGAGAATGAAGATCGGGAACCGGATGTGAACCGGTCGGACACCGGCGCGCGTTCGCTATCGGGACGAGACCGACCAAGCGCAGCCACGCCCCCCGACCGAGGTTATATAAGGACGTACAATCTGCGTCCCCGTCCCCGTCACACTCGGGCAGTTCGATCCAGTGAGAACATCTCCTAAAACATAACTCCTGAAGATGCCAGACACTCGAACTGGTGAAACGTCGAGAACTAATCTAAGACGACGGACTAAATGCTCGAAAGAACAGGTTACATTGAATGATGGCCTCGAAAGCCTCAACCAATACAACAATATTTTTGTTCAATATCATGAAAAATGGAAATATCAAATGAAACATCACTATAAACAGAAATAACATTGAAAAATTATATAATTCCTTAGTGGTAAATAATCGGAAAACTACGCACTGTCATAACAGATTTTATACAGGGTTATTCACGAATATGTCTTTATAGAATATTTTTAGGAAAGGCACAAGACTTGAATTAAATTTTTTATTGTATAAAAAGATTCTTCATCGAATTCTGAGTCTTTTTGATTCCAAAAGTTTGAATTTTCCCGAGAAAATTCTGTATAAATGGGAAAGTACGAAAAAGAACTGAAAATTGAACTCTGTTGAAATACAGGCAACAGCCTTTCTTCTTGGAGATTCTCAAAAATGAGAATTTTCAATGAAAAAACCTTGAAGTTGTCTGTAGTTTTCAACAGAGTTCAATTTTGAGATTATTTTTAGTATTTCCTCATTTGAGGAGAATTTCTTCGGGATAATTCAAACTTCTGGAATCAAAAAGACTCAGAATTCAATGGAGATTTTATTTATGCAATAAAAATGGGTGTTTCCATATGAAAAACGAAAGTTGATGTCGTGGAACCTTAAAAAATATACGAGAAGTCGTCTTCTCTTCTTTAGAATTTCAGTCCTGAATCTTGTGTCTTTCCTGAATATATTCTATAAAGCCATATTCATGAGAAAACTGCGATTTCTTTCCTCCAAATTTAAATGATTTACCCCTTGCTCTACTCTCTACGTTTCAATAAAAAAAAATTTAATTCAAACAGCTTCTTCTGGGTGTTGTAGTTTCTTCGTCATTAATCATACTAAAAAGTACCTATAGAGAAAACACAAATGAACAGATACTGTTTAAGCAGATAATATTTGGATGATTGGCTACGATGCAAAGTGACTAGGTACTGGGTTCTTATGTTCCCACCAATACATCGCGATCAATGCCAGAATGGCACTGAAATCCCGAAAAGTGGAGAAGTGAGTCTCTCTCAGAACGCCGTGTATTTCTAGGAATGAAGACGTAACTCCTGCTAATCCGATAACGCCAAGAACTGGAGGCCGAAATTTCATTGTTACCAAGCCTCGATTAACCGTAGCGTGAGATTCCCGAATCTTTCCTATTCATCCTCCCATTCTGTTGCCCGAACGATGATTCATCCAATGGGATCCGAGAAAACGTTTGTCTGGGTAGCTTCGTAGAATTCGACCCCGAATGAAACATTCCTTGATAATGTGTACTTTGTGTTCTATCCAGAAACTGAATGAAATGGAGTGGAAGTTTCATCGGGACATATTCTGGTTTATTTTCTCTATCTTGATGTATACATGGTATTTGCTATCCCGCAAGTTACATATCGCAAGGGTTCACAGACTCGGTTCAATGAAATTACATTAGGTTTCTTCTAGCATGAATTTTCCCGAACGTCTCACACCAATATTCAGATTCACACCAGATCATAGTACGAACAACGCCTATTTTATTTTCTTGGATAGTTATTGATATTGAAAGAAAATTGTAACATGTTCATATTTGGCTTTGACGCCTTACCCCACAAGAAAATTCATACACATCTTTCGTATCAGGAGGAATAAGCTCTGGAGCTCTTTTAATTCTTCCTGCAGGTCTTTACTCAATTCCTGGAAGCGAAAGCTCTGTTTATGTAATCCCATGCGCAACTATTAAACTTCAATTCAATGCAGAATCTTACAATCTAAATATGGGAAATAAAAAGTCATTTGAAAGGTAATTCAATTCTCTTTCAGTAATTCTCAAAATATACATGGCATTCCATTCAAAAAAATCACTTTCAACCTTTATTTTTCTAGAAAAAACATCGAATTTTGAATGACTCTGCATGAATAGAAGGTTATTTTGATACATGTGCATGATGCATAGGGTCTTGGCGTTTTGTATACGTAAGTTTTAAGAAGTAATTTCGAAATAATCGTGTTACTGCGATGAAAAAAAAAGAGCAATAATATACAGGATTTACATTTAAAACCACAAAATAGTTACTACTTCTTGACTTGAACGGTAACACCGAAGCATTGAAAAGTTAAAAGTACCGTTTTATTTTATGAATGAAAATGAGCAGAGCGAATTGAACAATTTCACGAACAAAATCAGATCACTTTTAACACAAATACCATACAATGTTTTTTGTACAACTGCCTTATTTTGATCATGAAATGGGCGAAAACGTCGCTACGTTATCATTAGTAACGAATGAGAAAAGACGCTGTCATTTGAATTTCGTTCCTGTCCAATTTTCGTCTTTGGTTTTTAACTGCTTAATATGTTTGTCGAGACTTGTCGTGAAAAGCAAATCTGGAACTCCAACCGAATAAATCTATTCAGCAGTACGATATTGTATTTAATAATTTCCTGGCCTGGTGTAAATTGAAAATTGTAGAAGGAAACTTCAGTGAAATTGTTTTCCTGGCATACTCAGAAAAAAAAAAATCAGAAATATCTAGTTAATCAACTTTGTGGAGAAAATTTTCAATGATAAAGTCAAGTGCCCTTGTCGAGAATAGTGTGGATGTAAGTAAATATTTTAAGGTTATAGCATATTTAAAAATGAAAATTGAAGGATATCGTCCAAAAAATCTAGTATTCTCACTCGTGAACAAAATAAAAAGTTTATAAAGGAGGCACCACATCAGAAATACTTGATGGTTAAAGTTGCAACTTTTTCGGATTATTTGGAGCCTGTCAGCGTGAAGAATTTTGTAATTCATCAGTGGAAGACATCGAAATAACAAATAAATAATTGGTTATACAAATTCCGCATACAAAAACGAAAGTCAGTCGTTCTTACAGTATTATTGGGAAGTACCTATGTAAACTATTTTCATAAGTGCTTTGCACTGCGCCCTTCTGTCATCGAACATCGTCGTTTTTTCCTGAATACATGAATAATAAATGCACTGCCGATCCAGTTGGTATTAATACATTTGGGAAAATTCCATCTATTGTTGCCCAATTCCTCAAACTGCCAGAACCAAAGCAATATACAGGACACTGTTTTCGAAGATCCCCCGCTTCATTGCTAACAGAATCAGGAGCAAATATAACGCATAAGGCTAAAGGACCCATGGTCGATGGCCACTTGCAAATGCAATAATTAGTTGTTACTATTTATTATATAAAAAACATGGTGGATGGAAGTCTACGACGGTAGCCGAGGGCTTTGTTGATTATTCCATTGCATATAGAAATGTCATTTCTGAAAAAATTCTCCCAATCTCAACAGATTTTTGATCATCATCCAATATTGTAATTCCGGTTTCTACAAGTACTGATGGTGCTGAGGATTCTGATAATGTGTTGCGAAGCTTCCTAACGTCACAGGGCAATAATGTTAGTAATTGTTCTCATTTTACGATTAATATTAATGTTCATGAGTAATGATTGTTGAATATTGATAATAAAAATTTGGAATTGCTGAATTTTTCTCATCTGATTTCATCATAGGAAAATGGAGTGCTAAAAATATTTTTAACACGTAAACAATCAACTTTGACATAGTTTGTTTTCATTAAAAGTGTCAGTCTTAATGGCAGTTGTACTAAAAAATTTTTTTTCGTCCTCCAATCTCCCACGTAGCCCCTCGGCGCAGCCTATCGACCAAAATGAACACTGACCTTCCACTCCTTCCCTGAGCGAGTCCCAAACGCGTAGGACGCACCGTAATCTGCGTCCCACCATCTGCTTCCTCCGCCGGTTGCAATTCCCTCCAACGCGTGCGTTGTGAACCCCGAATCCCACGATCTCCAAACGGGGGTAGTGCAGTGGACAGCGCGTCGCCAGCTGAATCACATCGTCATTGTGGCGCGCTACAACCTTGCCCGCCTTGTGGCGGCTCGTAACGCCATCTGGCGGCTGAGGAGGACTGGCTCCCAACCCTGTGACAATGCAACCGACACGGATTCGTATGTACCATAGCATCCTACAGATTTCTCACCTATGCCATTGCCAGTACACGCAGCTCTTCTTCTCTTTCCGCCGCTCTATGACCGCTGAACGATACTGAGCTTTTACTTGAGCGTAGAAGCTTCTGTAGGGTCACTTTGGACGGTCAAATGCAGCATTTTCTTTGTAGGTATATCTCTGTTTGGGTTGTTTGTTTTCTGCTTTCACGGTATCTTTCCCTCGACACTTGATCACTGAGTTGTGCTCTTGTGATAATGATCTTCGTTATCTCTATTACCAATCCTTATGCTGCTTTAATTAACCCATTAAGAATGTTCATCTGAATAACCTTAAATTAGAAACAACATAAAGTCAGGAAGTTAATGAAATGTTCAGCAAAACTTATTCACAGTCGAGGCTTAAAATCTAGTCAAGGTTTAATCCACATTTCCCTACAGTTTGAATTGTTTTTTGTACAACTGCCATTAGAAGAAACACTTTTAATGCTAGAAAAACAATGTTAAACAGTTTATGGTAGTGTTGAAAGTGATTTTAATTTGTTCGTTTTCACACACAAAACAAAACGTCACTTTTGACACTCATATCTTAAATAACTGTTTTTCAATTCTACACAAAAAAAATGTGTAAAAATATTATCCCAAAACTTATGAAGTATTCTTGAAACATGGATGAATTCAAAAAGAATACCATTTTCAATTCCTAAGCTCAGAAATTTTTCAGCATGAGGTGGAGTGGATTTTGTCATTGAGATGAGAGATTTACCGGTTTCCGCCTTATTTGGAATCATCAGTATCACATACACCTCAGGGGCAAAATCTTCATAAAAACTTGAGATTTTTGCAGTGGCCCTGAATCCTGAATCAGTGCCCTCATGCAAGTTTCTCCGAGTGATGAAACGCACAATTCTTCTTGCGATCGCGAAGCCAAGTGTTTTTAAGAAAAAGAATTTAACGGAAAATGAAAAAAAAATTCTTTGTTATCAGGATTCACTGATTTCATATCGTACGTAGATTCAAATTCATAAAATTTGTTCCATATCAACCATGTGTACGTCCTTATACATCATATTGTCATTGTTTTATGAAATTTAAACAAGGATTTCGTATATGTTATGTCAATGCTGTTCATTTCCTAATTATTTAATAACTGAACTAGAAAAATCAAAACTTTGTTAGCACTGAAGATGATAATGAAATTTATCGAAACTGTCGGCAACTAAATAATTGGTTTTTGTCATCTTAGGCCTTAAACCCATTAAAACACTCAACCTGCATATCAACAATCGTCAGGGAAGATAAATTATTCCAATAATTCAATAGTGACAAACCTTTTCTCTGAAATTATGCAATATTGTTGATATGAATCAGATTTTATGAATTTGACTCTAGATATGACATAGGTGCATTTACATGTTAGAACACTATAATTATTTTTCTTCGCAGAATCCAATGCCATGAAAAAAATAGGATTCTAATTCGAAAAACGAAAGTTTTAGGACAATTTTCATCTTAATTTTTACCCAACATTTGGAACACCCTGTGAGAAGTTTTTCGAAATTTTAGAAATGTTCAATATTTCTGCAGTCTTCGACTTCAAATATGTTAAACCGATTGTGCTTGAGATACTCAAAATGGGAAGAACAAACGTAATACCGAATGCTCTTATCTCCTTTTGTTCTTCAGTTTTTCTCGATATTTCGACAAATGCAACGATTTTGAGAAAAACGTATTTTGAATTGAATACATCATCAAAATGGAAACGATGAAACAAATTTTTTTGTTTTTATTTTTTCATTCCTTTGATAACTGAACCTGGTCAAGCTTCAAGAATATTTCAACTCGGTAAACAATGTCGAACAATATCATACTTTCAAATTTTCAGATTCCAAGTAAGTCAAGTTCTCCAAAAACGTCTAATAGGCCGTCAAACTTTGTATACCCTGTATACACTGCCCTTTTCACTTTTTTCGCTGTCATTCCATTATCGATTGATATTTTGAAGCGAAATTTCAGGGTCAGATAGTAGTTGATATGGTTTTCCAAATTATCACAACACCAATCATCTTGATTCAACTTCAAGAGGTTGTGCTCAATCCTCAGAATATTTCCTTTAGATTTGGATTATTCAGGAAAACAGAGATCGATAGTGTGTCATTCGTTTTCTTCTAGCTGTTTCAGTTCAGTCCACAACAAATTTTGCTCACCCTGTGTAGAACTCACTGTCCTTGGGTAGAAAGCAGAAAAGTTTTCAACTCAGAAAATTATAAAATGATAACAGACTCAGGAAGGAGTATGATAATTGATCTGAATACAAGGTGATATAATGCCAAATATAAAATGAGTATGAGATAGCAAGTTAATTTATTTATTTCTCTATTTCAGTATCGTAATGGGTTCATTACAGTACTAAGAGTAGTGCTGTAATGAAACTCATTACAGCATTGTTTTCAGTTATATGTTTCGTTTTATGGTTGTCAGTACTGATCTCCGATCGAATTAAGTTTCGAATCAAAACAATTCGAATTCCGTGAACTGTCAAATTTCGTATGTCACACCAACTGCCAAGATACAAAACAAAAGTCACTAATCTAAATTTTCATTTGAATTTCGAGAATATTTCACGAAAATTGACTGAAATAGAGAAAATACCGTTTAATACTCGTTGCAGAAAGCAATTCCAACACTCATTTGTTCGCATTCGTGTTGGAATAGGAGCTCATTCTGCAACTTGTATTAGAATATACTATTATATAATCATACGCAAAGCCATTTAACATTATTGAAAAATTTGAACAATAACAATTTTTATGAAAATAACATATATACACACACGCATTCAAGTTTCATGAACACATAGAGTTAAATCTACAAAAATGCACATAACAATTTTTTATTAACTAATGAAATACATATTCTATTTTCGATCATTGTCCCACCTGTATGTCCCAATAATCCTTCTCATTCAAACACCATGATAGCACAAGATTTCCGTCGCCACACTTGCTATCTCATTAAAAACCAATTAATGCCACATCCACTGAACCGTTGAAATCATATCGATTTGCAAAGTACACATCTCACAGCTTGAAGCGGTGCTCTAACAGCTGACCCAATCGTAATAATTGAATCAGAAGATAAAATATTGACACAGTTCAGGAACTCGGATGATTGCTACATTGCTGCACAGGTCCCCCAGGTTCATTTTAATTGCAAGAGATAAAAACGGTGAATTAGATACCTCAATAATCGTTGAATCAATTAATCCCATTATCTCCATCAACTAATTGACTGAGATCAGTTCTTCATGGCTGAAGACGTGTTTTCTGTGACACCATATGCATTTCTCGTTATCTCGAGGAGATTGGGATTAAATTAAGTGCTGCATGATTGAATCAGAATTTGGTGATATAAACTGCTCCACATGATTAAGGGATGTTTATTGACTTAAATTGCAAAAAAATATAGTTTAGATGAGATTTTGTGATGAACATTCATAAATATATGATTTCAAGTAACAGAAAATAAAATATATTTTGGCCTGTAGGTCTGCAGCATATACAGGGTGGTTAAAAAAAATCGAGTAAAACGAAATTAAACTCATAGGGAATTCGAGCATTTTGAGACTCCATACAATGTATGGCTTCCAAGGGTATCAATAACAGCTTGACATCTTCTTTGCATACTACACACGAGGTTGTTGAACATTTTTTGAAGAATTTGGTTCCGTAAACGGGACAAAAGCTGTGTCATATCATTTAACTATTCTGGGATAGGTTGATGATTATCTGATCTTCTTTGGAGCATATCCCATGCATGTTTCATGCAATTCAAATCTGGTGAGTGCGGAAGTATTGGTAAATGTGGAACGCCAAGCTTCTCGCGAGCATTCTTGACTATAGCTGCACGGTGCAGTCTAGCGTAATCGTCTACAAATTGAGAAGTTCAACCAATAGCAGCATGAAAATTTGGCAAAACATTATCAATGACATGCTCCTTATAGTGTGGGGCGTTCATATTTCCAGGACAAATGTGTAGACCTGTGGGTCTGTTGAAACATATCCCGGCACATACTATAACCTTATCCCCTCGGAATGGATGGACTTGGAAATAGCGACGATAACAGAGTATGCGTGCGATTGTCCATACCCTTATTCTTCGAAAATCTGAAAATCGCCCATATCTGGATTCATCAGTGAAAAGGACACTATGACATTGATCGTACCAATTGATATGTTGCCTTGCCCATTTCAGTCTTTGATGCTCATGGTCATTTGTTAATGGAACTCCTCTGGATAGACGTCTAGAACTTAGATTCACCCCTCTCAAACGTCGTCTGATGGCTTCAATGGAAATTTGGACCCCATCTGCATTTTGAAGAGTATTCTGTAGCAGTCTAAGCGTAGAAACGGTGATGAAATGATCCTGAGCTGATGTTGTTTTATGTCGTTCAGCAAGCCTTGGTCTTTCTAACCCGGAAACTGTCTCCCTGAACCTATTCCAAAGTCGAGATATAACACTTTGGTGGACTTGAAGCTTTTGAGCTACAACTACCTGAGTTAGGCCTGTAGCATTGAGATTGCCCTATTAGCCTCAGTGTTTGTTAACCCTTTCCAGCCCGAATTATCGGAAGTAATTGCACAAGTGCATCAAAATTACCGATAATTTACCATGACAGCGTGTTGTCTAAAAACTGCATGTGTTCATTTTCATTTTCGGGGAAAGAGCCCGACACCGAATTTGGAGGACTCTTTCTCCAAAAATGAAAATGACCGAATGCAGTTTTTCAAAGACAACACGCTAGAATGCAGAATTATGCTATGGATACGAGCAATGCAATTATCGCAGGGATCTTTCGCTCTCTAAAATGCGATTATCGGAAGTAATTGCACAAGTGCATCAAAATTACCGATAATTTTGCATGACAGCGTGTTGTCAAAAAACTGCATGAGTTCATTTTCATTTTTGGAGAAAGAGCCCGACACCGAAGGTGGAGGGCTCTTTCTCCAAAAATGAAAATGACCGAATGCAGTTTTTCAAAGACAACACGCTGGAATGCAGAATTATCAGGTCATTTTGATGCACGAGTGTAATTCGGGGGAATATTTCTCCGAAATTGCTATGGATACCAACAGTGCAATTATCGCAGGGATCTTTCGCTCTATACAATGCAATTATCGCTGTTATTTTCGATAATTGCATTCTATCAACATGAAGTTTTTGACAGGAGGGAAATATTCGCTTTAATTATTGCATTCTATTTACATGACGTTTTTGACAAGAGGGAATATTCGCTGTAATTTACGATAATTTCATTCTATTTACATGAAATTTTTGACAGGAGGGAAATATTCATTGAAATGAATCATATTTCTGAGTTTATCGAATCTATTACGCGACATCACATCTGCGATTGAGGGATATTTGTACTTTCCGCCCAATACATTCGGTAACTTGGAATTTTGATAATTCTACTCAGAATGTGAATTCCCATTTCTTTTTCTGTTGTGTTCATAGATGTTTGAGTTTGTTGAACAGAATAAAGGTTTGTTTAATAAGCAATATTTGCAGTTACATCATTTGTAACAAAAAATTCGAAATATTTTAGAGGAGTCATTTCAGTCGAATGGGGTTCGAAAAAAAATCATTGCTAGTTGTATCTAGTTGTCGCATATCTTTCTTTCGCCATCGATAGGTTGGAGCTTTTTTTTTCAGGAGACTAAGTAATCGGGTAAGTGGAATATCATCCAACGAACTATAATCTTCCGTATCTTCAACATTCCCTACCACTTCACAATCAATAGAAGCAGCAGCTTCTCCTATCTGTATTTGACTTCCTTCTTGAAAAGAAATGTCTTCTTTGTATTCCACATCAACCTCTACATCTTCATCAGAGTTTTCCAACTGAATGTCTGAAATATCTCCTTCCAGAATTAGAAGTAGATGATTTTCTTCTTTCACCATCAACCCAACACACGTCATTTCAACCTGAATAAATAAAAAAAAATTTCTACAAATACAATATTATTTCTACAAATATGATATTCATTTCAATGAATATTTCATCCAAATATATATTCAAAATGAAAGACAGAGTCTGTATAGTAGAAAGCCCAATGATTCCAAATGGAATCATAACTTTTTAGGGGTTGTGGGATAAATTATGATACTAATTTCTATAAACAAAAACTATTATTGAATAAACTCAAGCATGATTTTTCTCAAGTCTGTAGCGCAATTTGAAAGTAATTATACTGGAAAGTTCACTGTTCACTAATTCATCATTTTTGATGTCCATACAACTTAAGCCTTTTTTAGGAATATGAAATATCAACGAGACGGTTTTCAGTAACATCTAGGGATTAGTAGAAGCACCTATTTATGATGATGCCAAGTGGCATCACTGGGCTGGAAAGGGTTAATTTTCGTCTAGGCTTATTCAGAAAACTCGTTTCAAATCGGAGCCGTCGATGAACTGACTCCATTTCATAATAAGAACATTCATGAAACATATGCAAAGAACCAAACTTCAGAAAAAAGGCCGCCAGATTGACGAAATGTCTCATACTGATTTTTGGTGGATCGATTCAAGTTGTTATTGAGTTTTGAATGATTTTACAGCGGTTTTCTCGAAGATTACATAGTTTTCAAAACGATTGAATGCGATATCCCTAACTCTTGTGAAGAATGATATTTCGATGGCATTATGTTTAAAAATACTACGCTTATTATATGACGTCTCAGATCTATTTATTTCAACTACCACTTACAGCTACATCAAGCTATTGCAAAAAGGGGAATGCAAAATTGTACAAAACCTAGTTTTTTTAAAGCCTCAAAAAATTGCTCAACCAATTCCTAAATTGCCACTCTGACGAAATAATTCAATAAGAATTATTCGATATTTCAAGTGTTTTCGAGATTCGCCTTGTGTGTGTCATGACCTTTGGAACCCTTAGGTCAACTTTAATTCTCAAAGGACCTTTCATGTTACTGCGGAATAGTTATCGTAATCGATAGACCTAACATTATATATATACTACAAATGGCGAAAGTGGGTGCAACGAGTAAGCTAAATACAATTGATTCCGTGCTCATGAAATATTTCCGAGCTTTTGTTATGATATCGATTTATGCTTGGGTTTTTGGAGAAAATCGTCATGGTGGTCTTAATGTTCCTGTAATTCCGATGATTACAACTTTTTATATCTGATACGGGGTTCAGGGTTATTTGGGACAACATCTAGAAGTTCCGAACTAATGAGTTATCTTCAGTTCAGAATTCTTGTTGCGATTTTCTATTATTTGTAGAGATTGAAAATGTTGGGGGTAATTTTCGATGAAAAGAAAATTCTTTTTTCAAAAGTACATCCCAAAATTTCAATGTACATGCTTTCTAGAGAACATTGATTTTACTTAAAAATAATTTTCAGAAAAGATCATCTTCATGAACACCCCTATTTTCAAGTTTTGCATCAAAGTTTTACCTGATCGATGGCCTTCTACGTAATTCTACGTGGAATTTATAGCGTGGAGAATTCATTTCCGAGCAATTCAACAGAGGCAATTTCTGAATACGAATGGAGAACGAAACTTGTTAGTTTTGGGGGAAATAGTTCCCATAGGATTTTCGCCCCGATTTCGAATTCAAGAGCATAAATGCATTATTCATTTGAATGGTTGGATTGCGTTTTTCAACCTTTCATTAAAACGGATCGAATTTCGTTGAAAAAATAATAATACATGTGCCGGTTTTGGAAACAATTACAACTGATATTTTTTATTCGTTACTGATAAGTATCATGAATAGATATATACATTGTGCTTCCAAAGACGGGGCTTTCCTTGACAGTTGATAACATTCATTGAAATAGGTTGTAAATTGTTTGGTAAGAATTTTTTCAACTGAAGAATTCGAAGAAAAATAAAAATGATCAGAACATTAGAGAGCCAATAAATAACAGAGTTATTGATTTTTTCATTACAAATAAACTGAAATCGTAAACAAAAAGTAGAAACGAACAATATTAGCTCACAGCATATGCCTGTTTCCTTCATGAATCGGTATATAATAATGAAAATATCCTAAATTAAAAGTAACGAGACGAAAGAATTTATTAGC
Organism: Hippodamia convergens; assembly: GCA_038502775.1. NCBI lineage: Eukaryota > Metazoa > Arthropoda > Insecta > Coleoptera > Coccinellidae > Hippodamia > Hippodamia convergens. The sequence continues at coordinate 11,499,955 of CM076607.1, read as the reverse complement.
AACTTGAGTTGATTCAGAACAAGAATACCAGCATCCCTGACAAGTGATCAGAGATAATGCGACAAGTTTACTCTCCAACTTTTGCTATTTATATTTGGGAAAGAGGATTACGGAAAGAGTGTGGAGTGTGAGATAAGCTCCCAATTTCTGCCGGAAATTGTCGGAAACTTTTCAATAGACGACAAAATTCCTGTTGAAAATTTTCATTCCTCTTGAAGGGTACAGAGACGATTTGAAAACGTAAAACTTACTTTGGAGTCCAGAAAGATGTGGCTAGAAAGCATTCAAAAAGGATGAGTAGGCCTGAGGAAAAATAGGTCAAAAATAGAGAAATGGTTGAGTCTTTCATGACCGGATAAAATGACAATACAAAATTCTTCCGGACTTCTTCTTTATAGAAATTATTCAACCTAACGTTTCGCCCAAATCTGTATCAGACATCTTAAGAGGATTCTTGGTCTTATATCGAAACTAGAACGTTGGGAAAATATCAGTGAAATGAGAAGACGTACAAGATCATTAGTAGAAAAAAAAAATGTAAACACAGTCAAGTATTTTTTTCTCGTCATAATAAGAAACGAATAAATGAAAAAAGCAGAAAGCTGAAAGACAAAATGAATTAATCTATTACAGAATGAAATAAATTTCATTATGAATAGTTGTTGCCAAACTTCAATCATCATATAAGAAGTTCGATCACAGATTATACATAGCTATCAGAGTGACACAGTTTCTTAGATCAATTATTACTTAAGAAAAAGAAAATTCGTTGCCTTTACAGAGGCCACATCGAGAACATTTTTGAAACATAGATGAATTCAAAATAGTAATCATCGAAATGAATACCATTTTCAATTCCCAGGCTCAGAGATCTTTTATCATGAGGTTGGAGAAATGATATTAGATTTTGTCACTGAGATAAGGGATATACCGTTTCGGCGTTGTTGGTCCTCATCAGTATCTCGTACATCTCAGGACAAAATCTTCATAGACAACTTCGAAATTTAAAGCAATTGGTTGTGAAGTAATGAGTAAAATATTACAATGTACTAAGGTGGTGACATCCAATTGCGTCAAAATGAAGTTTCAAATCTCCAATCAAATGGAAAAAGCCCAATTCTTTTTGCGACTGTGAAGCCAAGATGTTAAGAAAAAGAAAATTCTTTGCCTTTACGGAGGCCACATCGAGAACATTTTTGAAACATAACACAGTCGAAAAAAAAATTGGGCTTTTTCCATCACTTTGAGAAACTAGCAAGCGGGCCCTGAATAGAGCCACTGCTAAAATCTCATTCAGTGAAAGAGGAAGTACAGATTTCTTTTTTTGCATTTGATTGGAGATTTGAAACTTCATTTTGACGCAATTGGATGTCACCACCTTAGTACTTTGTAATATTTTATTCATTACTTCACAACCAATTGCTTTAAATTTCGAAGTTTTTTATGAAGATTTTGTCCTGAGATGTACGAGATACTGATGAGGCCCAACAAGGCCGAAACCGGGATATCTCTCATCTCAGTGACAAAATCTAATATCATTTTTCCAACTCATGATAAAAGATCTCTGAGCCTGGGAATTGAAAATGGTATTCATTTCGATGATTACTTTTTTGAATTCATCCATGTTCAAAAACAATTATTACTTGTTATCAAAAGATATGATAAAATTTGAGATAAGGGCTTTTAATTCATGTCGAAAACTATGAAATCTAGGAATTTATTGCGAACGGTAATGTTGAGTAAAAGAAAAATTTTAAATGAATATTTCAAAAGTGTTGACAATTGACAAGGCTACGAGAAAAGATTATACAGTTAGAAAGATAGGAGACGCCTTTATATATGTGTTACTAATATTTGAAATCCGACTACGATTTTCGGTTAGTTTCTTACTTTTGAAAAATATTTAAATAGCGAATTCGAATTACTTTTCATAAATTTCCATCAAATTGAGTATTCTTTGTCGAGCTTTTAAAGAAACATGCTGATCGACAAAACAAAAGGAGGGCTCCGCTTTCTGATCAGGATGATATTTTTCATCAAAACATTGTTTTCAATTAAATGAAATACGCTTCTGGATTCTTTATATTTTATTTGAAATGATTGTGTTAAATCAACTAAAATACAATAATTATGAAATTGAGAACATTTCAAAAATTTTACATATTAGAGAATCATTATACCATTTCAACAACTTATTCATGCAGTGAACTTTCGAAAAAATGATCCCAATTCATACATATCTTACCCGCCTCAATGAGTCTAAAGCATCTAGTAGATGAGTCGAACTGCTGGAAGAGTCGTCAAGGAACCTCCACCTCCACCCTAATCAAATATTTTAACCATAACCCGTTTACTTTTGAAACTACAGACGTCGCTCACATCACTGTGAGTTTATAGTTTGTAATACCTTGTGAAATATACTTATTTACTTACATACTCACTGTAGTCGCTTCGTTTTCCATCTTTATTCTCTATAATCTTTGGCTACGAGTACTTACTGTTTGGCGGATGAGATCTCAGAGCGAAAAAGGAACATTCCGAAGTGAAGTCATTGTATTCGATAAGATGAAACTATTGTAGGATTACTCATTTTCCTCAGAATAGCACGAAGTTGAAAATGTTTCAAATGATACATAAAATTGACTGGATCAATAGAAAAAAATGCGTAAGTTCTCAAAACAGATGTATACACCCATTTTGTTGACTTAACTCAATTCTTCCATGAATATTGAAGGAATCTGGCAACACGAATTATGCCAATGTCCTGTTTGATCCTATTTAAGCATATTGAATTCTGTTTTTTGATTTGGGTCCCTTCTTTCATCATGTTGATTCATTTCAATGAGTTGAATGTTCGAAAAATACCCTCATGTAAAAAATAGTTATTAATAATATGAGTGTTAAAAGTGACGTATCATATAGAAATGAGCGGAGCGAATCGAACAATTTCACGAACAAAATAAAATCACTTTTAACCCAGATACCATACAATATTTTTCGTGAGACTGCCCTATTTTGATGATGAAATGGGCAAATTTGCAATGAGAATAAACTGCAAGATACATTTTAATATTCAAATAATCAAAAGTTTTTTGTGAATATCAAACATTGCCAACGTTATGATTACTTACAAATTTTTTTTTTTGATTTTTGAAATTTTTTTGATGAAAGCTGTTCCGAAATGCTCTGTAGAGACGGAAAAATAATATAAAAATTTTATATGCCCTCTAGTTTTTTCAAAATTGGTGGTTGTCATATGGCAACCCTAGGCGCTTGTGATCACTCTTCGGGAATAAATTCATTTTTAGGGGAAATACTATTTTAGTGAACAGATATATGAAATTTTTTGACATTTTGATAGTTATTCATTTATAAAATATTTAAAATGTCATTATACAAATATCATACAGTATGAAACGGGAAAAAACAATCTATGCAAAGTCCAACATCGCATTTTGAACACATTGTTCTCATAATCGACTTACATCCACGTCCAGCGCACTGTTTTTGTCTTCTGTGTATTTCACAAGATGATAAAGTGCATTAAATCTTCCGGAATTGGAAATTCGACTATCTCTGGAGGAAGAACAAGAGGATGACCGGCTTCCTTGTCCTTTCGGTGTTACCCCATACTCTTTCGAATAGCTGTTGACCACTTCTCGTTTGAACTCGAGTTGCGAATTTTTTGGTTTTCCTGTTTTATTGTTCAGAATCCAGATATTTTGCATAGCTACGTCTAGCAACCATGAAAAAATCGGCTAATACCATTTCTTACTACTCCAATCCGGTCAGCATTATCACTGAGTATAAGCGCCTAGGGTTGCCATATGGCAACCCACGAAATCAACTTAAAATTTTTCCTACTGATATTTTTTTGTGATTATATTTAGACTGTTAGGATCATGAATGGAAGTTTCAAGATTCCTATAAAAAAAAATTATGACAAAACCAGGGCGCAAATAGACAATATTTCACTTACATGGACATAGGTTCCATGTTTCAAACGATTCACGAAGAACTCAAAGTTTTACTATTACGAAGGTGGTTGTGCACACCAAGAGATTGAATTAAATTAATAAATTTGAGTACTTCGGTGTGAAATGGTTTATTTGTCGAAAACCGAGCGCTTTCGGCCTAATTAAAAGGCCATCTTCAGGGTTTTCCTGGAAGGGTATATGTAAGTTGTATTGAGTAAATAATTAAATGAAGAATAGTTACCCGTCCAAGAAACCATCACAAACATACAGGCGGAAACGGTCATCACAGCATTTAACGGACAAGATTCACAAAAGGGTGAATTTAAGACACTGTAAAAATTATCGGTTCCGAATATAAAACCGTGAAAACAACAAAGGTTTACAACCTCGAGACCCCAAGAGAACAAAAAATGAATATCCCAACTATCAACACATTGTTGAATGTGACGACAGCGGGTTCAAATCGAAATGGAAAGTCATGGGCGTAGTGACATAGGGGGACCTCGAAGTCATATCACAAATTAAAATTCTTTTAGACGTCAAACAAGGAAATAAAACAAAATTAAATGAGACGCATACAAAGCAGGAACACTCAGTCAAATCAAGCTCTTAAATAACGGAGTAAAACTATTATTCAAATTTAAGTTCACCTGGGTGTTAACACAATTTTCATTTGAACGTAGTTCCCGAACTATTTCGATATCCTCCAAGAGGTTCATCTTCATATTGTATCTGTTTGTCACAATTCTATGGAGGATCTTGGAGTTGCGGTTGGGGCTGAATGAGTGACCTGTAAACCTGAGGTGATGGCCGAACGCTGATGAATTAGGTCTGTTCAAATGTTCTTTTATTCTGACCTCCAACTTTCTTCTGGTCTGTCCAACGTACGAGGCCTCACAATCGTTACACTCCAACTTATATATTCCACTGCAATGTAAACTATTCACCCTATCTTTCGAATTACATAGTAAGTTGTTACTCAAGGAGGAAGAGTTGGAATAAGAGATCCTTACATCCTCACAAGAATTCTCAAGAATGCGTAAAACGGCATTAGAAAAATGACCCAAGTAAGGGAGGGAAAAATATCTGAGATTTGAGTCGAGAAGGTTCGAACAATAAGCCAAATCTCGCCTTCTTCTAGACATTATACTAGTTCTAAGCTTTTCCACTAGAATAGGGTTGTATCCGTTGTTGTGAGCAATCTGTTTTATGATATTGAGTTCTTTTTGTCGGTTATTCTCAGAAAGGGGTACATTGAGGGCTCTGTTGATGTAACAGCGTAAAGATGCTAATTTATGACTATTAGGGTGATGAGATTGTGCGGGAATTATGTGGTCTGTTTGTGTAGGCTTCCTGTATATTTCGAAGTCAAGGAATCCACTGTTAGGCCGGAAGATGGAAAGATCCAGAAAATTTATCTTTTTATCTTCTTCAAGTTCGAGGGTGAAAGTGATACTGGGGTGAATGTCATTGACAAAATTGAGCAGAGCACAGGCATCGTCTGGGGAACCGTCCAATATGACTAATATATCATCAACGTATCTATACCAGCGGACTATTTGGGTACATTTATCCAGGATAAGAATCTCAAGTTTTTCGAGAAAACGGTCAGCCAAAAGGGGGGATAAAGGGCTGCCCATGGCTAGTCCTTCAATTTGTCGGTATATTGTTCCGTTGAAACCAAAGAAATCCTGGGATAAAGCAAACTCAAGCAGAGCAAGCATACCATCGAGATCAGACTCCGGGACGCTGCACTCGCGAAGAAGCTCAGCGATGAGAGGGATACATTCATTCCTCGGGACAGAGGTGAACAAGTTACAAACATCCAATGAAAGTAGAATATAACCATCCTTCATCTCGAGATCATGTAGTTTCTGAGCAAAGTCAACTGAGTTCAGGACAGAATATCTTGGCTTGTAATTGGTGACTCTCTTAATGAGGTCATTTAGGAAAGAAGAGAGTGCATGCGTCGGGGTGTTGGAGAAGGAAACTACTGGTCTGATCGGTATGTCAGGTTTGTGGATTTTTGGTAGTCCGTAGAGTCTTGGCATGGCCGGGTTACAAGGCAAAATGTGTGGTTTGTTATGTTGAGAAAGGAATTCGTCGAATCTGCGGATATGTGTCATTGCCCTTTTCATGAAAATATTTAATGGGTTGTTATTGAGTTTTTCGAAACCATTTGTTTGGAGGAAAGTCTCTACCTTATCAACATAATCACTTCTGTTGAGAATGACTAAACAATTACCTTTATCTGCCTTCGAAATTATTAAGTCTTTTTCTGAAATTTTAAGTCTGAGGTCTTTAAAAACGCGGGAATATTTGTCGCACTTGAACTTACTGTTTTTATTATGTTTATTATTTAGAAAAACTCTCAGGCAACGATCTCTGAGGGATCTCTTGAAGTCTGTATCACTCGACAAGCACTCTATCACACAATCAACATGTACGGAGAAGTTCTGGAGTGTCCTCTCATTCAGTCCACCAGCAAAATTGAATTTGAGTCCCTGCGAAAGAAGTTCTAGTTCAGGGGGTGTGAACTATGTATCAGATAAGTTCTTGATTCTCTCGTGGAAGACATGGTCAGTGAATATTTGTGTGGTTGTATTCTCCGTGTTTATTTTTCTATTGGTCAGGTTTTTGAGCTTATCCCTGAGTTTTCTGCAGACGATGCCTGTGCTCTGCTCAATTTTGTCAATGACATTCACCCCAGTATCACTTTCACCCTCGAACTTGAAGAAGATAAAAAGATAAATTTTCTGGATCTTTCCATCTTCCGGCCTAACAGTGGATTCCTTGACTTCGAAATATACAGGAAGCCTACACAAACAGACCACATAATTCCCGCACAATCTCATCACCCTAATAGTCATAAATTAGCATCTTTACGCTGTTACATCAACAGAGCCCTCAATGTACCCCTTTCTGAGAATAACCGACAAAAAGAACTCAATATCATAAAACAGATTGCTCACAACAACGGATACAACCCTATTCTAGTGGAAAAGCTTAGAACTAGTATAATGTCTAGAAGAAGGCGAGATTTGGCTTATTGTTCGAACCTTCTCGACTCAAATCTCAGATATTTTTCCCTCCCTTACTTGGGTCATTTTTCTAATGCCGTTTTACGCATTCTTGAGAATTCTTGTGAGGATGTAAGGATCTCTTATTCCAACTCTTCCTCCTTGAGTAACAACTTACTATGTAATTCGAAAGATAGGGTGAATAGTTTACATTGCAGTGGAATATATAAGTTGGAGTGTAACGATTGTGAGGCCTCGTACGTTGGACAGACCAGAAGAAAGTTGGAGGTCAGAATAAAAGAACATTTGAACAGACCTAATTCATCAGCGTTCGGCCATCACCTCAGGTTTACAGGTCACTCATTCAGCCCCAACCGCAACTCCAAGATCCTCCATAGAATTGTGACAAACAGATACAATATGAAGATGAACCTCTTGGAGGATATCGAAATAGTTCGGGAACTACGTTCAAATGAAAATTGTGTTAACACCCAGGTGAACTTAAATTTGAATAATAGTTTTACTCCGTTATTTAAGAGCTTGATTTGACTGAGTGTTCCTGCTTTGTATGCGTCTCATTTAATTTTGTTTTATTTCCTTGTTTGACGTCTAAAAGAATTTTAATTTGTGATATGACTTCGAGGTCCCCCTATGTCACTACGCCCATGACTTTCCATTTCGATTTGAACCCGCTGTCGTCACATTCAACAATGTGTTGATAGTTGGGATATTCATTTTTTGTTCTCTTGGGGTCTCGAGGTTGTAAACCTTTGTTGTTTTCACGGTTTTATATTCGGAACCGATAATTTTTACAGTGTCTTAAATTCACCCTTTTGTGAATCTTGTCCGTTAAATGCTGTGATGACCGTTTCCGCCTGTATGTTTGTGATGGTTTCTTGGACGGGTAACTATTCTTCATTTAATTATTTACTCAATACAACTTACATATACCCTTCCAGGAAAACCCTGAAGATGGCCTTTTAATTAGGCCGAAAGCGCTCGGTTTTCGACAAATAAACCATTTCACACCGAAGTACTCAAATTTATTAATTTAATTCAAAGTTTTACAACTAATGGAGGCAGAACGAGTGAGTTTACAGAAAAAATTATTGTTACTAGAAAAGAACGTACATTTGTATATCAAGTAAACCAACCGCCAACTTTCTAGATACAAATCTGCGCATCTGAGAACCATTTGAAAAACATCCCGAAAGCGTTGCCATATGGCAACCGTAGGCGCTAATAGGTTTAACTGTGACGATTTTATTGTTCCCCTGGATATCGAAGAGTTTGCATGAAGAGCACATCTGGAACTCCTACCTAAAAAATCTGTTCAGCAGTACGATATTGCATACCTATAACAATTTCTTGGCCTGGTGTAAATGGAAAAATGTGGAAGGGAACTTCAGTGAAACTGTTTTCCTGGCATACTTAGAAGAAAAATAAAAAATATGCAGTTCATCAACTTTGTGGAGGAAATTTTCAATGATAAAGTCAAGAGCCCTTGTCAAAAATGGAGTGAATGTCAGTAAATATTTAAGGGTAAAAGCATATTTAAAACGGAAAAGTGAAGGATATTGTCCCAGAAAATGGAAAATTTTCACTCGTGAACAAGTTGAAAAGTTCATAAGGGAGTCAACAGATGAGAAATACTTGATTGTTAAGGTTGCAACTATTTTCGGGTTGTTTGGAGAAGAATTGTATAATTCAGCAGTGGAAGACATGAAAATAACAAATAAATCATTGGTTTTGATGTATGTAGACTATTTTCATAAGTGCTTTGCACTGCACCCTTCTGTCATCAAACATCGTTGTTTTTTCTCGAAATACATGAATAATAAATGCACTGTCAATCTGGTGGGTATTAATTGATTTGAGAAAATTCCATCTATTGTTGCCGAATTCATCAAGCTGCCAGAACCAAAGCAATATACAAGACACTGTTTTCGAAGATCCTTCGTTTCATTGCTAGCAGAATCAGGAGCAAATAATACGACTATAAAAAAACATGGTGGATGAAAGTCTACGACGGTAGCCGAGGACTATGTAGATCATTCCATCACATATAGAAATGTCATTGCTGAAAAAATTATCCCATCCTCCAGAGATTTCGGATCATCCAATCCGGTTTCTACAAGTACTGATGGCTCTGAGGATTCTAATAATGTGTTGCGAAGTTCCCTAACGTCACAGGGATTAATGTGAGTAATTGTTCTAGTTTTACGATTAATATTAATGTTCATAAGTAATGATTATTGAATATTGGTAATAACAATATGCAATTGCTGAATTCTTCTCATCTGATTTCATCATGAGAAAATGGAGTGATAAAAATTTTTTCATCATTAATGTTAAAATCATTTTTAACACGGCTCCACGTAAACAATCAATTTCAACATTGTTTGCTGTCATTAAAAGTATCACTTTTAATGGCAGTTGTACAAAAAGATTTTTTTGTTATTCAGAATAAAATAAAATTTATGGAGTACTCATTTCACACAGATTGCTGGGTTCATGTTGAATCGTTTTCAACGAATTCGGTGAATTTACGAATTGTATAACCAACGCGGCCACCGGGTCTCAGTTATAATTCTTCATATTACCCACTTCAATCCGATTTATCCACTTCTTCTGCCTTTATGGCAGACGGCGATTGGCGAATTAAATCGGAAACGCTAACGTCATGTTAATTATCGGTGTTTAACAGTTGTATTGAGACCGCGAGTTCCAGATAACCAGAAAAAAAGCGTTGCAATTGAACCGTACCCGTCGCAGACGTCGGAAAGCGGTCGTAAAGTATCGATTCATAAAGGTCAGCCCTTTGTACGTCATGCCCATTCAAAACCGAGAGCGGAAAACCGCAGCCAATCACGACTTTTATAACTTTTCTTCATCCAGGCATGGCAAGAATGTCTTTTATACCCTCAAGGAGCTGTTTAAACTTTAAATTCTTTTTGAGAACACATAAGTAGTTAAGCAAGGAGTGAATGATTGAAATTTGGAGAAAGACATCGAGAAGGTTTCATGTGAACATCTTGTGTTACTTAATTCTGGAATATTGCAATCGTTTTTTGCAAATTTGTCAAATGCTGAAACAAACAAAACCTGTTCGAGTGTCGTTTAGTTCTTAAAATGCCTAGCAGGGACGGGCCGAAGCCAAATTTTGGGAGCGGGGGGTAAATCCATCGAAAATTTTCGAACTGGACATTGAATTGACAGGAATTCGTTATATATATTTTGGTATAATATTTGTTTCGGTAAAAAAACAAATTCAAAACAATAAATGTCAACAGAGTGAGGGGTAATTAACTTTTGTTTCATCTACCGAACTTTCAATTGAGTAGATTTTATAGAGTTTGTATTTTTCATAGAGAGTATCTTGATTTTACTTGAAACTACCTCTTTGTTTCTTCAATTTTGCAGCTTTTCTTCATTTAGTGAAATCTGGAAGCAGAGGTACGGCTCATTTTGATCAGAGAAAATATTTTTTCTGGAAAATCTATTCTTTTCATTCCGTAAAAGGGGTAAATATTGGAAATCAAAGTGATGAGAAATTAACTTTGATTTTCCGATTATCCAATATTCAATAATGCGAGTTTGTTTATTTTATGGAATCGTTTTTTTTTTTTGAGGAATACTTGGTAGTATGTTCGAAACTTTGAGACACAATTTTTGTATCAATATTTAATTTAGTTCGGTTTCATTATTTGATGTATATAAAAATTTCAAACATCATGAAACGAAATATTCTTCACAAAAAAAAACAGATTCTGAAAAATAAAGAAATATTCAGATTGAATGTTGGTTAGATGAAATAACAAAGTTAATTACTTAAAACTTTGATGAGATTCAAAATATTGAAACTGCCCATCCTTAACATGGGTCCATTTAACAGATCAATAGGAACAACATGTTCAGAAAATATCTTATGAGCATTACAGTATTTTGAAAATTGTTTACTTCTCTTCTTTCACATAAGATTCGGTGAAATCCTGAATTTTTTTTTCCATTCAATGTGTCTTGTTCCGTTCAATACCTTTCCGAGATGAAATATAAAATAAGTTATAAAGTCAATGTAGTGTTAACTTTCATTAAAATTGAGATTTTTAGAATGTGCGTCAATTTTTTGCGCAGTGTATCATTGTCATAATGTGATTAACTATTTAGAAGTCTTATATTTTTCATCTTTTTTTAGTTAAGAGAACTATAAGGAATATTTTGCTCCTTCTTTGTTATTCATAGGTTCGTGGTTATTTAAGAATTCAACTTTGAAGTTGGTAGGTTTCTACCTACATAGCTTTTCGTTTGGTAAAAACGCAACAATTTTTCTATTTTTAGTCCAATCGCATAAGATGGGCAGGACATGTCATGAGGTCACAAGATGGAAGACTTCTCAATACAACATTCTGGGAAAGGCCTGAGGGTAGAAGAACGGTTGGTCGTCCAAGAAAAAGGTGGAAAGATGCAGTGACTAGTGATTTGCAGAGACTGGGAATAACACAATGGGAGCTAGCAGTACATAATCGACTAGAGTGGAGAAGAATAGTGAATGCGGTCAAAACTCACCTTGAGTTGTAGTGCCATTGATGATGATGACGGGCCCAAGGGAGGATGATCCCCCTACAATGTTGAACGAAGTTTGCAAATTTTCAAAGCAGTTGGAAAAATTTCAAAGCGGTTGGAAAAATTTCGAAGCAGTTGGAAAAAATTTCAAAGCAGTTGGCAAAATTTCAAAGCAGATGGTAAAATTTCAAAGCAGTTGAAATACATAATTCCTAGAGAGTTATGAAATACGAAGGAATCTTAATTACAAGTTTGCAATCAGTACTTGAAAATATATGTATAGGCAGCAATAAATGGTATTTAACTCAATATTTTTACCATCAAGTGTTGGGAGAGATGCGGCCTCAAGAAGTAGCTACCTAGTTGTGAATTTTTCAGTTACGTCGCATGGACTGTGTCATAAAAAAAACTATCTGGTATCATAAATTTAAGCTATTACTTTCAGATGAACCAAGGTTTGAAGTGGAGAACTGGACTTATCTGAAAATGAGGATGATGATATTGTTCGACAAGGTGAAGACTGTGGAAATATTGTACATTTTTGAAATTTTTAAAAACTCGTCAGAGGGTGTCCAAAATTGGGATCAAGATTGGTCCATAACTTTCGTTTTTCAAATTAGAACCCAATCTTTTTATGATTGCATTGGATTGTGCGAAGAAAAATTAAGATATTGTTCCAACATGTTAATGCTCCTAAAATTGATAATTCTTGAGGTATTCAGGATTTCCTGATTTCATGTCGTACGTAGCGTCAAATTCATAGAAACTGTTTCATATCAACAATGACCTTGGTCATAGAAGATACATTATTCCAATAACTCACTTGTGACACACCTTTTTTCTGAATTTATTTATCATTGTTGATATATTTGATGAATTTGACGCTATGTACGACATAAAATCAGAATTCCTTGATAACTCAAGAATTATTAAATTTAGAAGCATCAACATGATAGAACATTACCATAATTTTTCTTCGCACACTCCAACGCAATCATGAAAAAATAGGGTTCTAATTTAAAAAAAGAAAGGTCAATCTTGATCCCAATTTTCGATCCAACATTCGGATAACCCTGTGGCGAATTTCCCAAAATTCAGCAAATGTACAATATTTCTACAATCTTCGACTTCAAAAATGTGAAAACGTTTTGTGCTCAAGATATTTAAAATAGGAATGACAAATATGATTCCGAATACCCTTATCTCTTTTTTTCTTCAGTTTTTTCTCCATATTTTGGAAACTACTTTGACGATTGCAACTATACGAGTACGAATGTATTCAGGATTGCATACTCAATCGAATTCGAAAACAAAAAAATTTTTGAAATTATTTTTTTCACTCCCTGTATAACTGAAAGTGGTCAGGCTCCAATAATATTTTAGCTCGGTAGATGATGTCAAACAATAACATAATTCCAATTTTCATATTTCGAATAGGTCCAGTTGTCCAGAAACGCCTTATAGGCTTCTCTTCGTGTATTGTGTTATAGTTTTTCGAATCAAATAAATTTGAATATTGAACCAAGAGAGATTCAAAGTGGAGTTTGAGTTATGTGGTGCCTTATAAAAAATACAAAAATATTTCCATGGTGAGAGGGATCCCTCCCTGCCGACTCGCGACATTTTTGTTGACGTATCTAAAGGACTGAATCTCTTGTTCTACAGGCGGATGAACAATCGCAGGGTATATTATATTGGGTATATTCTGTGTGAACAATGGGCTACCAGGCCTCGGTTCTGCCAGAAAAGTCACCGCAGATGAAGAAGAAGACCACATAATATCGGAAGTCACAACAAAAATCGTTTAAAACACTAAATACATCCTGAATTCCAAACACTAATTGCAATAAACGCTGCAAAGAGATCGAAATCGCCAACTCAAATCAGGAAATTTGGTTCAAAATTGTTTCTTCAATATGACTGATTCAGGTCAAACCTGTTTCCCTACTAACTTGAGAATATTTTTTTTAAGAAGTATCTTGATTTATGACACACACTTTGACATACATTTTCTGTTTAATTCCCTCGTTATGTTGCTTTTCTTTATTTCATGGGATTTGTAAGCAAAAGTAAGGCTCATTTTTTATCAAAGAAAATATATTTTCTGAAAATTTTGTTCCTTGCATTCTGTGAAATGGACCCATGTTAGGCATGAGCAGTTTCAATATTATGAATCTCATCAATGTGGTAAGTAATTAACTTTGATTTTTCATCTACCCAACATTCAATCATGTATATTTCTTTATTTTATGGAATCTGCTTTTTTCGTGAAAAATATAATGCTTATAATGCTTGAAATTTTGAGATACACCAAAGAATGAAACTGAACTAAATTAAAGAATGAAACAAAAAGTGTGTTTCAAAGTTTCCAATGCATACCACAAGGTATTCCTCACAAAAAAAAAACCGATTCCATTAAATAAAGAAACTCACATTATTGAATATTGGGTCATTGAAAAATTTACGTTAATTTCTCATAACTTTGATTTCCAATATTTATTTCTTTCACGGAATAAAAAGAATAGATTTTTCAGAAAAAATATTTTCTCTGATGAAAATGAGCCATGTCCTCGCATCCAGATTCCATGAAATAAAAAAAAACTACAAAACTGAAGAAACAAATAAGTAGTGTTTCTCAAAGTTTTAAGTCATATCAAGATACTCTTCATGAAAAAAACAAACTTCATAAACTCTGCTCAATTGAATGTTCGGTAGATGGAAAAAAGTTAATTACTCCTCACTCTGTTGAAATTCATCATTTTGAATTTCTTTTACCGAAACAAATATTATACCATAATATGTATAATGGTTTCCTGTTAATTCAATGTCCAGTTGGTAAATTTTCGAAGGATTTCCCCCCCGCAAAGAATTTGGCTTCGGCCCGACCCGGTTTTTAGTGCATCTCTGTATAATTCCTTGAACAACATATTCATTCTCGTAGAGTCATTGTGTATCATTTCGTCTTTTTTGCAGTGATACCCATGAATCTGTCCTCCTGAAATATTGCACTATGGAGAGCTCGATCAAACAGAGCAACTTTCATTATTAAACCCAATTCCCATACTATTTCAAGTTTATTTCTCTCTGGGCTGATGGTGAAGACCACAATGCATTCTTTGTCTAGCTGAATTCGCGACTGGGGCCGTACATTTGAATGAAACATCCTGAATGAATTTCGAAAGTCAACCATGCCAGTTTCTGGTTCGGTTGTTCGACCCATAAAATGAGGGCAAGCGAGGGGAGAATGTCGTGAATGGACAGGGCCGTATTCTATGCCTACTGAAATATTATACGGTCCATAGAAAAACAACAACAATAGTATTCTTCTAAAACAAGTTAGAATGAGCTCCTATATCAACACGAATACGAAATTCGAAAACAAGAAAAGAAAGTATCAAACGATATTTTCTCTATTTCAGTCAAGTTCAGATTAAGTGTGGTTCTTTTCAATTCAGAAAATGAGCAATTTTCTTTTCTGAAATGTGAAAATTTCTCATGTTCAAGACATTGAGAATATGAAAAACAAACAAAGTTAATATGGACAAGGCATATCCCCCTTTTTTTCGATAAATTGGAAACTCTACTGATGATCGATTCAAATGAAAAAATATTCCGAGTTGAATACTAGATAAAATCAGAAAGGGAAATTTTGGAATATTATCAAAGAAATTCATTTTTAGCTCAGTTTAGAAATTGAAACAATACAATAATCCTAATTTTCAGATTTTCAATATCTCCAGTTCACCAAAAGGGCACCTTCATATCATTATTTATTTTTCCAATTGATTTTGTACCAATCACGGGGAGAAAAAACCCTGAGAAAGGTTCATATGAATGCTGAAACCTCACACAACATACTTCAATCGATGAGCGAAAGTTGTCTTACAAAGCTTCAATTCGCATTTCATTATCCTCATTTTGGTTATTATAAATTTTATAGCCCCGTCACCGATTTTAAGTGACTCTCTAGGATTTCCTGATACTGTAGTCTCAATTACAGCTCTGAGGAGGCAGTTATTTTCGGGATACGGCTCTGATATGATTTTATTTATAGTCTATATAGTTAAGTTCAACAAGGTTAGGTTCATTTGCCCTACCAAAAGTTGAAAAAAAATTTTTTTTTTCATTTAAAAAACAATTATTAAAAAAATTTAACATTGATCCGCATTCAGGTTAGGTTGAGTTAGGTTAGGTAAGGTTTATTTTCCCCACCTCAAGACCACAAAAAAAGTACAACTGGGTAGGAAACTTTATAATTACCGATTTTCTTTTGAAACTACAGAAACATCAATGGCAAAAAATATCAAATTAAAAAATTTAATGAAAAAGTTATGGAAATTACCACAGATTTCTTCACATGAAACGTGGACCAGCTCCGTTAGCACCATCTCCTTCCAGAAAATTATCAAGAAATTCGAAGTATGGCTTCTTGAAAGATGAAGCCAATATTTTCCATGAATAAAACCTTTCACGAAAATCCGATTTTTCCTAAGCCAATCTATGTACGTGATCCTGGGTGTTAACCGGAAAAACTGAGCAGAATATATAACGGAAGACCCGAATTGCCCAATGGTGCAAGGGTAACCATTATTCATCATATTGATTACCATTTCTTGAACAGATGCCAATTATTTACTGCCACATAAACATGGCCGAAATCTTCATCTCTATATGTCAGTGTCAGGCTCAGATATCCATTTCTTGTCAAGCCATCCGAAATAATTGATTCGAAGTCCCTCATGGCTAACACGCCTATCCTTGAAATAGGTCTAGTGAATATTATAGTTGCCAACCAGACTCTAACCTAAACCAACAAAGTGCTTGTTCCAAACGAAAATAATAATGATGTTTTGCTTTTAATGTGCAAATAAGCAACATTTTCATGAAATTTTTTGAAGAAAACCATATTGAAAAATATTCACTGAAACCAAATATATTTTTGTGATTTGGCAACATGGCAGAAAAGAACTGATAAAATTTTTGAATCATATCAATAATAAAGAACCGAAAATTAAATTCACAATAGAGTTGAAACAAAATAATGTGCTTTCCTTCTTAGATGTTTCGATACGAAAATTTCGAAACAAGTGTGTTCAGAGAAAGACACACACAAATCGATATCTAAATTTTCATACTTTTTATCAAATAAATGTTAAAACAGATATAATAAACACTTTAAGATAGGTCTCAATTTCACCAACAACTGAAATACGAAATGATAAAATCAATTTCATTGAGAATATACTTGAGGATGATCAAAATCTATGGAATTTCATAGAAAAAACTATATCAAATTTGGAGAAAACAATTTTGCATCAAAAGGATAATGACAATAGGAACCAACAACAACAACGACATAGCGCCATCTTTAATAAGTAGCTAAGGGCCATCTATTAACAAATAGCTCTGATACCTAATCGACGGATCCACATGGTACAAGCTAAGACGTACTGCCAATTACCAGCTATCCGTTGTGAGCTAAGACATTTCTTTGGAGCCCATGGAGCCCATCGAAGTGGCGCCATCTATTGGTGGGATCCAAGCCGTCAAATAATAAACCCATATGGCTGGAATACTATCCTTTTTTAAACGATGGTAGTATCATTGTATAAGGAAAGATAGTATTCCAACCTTATGGGTTTATCATTTGACCACTTGGAGCCCACCAATAGATGGCGCCACTTCGATGGGCTCCATGGGCTCCAAAGGAATGTCTTAGCTCACACTTCCACGCGAATAGCCCTTTTCAATTCGTTATGGGGACACCTCAAGGCTAGAGTATACGAGACCAAGCCCCGAACTCTGGACGAATTGAAAAGGGCTATTCGCGTGGAAGTTGCCCAAGTTGAGAGAGCGATGTTGGAGAGTGTCTATGCGAACTTCCAAGACCGCCTCCAGCACTGCATCACCGATTTCGGCCACCACATGCCTGATGTGATTTTCCACACTTGACTGTCTCAAATGCTATTTCCTTGAGAATCTGATTCCGTCAATAAATGTGTTTTTGAGTCAAAATTAACGCTTTTATCATCTATCCTCCGTGCCGCACCCTGTATATACAACTGTATTCAGACGTTTACACAATTGATAAATATGTTCATACAAGTTGAGGTGTTGGTCCACAGTAACTCCCAGAAAGCTGGTACTGTACTTCAGTTGTATTTCTTTGCCCAAAAATAGAAAGCTATCAGATACTTCTATTTTGCGTAACTTGTGAGAAAAATGAACAATTTCTGTCTTTTCAGAGTTCAGTTTTGAATTATTTGATACACACAAAGAATTCATAGATGTAGCCGCAGTATTAAGAATGTCCTGAAGATTTTCGTGAGTTTTTGCTCGAAGAAGGATGTATCATCGGCGTAATTTATAAAGAATTCAAAAAGCTCCGGCAGAATATTTGCCATATCATTAATATATATCAAGAACAATATTGGTCCGAGATGGCTACCTTGAGGAACTCCTTCAACAATCTCGGATATTGCTGATATGTACTCTTTATCATGAACAGTCATACACACATACTGCGTAAGTTCTTGTGAATAGCTTCTCACAAGTTGTAACTGGGTGCCTCTTATACCATACATTTCTAACTTTTCAGTGAGAATATTATGATCAACTGTGTCGAACGCATTACAGAGGTCCAAGAAGAAACCAAGAAGCAGGTCATCCTCCCCCAGACCCTCAGTAATTATCTCTGTTAGCCTATAGAGAGCCGTTTCCGTACTTTTTCCTTCTGTAAAACCATGCTCCTGTTTATTGAATATATTAAACTTGTTGAAGAAACTTAGAAGTCGATTTCAAATAATCTTCTCAAATATTTTTGCAAAGTTGATCAAAAGACTAATTGGACGGTAGTTATTTATATCGGATGGATCATTTTTCTTGTGGACTGGTTTTATTTCAGCGATCTTCAACGATTTTGGAAATATTCCATATTTAAAGCTGTTATTTAATATGTATATTAATGGTTGAATTATAATATGGATTGTTTTTTTAATAATCTGAATTAGAATACCGTCTTGACCGTGGTACTTTTTGTTTGGTAATTTTGAAACAACCCCGATGAATTCGTCTTCCGTTACTTCAAACATGAAAAAGGACCTCTCGTTGCGTACTATTTTGTTGTTATTTTGTGGTGGAGCAATAGACTGAGTTCTTCGTGAGCCTTTGAAGTGAACATGGAAATCATCTACTACCGTCTGAGGGGCAACAAGCATATCAATTCCAATTTATCACCAATGTAGCGTTGAACGATTCAACTATTGATAAAAACATGGTTTTGCTGAAATCATTTGCAGAAACTTCAGTATGAATGTTAAAATCTCCCGCTACTAGGTAAAGTACATTCATATCGGTGAGTTTCTGTAGAAGGGTTATCAATTTCTCGAAGAACACATCGATATTGCTGCTCCCTGTCGGCGATTTGTAAATTGATACGACAATAATATTATTGATACCTTTCACATTCACCGCTGAACATTCGAAAGAATACGAAGATCCCATGTGCACAAATTCCTTAAACTCGGTGGATACATTTGAGAGGCATTCTCTGACGTATATGGCGCTTCCACCATGTTCACCGATAATTCGACAGAATGCTGAGACCAGTTTGAAATTTGTTATACCGTGGACCATTAGTTCTACTCTGGACCTCCAATGTTC
The DNA here is from genome assembly GCA_038502775.1 of Hippodamia convergens. Taxonomy (NCBI): domain Eukaryota; kingdom Metazoa; phylum Arthropoda; class Insecta; order Coleoptera; family Coccinellidae; genus Hippodamia; species Hippodamia convergens. The sequence goes on along the minus strand of CM076607.1, from coordinate 11,480,733 downwards.
AGTGATAGCGAGAAATTGACATTTATGTTTATTTACAAATTCATTCAATTTGACATAACTTGTGTTAATTGATTGAACATTAATATGAATCAATTTTCCATATAAATTATGCTTCGACATTTCTCTTACTTTTCCGAGGGTGGATGTTTTTTCGTGAGATGGAATAAAAAATTATTAATTCTTGTACCCTCTGGCCATAAGTTAGGATCCTTAATCGTATCAAACAATGATTTTGGCACCGAGACTTTGAATGAGGAATACTCTTCAGGACGATTTGAAGTTTTTTGCATATTACATCCTTTATATCATTTTTGTTCAAATATTGGGTGATTTTGTCCTCGGTTACATTAGGATTGAGATTACTAATATGAGCATGTGAAAACAATATATTTGCTTTGAATTCATCAACTTTTCCAGTACCTTTCCGGTTTTTATTCATACGTTTCCTGCTAAGTACAGGTTGAAATCCATCATTTTTATTATTTTCAGTTACAGTTTCTTCTGCAACAATTTCATTACTGTTACTTGCGGATACGTATGTATATTTTCTCTGGTTGGAAACAATATCTGACCACTTTTTACCAGCATTAATTTCTTTCGTATTATCAGTTACCTTAGTTCTTGTTTTTTGCTATTTTTAATGATACTACCCTCAATTGTTGATTTTTCAGTAGGTAAAGCAATTGTTGGAATCTTTTGTGTCGTGAAATCTTCCACGATTGTCTTCAAATGCAAGTTCTCTTGCCTTAGTACCATGACTTCGCCACGTAATTCATCGATTACTCCATGTAATTGTATTTCCATTCTTTCGATTATGGATTTAACCATTTTAGAAATATGTTCCATGCAATTGTTTGCTAATGAAGAAGAGACTTTCTCGTTATTAATTGAGGTTATGTGTTATGATGTACATAAACCATATTTCCATAACTTTATTTCTCCAGATTTTTTTAGAAATTTATATTCTGAAATTTCTAATTGTACACAATTTATGTGAAATAAGTGTGCATTATTGTTTGAACACGTTAAATATTCAATACTTCGACTGATCGAGGTAGAACACATTAAGCATGTCGGCGCCATCTTATATATATATATATATATATATATTCCAATAACTCCCTATTTGAAAGGAAATGCTGCCTTAACGAAAGTTTACTTTATTCTTTAACCCAAAGCATTGGGTAAGGGTGCTGGCATTTCGCCTTGCTGTTCATAAGCATTTTACATCATAAAAGGAAATAATAAAACCCTGGGTGAAACCACAAGCTCTCTTGGAGCGTCTTCGGCTATCCGAACGTAATGAAGGTAGCAACTGAGAACGCCATTACATGAATTCATCTCTAATTTGTCAATATGAACACCACGAGAAAGCGAAAAGCTATCATTTAAATGACAATTTTCCGCTCTGCTACTTTTGTTTGAACCTTTTTTTGATAAATCTTCTAGATTCATTTATTTATTTTTTCGACATTTTCACGAATTTTCCAAAAACACACTTCTTTCCGCAAAAAAGTGATTTCAGACCTCCGTCAACTGAATGCCCATGAAATTACTTTTTCAGATATGGTGCATGCAAATTCTTCTGAACACCTATCAGACAATGATTATTATGAACATTTCATTCCTGAGTGGAATATATATTATTCTCATATTCAGCTCATAATGTACCTACCGTTCAGAAACAAAAAAATTCTTCATCGATTATGAAAAATAGTTATGATACGCCACTGTATGAATTCACCTCGGTTCAGAGCATTGTAAAGTTTATTTCAGAAAAAGAATTCTTCATCAGGTTGTCAGGGTGCATGCTTTATTTCGTAAAAATATTTTCATTTTTCATGAGGGCACCACCAACTGGGACATAATTGTGGAGAACGAGCACAAAAACCAACAGATGACTCTGAAAATCGCCTCAAATGACATGAACATAGGGACCAGATTACTATCCTTCTTTATACAATGGTAGTATATAATTCGAATTTCGAGCCTATCAAACTAGTTTTCTGTACTGAATAATGTTTTCAGCGCATTCTGGTGTCAAAAGTAAGAAGCTAGCCAAAAATCGTAGTCAGATTTCAGTACCACAGATGTAAGAACGATTCCTATTTTTCTAACTCTATAATCTTTGTCCTAAAACAAATTACAGAATGGCTGCAGATTGGCTAGTATCATAATTTTTTCTCTAATTCAATGGATTTTTAGTGATTTTTGTATTTAAAAATATCTGTTGGCAGAACTGTTTTCTCTCTCATGAATCAGACAAATAATACCTGAATATATCTGTGATAGGAGGCCAACATGAAATCAATACATATTATCATGACTATTATTATGAGACTGAGCGAAAATGAAAAATTCTCGAACAATTTTGTTTCACAAGATGTAACAGATTGAAGTAAAGAAAAGTTGTTTTAGAGCAACACAGTTTAATTAGTGGTTTAACTAATGAAAATTTTCCTGCGAAAACTGACTCTATTTTATCACAGAAATAGAACAACCTCTTTTGGGCCTTTAACAGTATTTTATTTGGCACACCGAAGACATGACGAGCCACCTCTGAGAATTCGTTGACGTGTATATTTCCTATTTAATACAATTCTGGACACGTATCGTTTTAATTGAAAAACCTTCAACATGATACATCGTGTACGTCAATTTCAATATCGATCCCTAAATCAACCTATAATTTCCAGTGACGTAACACTCGACCTCAATTTAACAACAAACTTCTTCAGTTTTCCGAAGGAAACATCCCTAATCCCTCCATTAGAGGTCCCTGCGAAAACCCAATATTCGAAATGATGTTTTCTTCGGGAGATTCGCCATTCAAACTTCTAAAAATTGGGTCAACCTCACCACGGGCCCCTCTACAGGTAGGCATTGCGTCTTCGGCGTCACAAACTTCTCCAATCGATCGACTTTGCAAAGGTCCTGCCCTATATGAATTATTCAAGGTTCTTGGCGAAACTGCAATCCATAAAAATCGGCGTATAATTCATCCCAGAATTCCTGTTTTCCCTCTTTGAACGACTGTAGAACGTTGCCTGAGTGGTGCTTATTTACATCACAGAATGCCTCGAATTCTTTACATGGAGATTGGGGCGAAGAACTTTCTGAGTCGACAAGTGAATTGATTATGTTCGGTTGTTTCATTATGGCTGATTTGGTTGTACAATGTTTATTTGCGACTAGCTGGAATACCATAGTCCAGGATCTAACGCACTTGATTACTATCGAGCTAATTTACAGTGGGTAGTTCTATTTGATGAGATGCCCAACAAAATCCTATACGAAACCATGGGCGCCCGCAGGGGGGGGCAGGGGTGCCAGGAGTGCCGTGGCCCCCTTAGATCTTGATCCTCTATCGAATTGATAACTCCCTGAGGCGTGTTTAGCACTTTTTGGGCAAAAAAAATCTCGGAAAGTTTTCGAAGACGATGAATTTCATGTTTTTGTTTACCTAAAACGAAGTGATAAATTCATAAACTACCCCATGCTTATCGGAATTCTCTTCAATCGCCACCAGATGTTCTTTTTATGACCGTTTTTTTTTAGGCCTTCTTTGATGGGGGATTCTTCATGCGACAAGAGGGACTACTCTCATATTTCAATAATTGTTGTCAATTCTCCAATCAGAATATTTTTTCCGAGAAGGCGAAAATATAGAATCTTTTCATTAGTATTTTCATTCTAGAGAACGGAATATTCCAATTCGAAACAATCGTATTCAGGGAGAATTTTTCGTTTTTAGTGTCATTGACTCCTAAGTGTGTTGTCGAGGGTTACTTCTTTGATTATTTATGTAGCTGATTTTTTCGTTCGGCGCCTCTCAATGTGAAGTTTCAACTATTACAATTGTAGATTATTAATAGGAGATAGGAGGTGTGAATAATCCGAAACGTGGCAATCTTTGCGGTCTGCGGATAGAAGGGAAAACAAAGTAACACTTGAATTGTATCGCAGAGCGTCGACCTATTAGATTATTATTTGCGAATTATTTTTTTTTTGTAAGGAAGAATTAATGATCAATCTGAACTTTCTTGATCCCTGATCATGAACATTCCTTTGTAAACCGAAATTAATTCAAAAATGATAACCGAATAGTTCGACGATACAGTTAACAAGTTGCTCTGATTTCACCTCTATCGGGAGTCCAGGAAGACTGTTTTTTTTGTTTGTTGAGTTGAAAGTCATTTTATTTATGTTTTTATATTCATATATTTCACATATTTTTATAATATGATGAGAATATGCCTACTCGTGGTATTACGATTCTGGTGTTTCATTTTCAGAATTATTTTTATAATTTTTGTGTGTGTTATGTCTTTTTTACTTATATTTTTATGATTTATTAATTTCGGTAATATATTTATATTGTATTATTACGAATAATCTCTGAGTTTCTAGTTTTAAATTTATGGTTTGTTTCATTTAATCTATTTTTTATATTTCATTATTATTCATATAGGGTTTCTATGAATATCATTTTATAGAGCGTATATGTACATTTGTTTATATTTCGTTATCACTGCTTTATGTGTCTTTAGTTATTAGCAATCATAAAATTTATTCAATTCCTTTTTCCATATTATTTATATCTCATTTTCCTGTTAACATTCTCTCATGGATTGTGATTTGTTTAGAAAACAGTTACCGTATTATCTTATACCTATCACCTTATATGATTGATGTTAAAAAATGATGAGGTGGAAAACTTAATCATTTTTAACAAATTCTGCGGGCGCTCATGCATGAATAAAAAAACGAAATAGAAAGAATTGGAATACCGATGTCGCATGCGCCTTATCGTTTTTCTACGATTTTTTTTGCTCCCCCTGAGTAAAAATTCTGCGGGCGCCCATGTACGAAATTCTCTATTAGAGTAGCTAATAAAGGGTAACAAGGATAAAATATGTCGAACTGATGTCGGTAATATATTCTAAAACAAGTTGCAGAATGAGCTTCTATTCCAACAGGAATGCGAAGTTGCAAGTTTTCGATAACATAAGTGTTGAATTGCCTTTCACAATGAGTATTAGACCACATTTTCTCCATTTCAGTCAAATTTCATGAAATACTTCAGAAATTCATATTAGTGACTTTTGTATTGTATCTTGGCAGTTGGTGTGACCGGAATTTGACAGATTACGGAATTTGAATTGATTTGATTTGAAAATTGATAAGATCGGAGCTCAGTACTGACAACCCTAAAACGAGAAATGTAACTGAAAACAATGCTGTCATGAATTTCATTACAGCACTACTTTTGGTACTGTAATGATTTCATTACGATACTGTTTTCAAGAAAAATATTCATTTTCAAAGTTATTATCAATTACATGACAACAAAGTGCAAACAAGTCATCCACAAATCTAAACAATAGTTAAGGTACTCTTATATTAGCTTCTTTTGGAATCTAGAATTGTCTAAGGTTTCAAGTCAACAATTAATTCGTGAATTACTTGCTTGCGAATCATAGTCAGGTATACAAACATTCTCGATAAGATTCTAGGTACGAATTTATATAATTGCACATATACAGGGTGATTCACTTATCTTGGTAACCCCAATTTTCCCGAAAACGTCCGAATATTTTTTCATTCTGTCACAAGTCAATGTCGACTTGATATGCGCCTAAAAATCTGCGGAATAAATGAAGACGCCAACCGTCACGGCGCTATCAAAACTTTTTTCTCCAGGGACATACCATTTTTATCATGTCATTCGATAGATAGTTTCATTCTGAACTTTTTTTCAAATACAATATTTATGAATTTCTAACCGTCAGCGATCTGCAGCGTGTTTTATGTTAATTCTATTTCATTTATTTTCTCTGTATTGTGGTAGTATGCCTTTATTTGGAGACATAGGTATGATTTTATGTCTTGTATTCAAGAAGACTGGTATTCTAGTCAATGTTTCTCTTCAAATTAGATTAAATATGTGGCTACTACAAGATGGGGCTCCATGTTACAAAGCTGCCATGGTGAAGAGATATTTGGATCAGGAATTCGATTGGAACCAATGGACCCATCAGATATCGCCAGACCCAACGCTCATGGATTACTTTCTGAGAGGTACCCTGAAAAATATGGTATACCAAACTGATTCTAATAACTTGGACCATTTGAAAATAAAGATAAGAAACGCATGTGCCCAAGTAGACCTTTATATTTTGACCTTATAATGAAATAGGGGAATGATATAACTTATGTGTCATAATGACAGGGATATAGATATATGATTCAAAATGTTTCGTTTATTATTAAATAAAATGTTTATTGTTATGAGATATAATATTTAATGAATATAATAATACAAAAATAGTTTGTTACAAAGCCTCCGCCATTTTACGAAACAAAATCATATCTAGTTCATCCAGTCATAATGATCCATATATAAGTTATATAATTTCCCTATTTCATTATAAGTTACTTTGGTCAAAATAGAAGGGTCCATTTATTTTCGAATTCTTGATCTCAATATCTCTTCACAATGGCAGCGTTGTGACATAGAGATCCATCTTGCTGTATCCACATATTCAATCTTAATAATAATAATAATAATAGTACCTTATTCCCAAAATCCTTACAAGAAAGAAAAGAGACATAGTCAATATAAGAACAACAAAAATAAAAAAGTTTATAAAAAAGAAATGTTTTTTTTAAATACAAATTTTGATCAAACGTCAATAGTTCTCAGATCTGCTTCAAAAAACTCCCGAATACTATAAGGTTCCAGAAGAATGAGTAATCGGTTTACTTTTATTTTGAACAGTTTCGGACTATCAATCATTTGATATTCATGAGACAATTTTTTGAATAATTTTATTGATACGTATTTTGCATTTTTCTGTGCCAAACTCAAAGAGTGTAGTGGATAATGAAAATATAGTTTGCGATGGGTACTATTCAAGTTGATAAAAGATTCAAAGTAATGGGAATTCTTTCTTAGAAAATCAAAAATCTACTGATATAAAGCCCAGTAAAGGTTAGTGTACCCAACTTTCTGAAACATCCTCTACATGAGTCACGATTTCGCATGTTCCAGCATCAGTCGGACCGAATTCGGAATACTTTCAAATATTCCGAAGCATTTACCCAAACGATGATTCCATGACTCATAAGGCTTACGAAGTTGGCAAAATAAACCGTCTTTAGCAGCTCCAAATCAGATTGACTTTTAATACTCTCAGCGTATAAACGACAGAATTCAATTTCCCAGCAATATAATGCACATGCTCACTCCAGTTTAGTTTTTGATCAACTGTCACTCCCAAGTGAACATTCCAATTTTTGTGTCAGTTTGCTCAAACATGATATGGGAAGGAGCAACCACACTACTTGCCGCAAAAACAACACATTCAGTTTTTTCGGCGTTCAGAATCAAACTATTGTCACAGCACCACTTAGAGATATTGCAGTATTCAAATGCTGCAAATTCAATGGCAGAGTGAGCACTTGGCCGACTAACCAGTGCATTGGTGTCATCTGCATACATAAAGATATGTGTAGCAGCAGAGACAGCGTTCGGTAGGTCGTTGATGTACAATAAAAACAGCAAAGGTCCCAATATACTGCCCTGAGGGACCCCGTACCAACACACTGATCAGACGACACATAGGTCCGTCCACCAACCTCAAGAGAAACTCTCTGGATACGCCCTTCCAGATAACTGCGGAAGAGGTTTAATTGATTATAGCGTATTCTATACTGTTGTAGTTTGTCTAATAGTTTTGAATGGGGAACTGGATCAAAAGCCTTGGATAAATCAATGAAAAGCGCCACAGGCACGTCACCGCGTTCAACAGCTGTTAAAATATTTTGGGTAAGTTCATAAATTGCAGAATCTGTATTATTACCTTTCGTATAGCCATGCTGGTTTTCAGAAATTATTTCAAACGTGAACAAGAAACACAATAACCTGTTTGCCAACAGCTTCTCAATATTTTGGAGAATGAACTAAGCAACGATATCGGTCTGTAGTTTGACAAATTTTTCGGCTCGCCCTTTTTAAATATTTTTTCTTATTTAAAGAGGCAGATTGGTCAGAAAACTAGCCTTCTTGAATTCAAGGCACACAATCATATCTATGTCTCCAAATCAAGGCATACTACCACAATACAGAAAAAATACATGAAATAGAATTAACATAAAACACGCTGCAGATCGCTGACGGTTAAAAAGAGATGAAAATTGTATTCGAAAAAAAAATTCAGAATGAAATTATCTTCAGAATGACATGATAAAAGAGTAATAACCCTGGAGACAAAATTTTTGATGGCGCCGCGATGCCTGGCGAAAGTCGACATTGACTTGTTTAAAACGCCATTCACAGAATGAAAAAATATTCGGTAGTTTTCGAGAAAATTAGGGTTACCAAGATAAGTGAATCAACCTGTACAGCAGTGTTTCTTAACCTCGGGTCGCGACCCAAATTCGGGTCGCGAGAGGTTTTGGGTTCGGTCGCGGAAAACCCCCAAACAACTTTAAAGAAGTGTTAAACTTAACATTATACAGGGTGTACCAAGTTTGACGGCCTATTAGGCGTTTCTTGAGAACTAGACCTATTTGAAATCTGGAAATTGGGATTATAATTTTGTTCGACATTATCCACCTAGTTAAAATATTCTTGCAGCCTGACCACTTTCAGTTATACAAGAAAATGAAAAAGAAAATAAAAAATAAAATTTTTTTTATTTTTTTTTACGAATTCGACAAAGTATTCAATTGTGAATATATTCGTATTCAAATCGTTGCATGCATCATAATACTTTCCAAAATATCGATAAAAAACTGAAGAAAAAAGAGAGATAAGAGTATTCGGTATTATGTTTGTTCTTTTGAATCTAGATATCATACCGTTTTCACATTTTTAAAGTCGAAGACAGTGGAAATATTGTACAGATTTAGATTTTTGAAGAACTTGTCACAGGGTGTTCCAAATGTTGAGTCAAAAATTGGGATCAAGATTCGCCCATAACTTTTGTTTTTCGAATAAGAACCCTATTTTTTTGATGATTGCGTTGGATTGTGCGAAGAAAAATGATGATAATGTTTCAACATGTTCAAAGCTCCTAAAATTATTAATTCTTGAATTATTCAGGATTTCCTGATTTCATGTCGTATAGCATCAAATTCATAGAATCTGTTGCATATCAAGTTCTGTTTCGTAGAAGATAAATTATTCCAATAACTCACTAGTAACACACCTCGTTTCTGAATTCATTCATCATCGATGATATGAAACAGATTTCATTAATTTGACGCTACGCACTACATAAAATCAGAAAAACCTAAATAACTAAAGAATTATTAATTTTAGGAGCATCAACATGTTAGAACATTATCATCAAATTCAAAAAAAAAAAAAAATTTTGAATTTTCGTCGTCTGTGTAATCGTTTGTAAAAAGCGCACTCGTTTCCTGTGTTCATTTCCCTCTTGTACTCTTTTGACTAGTGTAACAAGTACCTAGGCATTTTGAGGTCTGAAAATAAAAAAATATTGTGCGTCATCTATTCCAAATAGTGTTACTTCATAAGGAACAAAAGTTTGCAGTTGTTAGCCAAGTTTTTACAAATGAAAAACTATTAATTATAAAAAAACTCGCAGTCGGTAGGATTCGAACCTACGCTCCCAGAGGGAATCTGATTTCTAGTCAGACGCCTTAACCGCTCGGCCACGACTGCTTGGTGATATGACTGATCCATTAGTGATCTCAACTTTTCTTCTTCTTTATGTCTTTATTGGTAATTGATAAATCATATATTTTCGAATTAATCGAATTAGATATGAAAATTGACGGAATTTCAAAATATTGAGTGCGAGATTTCTTCCCTACTGTACAGTGTACATTCCTACCCAATTTCTTAATTCAAATAAGTATCTTTCATCATTAAACAAACCAAGGGCGGATATAGCTTTTTTTCGTGGGGGGTAATAGCTATTGAGAACGAATAACTCGAGAATTCCGATTTTTTGAGCTTGAAAGGTATTTGCTTACCATATATTTAGGAAATTTTCATTGCAAATACCCTTCGCGAAACAATAATTGAAGGAACGGAATTTTTTTTTTTACAACAGTCTGTATTTCAGTTACAAATGGTCGTATAGAAAATGAAAAACCAACTTCTGAAGATTGAATAAGTTTCTGAAATCATTGGTTAACAATTTTTCAGAGTACCGGTGGCAATCATCGGATAAAGCACGAAGAAAAAATTTTGAAAATTTTTATTTTTTGGTTTACACTCACGGAAAAATTTTTCTAGCTAGACCGATGCAAATGTCGCATAACCTATTCATTCAGCTCTATTTTGCTTTTTACGTCTTTCGAGATATTCAGTTTTGAATGCAAAACGGTCTTTTTTCACTCAACAGCCGATATCTCTGGAAATACTTGGCGATTTCTCTTTCTACAGAAAATTTTCTACAAAAATCTGTTTTGCTCAATCACATAAACGTGTCATTTTGCAACGCTTAAGTTATAAAAAAATTTGGCAGCCTGATGTTCCCCAAAGTACCACCCAAATCGGTAGATCGATCGGTTTTCTTGGACCGATTGATTGAACATTTGAAAAAATTAAGACAAGAAGGTTTTTATCCTTAAACTTGACCTAATCTTTTCAAATCGGTTTTTTTTTACTGAATGAGTCGAAAGGTTTTCAAAAAGACTATTTTTTAAACGTAGTGTCAGGTGCCAAAAAATGGAAAAATTCTGTCCCTCAGAATTTTGCTCAACGAGTACCGTTGGCAAGTTAGGGGTATCATTTTAAATTCATTCCATTATTTTTTTCTTAGAAAAATGAAGGTTTAAATGTATCCAAGGTCCATAGCTCCAGTGGAGGTGAATCAGAAATGGTCTCTTGTATTTTTTTTTAAATTAAAAATTTTTTTATTTTTATTTTACTTCAAGCACAAAATTTAACGAAATTTTTGGAATGTTAATTTTTTTTCCAAATCTTGGGATTTTTTATAAAATAATATTTTTTTTTATGATTTATTTAAACAAAATTTGAGGGAAAAATGAACAAGCAATGTAATTATTGATTGATTAAGCAAATTAGGTCAAGTTTAAGGAACAAAAACCTTGTTCCCTTAATTTGTTCAAAATTTCAATCAATCAGTTTAAGAGAACTGCTGAACAGATCGATCTATTGATTAAGGGGGGGACTTCGGGGAACATCAGGCTGTAAAATTTTTTCATAACCTAAACTTTTCCGCCAATATTGACGATGATATAGTCCATTAAACAAAAAATGGTAAAATGGCATTTTTCTGCTCCTTTTCCACGTTTATGTGACAGGTGAAAAAAAATGTCTTTCCAATTGAACAAAACAGATTTTTGCAGGAAGATTTCTGTACTCACTAGGCGATCAGAATTTTCGGAGATATTGGCAGTTGAGTGAAAAAGGATCATTTTGCATTCGAAATAGGATATCTCGAAGACAAATGGTAATTTCTGAAAGTCATGAAAATCAAATTAGAGCTGAATTAATAGGTTATGTGACATTTGCATCGGCCAAGCTCGAGAAAATTATTCCATGCGCGTAGAAAAAAAATTTTGACTACCGGTACTCCGAGAAATTTTGAATCAATAAATTCAAAAACCAAAGTTTTCAAGCTTCAAAACTTAGTTCTTTCATTTCCTATAAGACCATTATTCGCTGAGATACAGCCTGTAAAAAATCAACAAAAAATTTTGAATATTTTTCTGTTCCTTTAATTGAAGTTCATTTATATTGACAATATTTGAAATTATTGTATGAATTTTTTTATGTGCATCACGTTGCGTAGGTACCTTTTTTTTCAGATTTTCGTTACTCATGGGGGGGGGTAATTACCCCCTCTACCCCCCCCCCGTAAATCCGCCCTTGAAACAAACAGGTACCTAACTACGTTTAGGGATTGGTAGAGGTCTAGGTGTTTTGGTTTTAGTAAACGATTAACATAAATCGATTTGAGAGAAAGTCCTTCGACTTTCGAATAAGTTTTACTTACCTAGCTACCTTTCTACCTCCCTATGATGCACATTTTCCCATTAAAGAGAATTCTGTTTTTCACAGATATTCTGAATCCTATCTGTGTGTCAGTGTTTTCACAATCGATGAAGACATTGATAATACTTTCCATCAAATTTAGAATAAAGATTTTTTTAGAATAGAATTGAATGGAAAAGAATGATTCAGGCAAAACTAATAACGTAACGATCAAGGTTGAATTTTTTTGGGTGAAAGACCGGTATACCAATACAAGAATTATTATTTTCAGTCTCATGTTAGGATACGTAGTTACCGCTCATAACTGTGTGATTTTCACCTTGTACTATCGACTCCGTGGCGCAACGGTAGCGCGTCTGACTCCAGATCAGAAGGTTGCGTGTTCAAATCACGTCGGGGTCACTAGGTTTTTGTCAATATTTTTCTAAACCTCAGTTAGTTCATCGAAGATTTTTGATCGATTTCGATCGAAAAATTAGTCGTTCGTCAAATGTTAGCTGTTGTTATTTAATGGTCAAACCAATAATTATTCGAGTTCCGAACAATCGATCTCTGGACCATCCTTATGAAAGTTCCGAGTTTCTCTCGACGAATTGTACGAAGTATAACAATTATTGTAAAAGCGAATCTATAATCGCTATGCTAAGTTTCATAGTTTCATACTTCAGTTCGAATGGGGGGTCGTTCTTCTATTTAGAGGAAAAATCAAACATGTCTCACTCATTTCACATTTCCAATTAAATTAATTTTACTTTCAACAGTAGTTCTGGGTAGCATTCGAGTAGGAAGCTCTACATAATTTTCAATCAACGCTGATCGGAGAAAGAGAGTTTGAACGAAAATTCAATCCCTATTTCAAGGTTCGGTTCGCATTTCGCAAACTTCCACCTTTCGTTAAAAAAAAAAACAGATAAATCACATATAGTCAAATTCAATGCATACAACACAAAACGCAAAATGCATTGTCAGAATGACAATTCTCGGAATATGTCTTAGTTTTTGGTCCTGAAAAATATTCTGTTTTCTTGTGTTATAACATGTTTGGTTTATCTATGGGAGATGATTGCCTTTCATTGGGGTCCCGTAGCGGTCTTCAAGCATCTGAAGTGCCGAAAAATCATCACCTGGAAGGTCGTATCCGGTTTGAAAAACCCTCACGACCAGAGAGCTAGAATTTGTGAATTTGAATATCGAAGGAATTTCGAAGGACAAGTGTGATTACGTCTCCAAATTGGCTGATGAACATGGTATCGAAGTGATTCTTCTGCAAGAAACCCAAACGGCAACAGAAAAAAAACCGCGTGAAGGAGGACAGTTGAAAGTTATGTATTAATTGATTTTTTACAAGTTTAGCTTGTTTTGTTAAAAAATTATAAGTTCGTAATTTCCAACAGATTCGGAAAGGGGAAATTGATGGAGTTTTTTGTCATTTCTTTCAAATTTTGTGACATTTCTGTCATAAATATTTATAAACCTCCGAACATTATTTGGCCAAGAAATCTGAATGTTGATGTTTTTCAAAGTAGCAGAAAATGCATTTGTAAAATGCATTTGATTTATTCTGAATAATCGGTTACTTTTCTGCTTTTGTCTTTTTTCATTTCAGATTAAGAATTGCGAGTCGTTTTGCGAAGAATCTGTTTATCCGAGCCCATCGACGGATAACATGAAGATGATCACACTGATGTCTTTCAAGATTTTCCTGATATTTAAACTTTTATGTTATTTTTTTTACGGGGAGACAGGTTTTTTAGGCTGAGGTTTTTTTCCCTGGCTGTATAGTATCGTATGATATTAGTGATGATAGTATCGTATGATTTATAGTATCATACAAAGAATGTTATGATACCCCGTTCTTTTTTTACCTCAGCTTCGGAGTTTTTGTTTCAACATTTATTGTATTATTTTAGCTCTCTTTTTCATAAGAATATATATATATATATATATATCTACAAAAATGATTCTTTCTTCCAATATATTCTCTTGCACTCAAAATAATTTGAGAGAAGTCCGGGATATGAATTTCTCATCCACGGCTGTATTGAAGAGCCTTGTTATTTTCGTTTACAAACATGAACGTAATAAAATGGGAATGATTAAACTACTGGCTCCCTTGCCGCGTCGTCTTCGGCAATTCGTACGTAATGAAGTTAGCAACCGAGTATGCCAATACAGAAATCCATCTCTAATTAGTCAATATGAACACCACGAGAATGGGAAAAGCCATCATGTGTACTAAAATTTTCCGCTCTACAACTTATATTTGAAACTTTTTTCGATAAACCTCCTAGTTTTTGGGAAAACGTAATTTTTTCCATATTTTCACGAATTTTCCGAAGTTCCTGAAAATTTGGGAACCTGCATTTTTGACCATGACTTCGTACTCTTGTGACAATTATTATATCCAAAATGCAGCTCTTTTCGCAAAAAAGTGATTTCTGACCTTCGTTTACTGGACTATAAGAAAGAAGTATTATCTTCATAGTCAATAGTCAAAATATAAACCTGTCTAAGAATTTTATATAACTCACGTATATAAATATTGGGCCATCCTCTATAATGTGATATTTATTTTTGAAAATAAAGAAAGTTTTTTTTTGTGAGTAACAATAGACTATTATTGGATATATCTCAAGAATAAATCAGAGAACACCTCTAGATTGCTGTCAGAAAAGTGCCTAAATACAAACTGCTTCACGCAACTCCTTTATTCTAATTTGAACACACCTTATATTTTTTAGAGCTTTCTGAAAACCTGAATCAACGAACTTTCTAATATTCTAAGATATATCAGGGAAATAAAAATTTCATGACCCCGACGTGATTTGAACACGCAACCTTCTGATCTGGAGTCAGACGCGCTACCGTTGCGCCACGGAGTCGTTATAAGTTAAAATAAATCCTGACGGAGAAAGAGACTCCTACTCGTGAAACGTCGTGAAACGACGATAGTCGACAGTTTTATTAAATTGTTTCATCATCTTGTATTGTAGAATTGGAGGGAAAATGAATCGAGATTATAACGGATGATTTTTTATCTCTGGAAATGATATTTCGTTATTTTACGCTGCAGACCTCTACAGGCTAAAAATTAATTTCCTTCAACTTGAAATCATATAAATATGAATTGTCATCACAAAATCTCATTTGAACTATATTTTTGCAATTTAAGTCAATATCCCTAAGTCATATGGAGCAGTTTATACCAAAATTGGACTAAGCAGATGGGCCAATTGAGGCACAGCCGCAGTCCACATTTGCAAGAAATAAAGATTTCAAGCATTTTTCTCGATTTTCGGTGTTTCTTCTTGAAAAGATTTCCTATATCTCTCAAAGTTATTAAATCAACACCCCACTGCAATCGTCTTATTCAAGGTCAACCAGGGTTGCCAAGGGCGGATTTACGGGGGGGGTAGAGGGGGTAATTACCCCCCCCATGAGTATCGAAAATCTGAAAAAAGGGTACCTACGCAACGTGATGCACAAAAAATTTCATACAATAATTTCAAATTCGGAATTTTTCAAATTTTGTTAATATATTATACTTCGAGCAACAATAATTAAAGGAACAGGAAAATATTCAAATTTTTTTGGTGATTTTTAACAGGCTGTATCTCAGTGAATAATGGTCTTATAGGAAATAAAAGAACTTAGTTTTGAAGCTTGAAAACATAGGTTTCTGAATTTATTGGTTCACAATTTCTCGGAGTACCGGTAGTCATACAATCATCGGATAAAGCAAGAAAAAAAATTGTCAAAATTTTTCGAATATTTTTTATTACGCGCATGGAATAATTTTCTCGAGCTTGACCTATGCAAATGTCACATAACCTATTTATTCAGTTCTAATTTCATTTTAGAGACTTTCAGAAATAACCATTTGTCTTCGAGATATCCTAATTTGAATGAAAAATGATCCTCTTTCACTCAACTGCCAATATCTCCCAAACTTCTGATCGCCTAGTGAGTACAGAAATCTTTCTGCAAAAGTCTGTTTTGTTCAATAAAGAAGAAATATTTTTTTCACCTATCACATAAACGTGGAAAAGGAGCAAAAAAATGCCATTTTACCATTTTTTGTTTAATGGACTGTTTCATCATCAATATTGGCGGAAAAGCTTAGGTTATGAAAAAATTTTACAGCCTGATGTTCCCCGAAGTCCTCCCCAAATCGGTAGATCGATCTGTTCAGCAGTTCTCTTAAACCGATTGATTGAAATTTTGAAAAAATTAAGGTAACAAGGTTTTTGTTCCTTAAATTTGACCTTATTTTCTTAATCAATCAATAATAACATTATTTCTTCATTTTTCACTCAAATTTTGTTTAAATGAAAAAATTCATTTCTAAAAAATTTTCGTAATTTGGAAAAAAAATTAACATTCGAGAATTTCGTTAAATTTTGTTCTTGAAGTGAAATTAGAATAAAAACATGTGTTTGAAAAAAAAATACAAGAAACCATTTCTGACTCACCTCCACTGGAGCTATGGACCTTGGATACATTAAAACCTTAATTTTTCTCAGAAAAAAATAATGGAATTTTAAATTGAAACCCTTAACTTTTTCCGTTTTCCGACACCTGACACCACTTTCAAAAAACAGTTTTCTTGAAAACCTCTCGACTCATTAGGTAAAAAAAACCGATTTGAAAAAATTAGGTCAAGTTCAAGGAAAAAAACCTTGTTCTCCCAATTTTTTCAAATGTTCAATCAATCGGATCAAGAAAACCGATCGATCTACCGATTTGAGGGGGGACTTTGGGGAACATCAGGCGGCCAAATTTTTTTATATCCTAAGCGTGGCAAAATGACACGTTTATGTGATTAAACAAAACAGATTTTTGTGGAAAATTTTCTTTAGAAAAAGAAATCGCCTTTCGCCTCGCTAGGTGAGCAGTATTTCCGGAGATATCGGCTGTTGAGTGAATATCTCGAGAGTAGTAAAAAGCAAATTAGAGCTGAATGAACAGGTTATGCGACATTTGCATTGGTCTAGCTAGAAAAAATTCTCCGTGAGCGAAGACCAAAAAATTAAAATTCGAAAAATTTTCAAAAGTTTTTTCTTCGTGCTTTATCCGATGATTGCATGGCCACCGGTACTCTGAAAAATGGTTGATCAATGATTTCAGAAACTTCTTAAAGCTTCAGAAGTTGGTTTTTTATTCGACCACTCGTCACTGAAATACAAACTGTTTTGAAAAAAAACTTTGAAACTTTTTCTGTTCCTTCAATTGTTTCGCGAAGTGTATTATCAATGAAAATTTCCTAAATATGTGGTAAGCAAATACCTTTCAAGTTCAAAAAACCGGAATTCTCTAGTTATTCGTTCTCAATGGTTATTACCCCTCCCAAGAAAAAAAGCTATATCCGCCCTTGAGGGTTGCTGATTTCACGAGCAACGGAATTCTATCTTCCTCTGGAATCCACTGATACGGAATCGTTCAGATAAAGATTTATGTGGGTTATATCCTAGAAATGTTTCCAGCTAATTGAACGGTTAATTGCTACGTAACCGATGTCAGTTGTGTTGAACTGTTGCATTATGTTTCATTGTCTAATTTGAGGAGCAGATAGTGGACTTGAGATAGTTGCCATTAGAGTTAGACATCCGTAATGGAGATGATATATTGTTTTTGTCTGCTATCTCTAAATTTTGCGATTAGTTTCATTCAAAGATTCCATGGGCGAATACTACGGGTACTGTTGCACATTGAGACTTTTTATGTTTTTTTTTTCATCGGTAGTAAAAATATATTGTATTGTGACGAAAAATAAATCAAGCTTCGACGAATTCATTACATTTTTGTTTGATTACATGTAACCTCGCATGTAACTTAACCCCTCCAGATCTGATTTTTCCAGAACTTTCCGTGCATACCCTTTTCAAATCGGAGCCAAGAGCGGATTTAATAATAATAATAATTATACATTTGTTGGCCCATTCTGACATGTAGATGTATAGGACAAGTCAACTGTTTTACAACCTAGGTAATTTAACTATCTCCTAAATATTCAAGTGAATATTTGTGTTACTATAATGTAAGTACACTATAGTAACATTTCCTCAACTACAACTCACGGATAGATTTCCTGAAATTAACCTTATTTATTAATTTTCTCTATTTCAGTATCGTAAAGAGTTCATTACAGTTCTAAAAGTAGTGCTGTAATGAAACTCATTACAGCATTGTTTTCAGTTTTATTTTTCGTTTTATGATTGTCATAACTGATCTCCGATCGAATCAAGTTTCGAATCAAATCAATTCAAATTCCGTGATCTGTCAAATTTCGTATGTCACACCAACTGCCAAATACAAAACAAAAGTCACTATTCTGAATTTTCATTTGAATTTCGAGAGGTTTTCACAAAAATTTACTGAAATAGAGAAAATACCGTCTAATACTCGTTGCAGAAGGCAATTCCAACACTCATGCTATCGAAAACTCGCTCCTTCGTCGCTCGTTTTCGAACTTCGCATTCGTGTTGGAATAGAAGCTCATTCTGCAACTTGTTTTAGAATATACTATTATACAGTTAGGTAGATGGTTGAACAATTTCATATCCCTGAAAGTAGGAGAATTTTATATATTCGTGTTATGAAAAAGGTAAGACAAGGGCATAGTGTTTAGTAATGTCGGCATGTCTTCCTCTATTCCTTCGTTGCTTCTTGGTTGCTCGAGGGACATAGGAAAAGGGGGTGTAGTCCTTCTTGGTTCTCAGGATTCATCACAAGTTGTTAAGCTCACACACCAGGAGAAGGTGATGGCCAATCGTGTGCGCTTTAGAATCTTAAGTCGAGTCCAGACGGGTGTAACGTAACACGCAAAGTAATGCGAAATATTTCGCCGTCTGGACCCAGCTTGAGGTGAAATGATCAATAAATATACAAGTCAAACACGAAATGAATAATGACCTCCATAACCTCGAACCAGTTTTTTTCACCTCCGTCAAGAAGAAGTCCGGTATATCGGGCTGACAAACGAATAAAGCAGTTTTTTTTTTCGCTGCAATAACCATGAGAATGAGCGAATGAGAGTCCTTGGTGATAATTATCAGGGAAGGCTAAATCGAATGATTTGACCTGGTTTAGTTAAGATATTAAAGCGGAAGTGGAGTCTGCAGTAGTTATCCCCGAACGAGATTAGATTTTAATATTTATGCTATTTGATGAAGAATTTTTCAAAGATGAATTTTAAATTAGATATACAAAACGTTTATGAGAACTCTTTAGATGTTTTACTCAAAAAGTTTTCTGTAAATCGAAATGATTTCTGCCAAATACAAGAACTATTCAACAGAATGCTCTTCAAATGGAAAACGATTGAGGGCCTAAGAAAGGAATGTAGGGAAGTTGACGAGACAACATCTTATAAATAGTGGTCCTTTTCATGAATTTCAAGGTGTTCAGACACAATACATGAGGTAACGATTGCGATTCAGTAATGGGTGGTTATTTCGAAAACAATTCAGCTTTCTTATAAGTAATTGTTTTTTCTGCTTTTGTCCTTTTTAATTTTAGATTAAGAATTTTTGATATATTGGTGAGGACTGGTGTTTTTCTGTGTCCACGAAAGAATTTCATGAAAACGTCCTAGATGTCCTTCAAAATCCTCTGATTTACTCGTTTAATGATTTCAGTAATTTTCTTTTCTAACACAGAGAGGCTGAGGTTGTTATTTAACCCCTCTTGTCATTCGCAGAACTGTATTGTATTACTTTTCACTAACTTCAGGTAGATTCTTTTTTGTTTCAATATACACAGGGTGGGCAAAATTGGCGCTACCTGAACTACAACTTTTTACCCGAACGAGATAGAAGAAAATGAATGCCACATAATATATATATATATATATATATATATATATATATATATATATATATATATATATATATATATATATATATATATATATATATGTGTATGTCCATTAGATTTTTTTTCATGTATTCTACAAATCCCTCATTATAATAATAATAATAATAATATTATTTATTTTCATAATCAGAACATACATTCAGAAAAGAAAACAAGTCAAAATAGAGCACAAAATCAAGGAAAGATACGGATAGAGATCGATCAGAATTGGAAAATTTATTCTAAGTATTCTTTTAATGTGTACGGTTCAAGTTCCATTAAGTAAAGTCTCAGAGCAACCTTGAACTTTTTTAGATATATTATCTTCTGAAAGATAACATTCATTTTTTCGAAAAATAATTCAATGTCACATGTGGGGTACGTATTTGGACGGTATATTGAAATTATAACATACTTCATTGAATTTATTCGAGCCTTGATTGCCGAGCACTCGATAACATACGGAATACTATGTTCTACCAAATCTGATCGCTCTCTAAACGGTATATCATATTTACAATATATTGCGCATCCTCCGTGGCGGCCGACAGGTCGACAAAATTTTGATGCGAGTTTATACCACGGCCTACTAAATCTAACAGGCCGGAAGGTTAGACGTTGCCGTTGTTAGGAGTAGCGTGTCTAGTGGTACGCGTAGATATAGACAGTATACGTTTTTCTTGTGCAATTCGCACTGTTTTCGATATAATTTCGAATTTATTTCAATTCACAATTGAATAAAGAACTGTAGGGAGGAAAACAAAACAGCATTTCGTTTATTTGCGAATAATTTCTTAATATTTTATCGCAAATGATCGAGAACTCACCACGAGGAGGTAGCTGGTGTTATTGAGTTCCACAAGATTACAATCAGAATGAAAATTATTTTACTTTCTGAAGCGAATAAAATAGGTGGATGAATATCAGAAGAGGAAAAAAATATTATTTCGCTATCGAAAATGATTCAATTCCGAACATATTTTATTTGAATAATAAAGTCTGAATAAATAAAAACAATTCTGATGACTGACGACTAAAAGTTAGTAATTTCCTGTCGGAAGGAGCAGTTTTTAGGATTCTATCACTAACCATATAGAATAATTGTTAAGGAAGATATTACTCAAAGTTTTGGGAAATTTGTTCAAGATAATTTCAGAAACCTGCTGCCATAGTGAACATTAAATTTGTCGTGATAAATATCTCAAGTAAATAAACATTTCAAAACGTCTCTCTGAAATTTATATAGTAGAATTGAGCAGTGTCTTTTTCTTCAACGTTGGAAAAAAAGTGAGAAATTGCCTTGTCATTGAAATGACAACCAAAGTCTGAAAATGAATCGATCTGATCTAAGCATGATCATAATGGACAACTAATTTTTGTCTCCATACCTCAGGATCAGTTCTTTTTGGAGTAATTGAAGACGTCATGTAACTCAGTTGATTTGAAAAAATTGAAGGAAATGCATCATCAGTAGTTAATTTATGAATTTTTCGCAGTATATTTAAAACTGAACGACTTAACCTTAGGCGGTTGGATAAGAGTTATTTTTCAGAATATGGGAATCTCCAAAATGTTTTATACAAACTAAATTGTCTTTGTTGATTTTAAAACTACTTTCTCTATGAATTGCGTTAAGCCATTTTCTTCTCCTCGCGGGATCTTTCGGAAATCTAAATATTAACACCTTCTTTTCTCATTAGTGGACTTATAGTTGCTTTTGCAATCGGGGCAGAGTACTCTAATCTGAAATTTCCAAATGAAATTTTAATAAATATTAAAATGAAAAACCTCCCTGTTGATTATTCCTTCCAGATATGAACACTTAGAGTCGAAAAATTCAATGATGAACCGATACACACTGATCTTGCAACTACAACACTTATCTTCACTTTCTTTGTTGATTAAAAAACCAATCACACGCACACAGCGAAAAAACACAAACCTCTTTACACGCTTCCCTGTCGAATTTTGGATACGCTTTTACTCTTACACCTTACGTACAGAACTGAGACCTGCAACTGACGTGTAACACCTCGACCCAATGTAGGCATTCCGGCAACGTCGCGTTTTAAGGCAATATTCTGGCCTGTTAAATATCGTAGGCCGCGTTTATACCCATCGATGTGAAATGCATTTAATTCAGCAGAACTCTGCCAATACTCTGTGATGCAAACAAAGCATGCGTTGTAACTATTTAAAAATTGTTCTAACCTAACCAAACAATTGCCTAAGGATTGAACATTTTGATGTATAATTACACACCTATCTTCGAATCTCGTGCTTGGATCCTGTTGAGACGAAAGAAAAAATGATTTATTTTGGTACCTTCAGGCCACAAATTCGGATTTTTCATTTCTTCAAATTTGTTCGCCGGAACTGTAATCTTAAAGGACGAGTATTCTTGATGTCTCCTTGATTCCAGTTTATCACATTTAACGCCAATAAACCCATTATTACTCAGATATTGGTGTAATATTTCAGGTTGTAATGACGGATCTAACTTACAGACGTGTAGATATCCATAATTTGGAGCACTTTTAATAGAAATCTCACCAGGTTTTCCATTCCCAATAATACTTCTATCAACTCTTCTCGATTTCCTACTCCTATCAAGAGTGAATTCTCCATCATTCTTAGAAGTTTCCTTATTTGTCTCATTTTTCTGAACAAGAATCGGGTTGACTTGAGTGGTATTTTCTTCGGGTTTCAGAAGGTTGGTTTCGGATTGGAGGGGTAGTTTCTGTTCGGTTTGTTTATTAATCACCGTGGTTTTAGTTTTCTTGACAGTCGAATTGGGTGCTTCAACTGCCTCAGAGTATTTCTTCATTTTCGGCTTTGGATCAATATTAGTACGATTGGAAAGGTTTGTATTTTCAGTTCTTAATTGTTTAACCTCATTTTGTAGTTTTGATATTTCTAATTTTAAGTCTTCGATAACTGGTAAGAAAATTTTTTCAAATGATTGAACGACCATTTTAGTGACCTTACTGAGTATTTTATCGGTGATTAATTCATTCTTCTCCAGAGAATGATGATTTTCAACATTTGGGGTTATGTCTGTTGACATACATACTTCACACATCCAGGTTTTAATTTCACCAGTTAATTTCATTTTTTCAAGGATCTCCACACTTATATTAACACACTGAGTATGAAATAAATGAGAAGTGTTTTTAAAACAGGGTATATAGTCGTCATAACGACTGATTGGTTTAGAGCACTTGCAACACGTAACGGCCATCTTGAATATCACTCTTCATATTATATATATATATATAATATGAAGAGTGATTAATAATGAAGAAAAAAATCTAATGGACACAACCCTAAAGCCCGAAACATGTGTCTACGGTTATTTTTCATCCATTAGATTTTTTTTTATATAAAACGCTTTTTTAGGGAATGCTATCGACTCCCTATCTTCTTTTGTTTTCTAGTTGTAGGCCAAAATTCTAGAGATTTTACTCAAAGAAATATTGGTAAGTAGGAACTGGGCTCCCCTGTGTTATGTATTATATATTTTGAACCGAAAAAAATTATGATTCTTTCTGAGTCATAATAAGCTATTGTTTCCATAAGGAAAAACACTGCTTTATATTATAGCTCAGCAAAGAAACATCTTGGGCAATGACATAATTCTTACTAGATTGGTATGAAATCATTGTTTGCATAAGATTTTCATTCCAACATCCTAACACAAAGTGAAACGGAGATAATGGCCAAAGTTGAAATCGCCCAAATTCAATTTTGGCGTATAACTCGAAAACAAAAAAAGAGATAGGAATGCAGTTGATGGCATTATCAGTTTCTCTGAAGAAGACGACTGTAATGAATCATTCATTTTCCTCTATCTCTTTCGGATAAAAAGTTATAATTCAGGTATCACCAATTTTGCCTACCCTGTTCTTGCCAGAGGCGTTGCACAAAATTCGCTCCCCCCGCAAGATTTTAGTCAGGGGCCCAATCTTTGGGCCTATGTTATTTATCATAAGTTCTTCCGAAAGTTTTTCAAAAGAAAAATACTTATCTTAAGCTTGGAAAATAATCTTTTCGCACTAGAATAGTTGAAAAGAATTTTAGAGCTAGGAGCAATCTGAGTGTGATTCTCTAGATTGTTGCAAAAAGGAACTCATGTTCAGCAGCGATCTAATCTATACAGGGTGTTTCATCATAAACTGGACAAACTCATATGACGTATAGAGAACATCGGGAGAATCATTTTTTTCTCATGACATATTTCCCGTTTTCGAAGCATAAGGGAGATACACGGTGTTTAATGTCATTTTCGAGCGTTATTATATTGAGTGTGGTCGGTTATGTATGAGACTGGAAGTAATGGTTTCTTGTCATATCGTAGTATTTTTGGATGCTTCATTCAGAAATGGTGTAGAGCTCCGAAAAAAAAAAATACAAAATGGCGGAAAACCTGCAATGTTCGTGATTTTTTTTTTCGGTTGCCAAATTGATTTTCATTTCCTAAATAAGCACAATTTTTAAAGGATATCTGTGAAAAAATTTTTTCAAAAATCGAACACAACTTTTTTTTTACATGTCTACAGCGAAAAAAAAAATTTCACTCGAAATTGATGAAATTTTTCACGATTGTACTTACTTTTATACCTAACACGAATATGAAAACAGAATCGAAAAATATCAAACGGTTTCGTTTTTACAGCCATTTAAATGTCCCGTTCGAATATCTGAAATAATAAAAAAACATGACACAGCTTGTGTTCTTAGGCCCATAATTTTTGAATTTGTATGTCGAAACATTGCAGATTGCAAAATGAATTAAAAAAAAATCAGTGAAACTTCATTGAGAGTTGAACTCCCTACTCTGAGTTAAGTATTAATATAATGTGAAATATGAGTCTGTTCTAAGGTTCTGAGTATATTAATTTTCGTTGCCGAGCAACAGTAGCTGATAGAATTTGACAGGTTATTTGAATTTTACTGAATAATTCGAGTATATTGAAATGACTTGTTAGCAAACGAAAATGAAATATTCACTTTTAGAAAAAAATGAAATGGTTCAGGCTTATTATGAAGCGAATTCCGCAGGGAGAAAAGCAAGGGAAATTTACGCTCGCAGATTTCCAAGCCGAAACGTTCCTAATTTTAAAATTTTCATAGAAACAGTGCGTAAATTACGTGAAGAAGGTATTCTTCACCGCAAGAAGAAGGAAACAATCCGAAATAACGAAGAACGTATCCTGGATTTAGTGAGTGAAAATCCGATGGTATCAACGAGAACTCTAGCAAATCATCCAAGTTTGAATAAGAGTAAATCCACTGTATGGAGAGTTTTGAAAAGAAATAGCTACCATCCGTACCATTTCCGTTCATGTCAAATCTTAGAAGAAGGTGATTTTGAGAAGAGGAAAGAATTCTGTTAATTTATTTTAAGAAGGACACGTGAGAATAGGAATTTCCTACGTCTCATACTGTTTACGGATGAAGCAACATTTCACAGAGATGGTTTCTTCAACAACAAAAATAATATTATATGGCAAAGGGAAAATCCACATGCAACAGTAGCAAAAAATAGCCAGAAGAGATTTTCTGTCAATGTTTGGGCGGGAATAAAGGATGGATTCATTTTATAGGACCGTACATTCTTCCTGAAACATTGACTGGAAATGGCTATAATCAATTTTTGAGGGAAACTCTGCCCGATCCATAGGAAGATATTCCTTTGAGTAACTTTCAAGGAATATGGTACCAGCATGATGGTTGCCCTGCTCAAACAGTGAGGAGTGTACGAGAATTTTTAGACTCGCAATACCCTCGGTGATGGATCGGCCGATTGGGACCTGTCGCATGGCCTCCTCGTTCTCCAGATCTTTTTATTTCTGTGGTCATATGAAGAATCTTGTTTATGATAAGCGAGCTCCAGTGACTTCGAGAGAAGAACTGATTCAAAGAATCGAATCAGCCGCCGAAGAGATTCGCCGAAACCCGGAAATGGTTCGTTCAGAGGTGGATAGTGTGGCGAAAAGGTCGAGAAAGTGTATCAGGAGAATTATGAATAAATTTTATACAAATAGGTTTTTTTGTTGCGTTTGTGAAATTGTGGAATTATTCGTAGAAATTTCCGCAATAATGCCATGCCATTAATATCTGGGAAGTATAAACCGCCAATTTCTACTCAAACTGCATAAATTGGTTTCAAGATACTTGCATTATTATATTCAGTTAAATTCAAATACTCTGTCAAATTCTATGAGCTGCCATTGCTTGGCAACGAAAATTAAAAACCTATGAACAGTCTCAATCCAGATTCCACATTTATTTTAATAGGTACTTAACTCAGAGTAGGGAGTTCAACTCTCAACGAAGTTTCACTGATTTTTTTTAATTCATTTTGCAATCTGTAATGTTTCGACATACAAATTCAAAAATTATGGTCCTAAGAACACAAGCCGTGTCATGTTTTTTTATTATTTCAGATATTCGAACGGGACATTTGGATGGCTGTAAAAACGAAACCGTTTGATATTTTTCGATTCTGTTTTCATATTCGTGTTAGGTATAAAAGTAAGTACAATCGTGAAAAATTTCATCAATTTCGAGTGAAATTTTTTTTTCGCTGTAGTCATGTAAAAAAAAAGTTGTGTTCGATTTTTGAAAAAATTTTTTCACAGATATCCTTTAAAAATTGTGCTAATTTAGGAAATGAAAATCAATTTGGCAACCGAAAAAAAAAATCACGAACATTGCAGGTTTTCCGCCATTTTGTAATTTTTTTTTCGGAGCTCTACACCATTTCTGAATGAAGCATCCAAAAATACTAGGATATGACAAGAAACCATTACTTCCCGTCTTATACATAACCGACCACTCTCAATATAATAACGCTCGAAAATGACATTAAACACCGTGTATCTCCCTTATGCTTCGAAAACGGGAAATATGTCATAAGAAAAAAATGATTCACCCGATGTTCTCTATACGTCATATGAGTTTGTCCAGTTTATGATGAAACACCCTGTATGTGGAATTTCAACAAAATTCCGAGAATTGGCAATTTTGAACAATATATTATACATATAGGCATCAATTTAATATTAATATTAAAAACAGCTTGATAGTCGTTCATTTAGCTACGAAAAAGGTGCAATCTATCGATAGATATGTTGAATAATTTTATTTCATTAAAACTGCAGCCTAATGTTCCCTATACACGATGCGGCGCCCTGCAGTCCCAGGACTGTTGATTTGAGCTGACAGTCAAAGTCTGTAGCGCACTACACACGATACAATTAAATCGTAAGAACTGATCTGATAATCGAAAACTGACAGTCCGCGGACTGCAGTCCATCCCTAGTTTGACTATAGACGTTCAGTTCAGATCCTCAGTGTTCCAAGTGGGAACTATTAAGTATGTCTCTTGAACGTAAACGAAAATCGACTGCTGCCATGATTGTGTTATTAATTGAAAATGAAAAATCGAGAAAGTAATTATGGATTAAGGAATGGTTGTTGAGAAGTGATAAACTACCGCATATGAATTTATTAAGAGAACTGAGAATCAGTGCAAAAAAGTCTACCGTTGCATTTTCATCAATAGTTTTGTAAAAGTTTACAAGTTTTTCATAGGCGCTATTCTTTGTTGGCCTATTAGAATTCATTTTACATTTTACAGCTCATTTTGGCTGTAAAAGATCGAAAATGTTGGAAGTTCTGAACTGTCGATGGGATCTAAAGGAATTGCTCGTTTTCTTAACGATTTCTCGAAACTGTCGGCCGGGACTTATCGATTGTCTGTGTATGTGTAGTGATAACAAAACTGTAGATCTACGTTTCTGCAATCTCGGACTCCAGTTCGCCGGTGCGTGTATATGTACTTTAAGGCTCAAGTGATATGCTATAAATAAATCATAGGTACTGTTATGGAATTTTTGTTATGGTTCTATATTTATATCTAAATTTTGATTATTTAAAAAGGATACATAGTACGTTACCTGGTTGAAACTATATCATAACATAATTGTAAGTACATGAATCAAAATTCAAAAGTTTCAACATTTAAATTTATTGTTTACATTCCAGAGATAATTTCAATTCAAAATTATAGTCTTCGATTGTAGTATTCGATTTCCAAATTCATTGAGTTAAATTGCTTTTTTTTTGATGAGGCTAAAATTGAAAGATTTTGATAAGAAAAATGTAAATAAATTCTATGTTATTGTATTATGTATTAGTGTTAAGAAATCTAGAGACTAAGGACTTTTGAGGAGTGAAACCAAGGAGACAAAAAAGGATTGAAGGGAAGAAAAGATTGTAAAAAAATTGAATTGAGGATTATTATTGAAGGAAAAATTAAATGAAACAGACTTAAATTGATAAAAATTTAAGTGTTATAAATATTGAGTGGGTGCAATTAATATACAAATGGAAATGGAAATATAATTAATGGTAATAGAAGATTTCAACTTACGAAGAAAGAAAGCCGATAGAACCAGTTATTTCAGAAATATTCATTGAAGAATAATTTCAAGAGACTATTTAGAAATATTGTAGCAGATTGTGATGATTGAAAGTGAGTGACTTATTAACATTAACCAATTTTCGACATAACCTTATAGGAATATTGAACTGATTTGAAAACCATAGAATTAGTGATAGTGTTTATTTTTCTTGTTTATTGATAGATTAATATAGAAATTAAATTGAATATTTAGTAGTTAATAAGATTTCATTAAATTCAAAGAATTATCAATTATAATATTTTAAAATCAAAATCTTTCAAGTTTTATAGAACCCTCAATTGAGATAGAGTCTAGGCCAGGTAAATTTTCAAAATTCAAAATTCTATAATTTTTTTATAATTTTGGTTCCTTAAAATTCAAATTAAATAAAAAAATTTTAAAGATAAATAAAAGGAACCATAACAGTACATTCAAATCTAGCGAGTAATGAATTATTCAACATGATTAATCGATGATTCTATGATGTTCTGCATACATGCGGTCATCTGGAGAATGTGCATTTGTATTTTAAATCCATCACCCTTTTTCTTTTCAAAGATTTTCTAAACAGGTAAAAAAAGTAGCTTCTATTAAATGAATATATTGTTCATGATGATGTTCAATTATATTACAATCATGCAGCTTTCAATTTTCTGTTAGGTCCCAAACTAATTTCAACCTCCTCTTAGTTCTCATCAAATATGGATAATCCTAATTTTTTGTTGTTTTTTATATTTCATTGTTATGGAGACCAAAAAGAAAAACAGCAGAGACAAAACAAAACAATGAATATTACCTTCACAATCTGTAAAATTGACAAGATATTTTGTACAACCTACAGTAGCGTAGCAGGGCTAAAATATGCTTGCAAAATTCAGACAATCTTATTTTGTACCTATATATAATCTTGTCAACGTTCACACCATCATTCATATGATATCGTTCCTCAATTTGATGAGGTTGTCTTTGTATTCCAATGTTTTGAAATAATTTTTGTTCCACTTCATGGTCTATTGTGCCCCCTGACAAAGCTTTACAGCTCGCCTTCCAGTCCCAGAGATTTTATGAAATTCAATATTTTGGAAGGCTTCAGTGAGGTTAATTCCTCTCTCCTACAAGTCTCTTGACCAAAGCATTGTTTCCTTTGGCTTACAATGCTAAAGCATTCTGTGACTAGGTAAATAAGAGTTTCTTCCTCCTCCCCACAAAATCTACACTCGTCAGTGTCCGATACGCCCATTCTCAGCAAGTACTTTCTGAGGCGACAATGCCTCGTGAGACAGCCAGTGAGGAGGTGTAGTTGGTTCTTACTGAGATCCAAATATTTATTGGATCTTGTAGTTTCAAAATTCCGAAGGAACGTTCTGTTGTGATCCAACCCTGGGAGATTCTGCCAGAGTGTTTCTCTTTCAGTTTTCTCCTTCTCCAGAAACTCCTTCTTATAAGTACATTTTCCTTTACCACAGAAAGGTTCTGAGCCAGTGAGTGGTTTCCGAGCACCCTCTCTGGCAAGTTTATTGGCCTCTTCGTTACCTGTGATTCCCGAATGACCAGGAACCCAGATCAAAGAGACCTTATTTTTCTTGCCTAGGTACTTCTTTGAGTTTGATCCGCCATTCCCATGTCTACTTTGAGTCGATGACATAGGAGTTCAGTGCTTTAATAGCAGCTTGAATATCGGAGTGAATAGCTATGTCGCAATTCTGATAATTTCTTCCTAGATTAATGTCTAGACATCTTTCGATTGCAAATATTTCTGCTTGTAGAACACTCACACAGGAGCCTAACTATAGTGCACATTTGGCTTTGGCCCCGTGAACCCCAGCTCCCGTGTTGGTTTTTTAACCATCTGTATACCATTTTAACAGTATTTTCTTTGAAATTTTGGTCGGTGTATTCCATCTCCCATTCTTTGTTTTGCATAGCATCGTACTGAAGTTTTTGTCTATACTTATTTTCTCGACCATTATATCACTAGGAAGGTTCGCAGATGAGATGTAGATACTCAGAGAGCACCAGACTTTCTGACACCTTATTCTCTCATTAACTGGGCCTTTTCTAGATATTCTGAGGATGACCTCATGGGCCATCCTGTCAATCACCAGATTATTATATACTTACATATACAATATAACCCACAGGATCCAAAATTAAGGAAACAACTTCGATTATTGATAGTCAATAAAAGTTAAAACTTAAAAATCCCATGTTTCGGTAAACAGCTGATTGGCGAATGCAGCGCCATCATCGGTAATTATTTTTGTCCAATACCTTGCCAACCCCAACGAGCCGCCTCTGCCGCAAGGACCCAGTGCAATCCAACCTTAAGTAATCGAGTCTCAACTACCAACAAGATGAAAATTTTGCTGTCAGTGTCGCTCCAGATCAGTTCCGGCAAAAAACCGACGCCTCACCTAAATATCGGCCTACCTTCGCATTGACCTCCTGCATCAACCGCAAGGAGGGGGGCCGTGACCCCCCTTTGCGCGACATTGAAAGGAATTTGTGACCACCAGTCAATGAAATCCGGCCTCCGCACAAATGCCGCGTTTAACGACCGAACAGCACAATATGAACGCTGCAACGCCGCGCGCCGGTAGTTCACAATTATTTACCGGCCGTAATTTGGTAAAACGGAATCGTTGAGTCGCTCCGTGAAGTTTCCTGTGGACCGTAGTCGTTTTCAGTTGGGTGTTTTCGGCCGTTTTTCGAAGTGGTTCTCCGGTCCCGTTCGGGCCCGTGTTTTTGCCTCAATTTTTGCGACGCCGGTTGTTTACGTTGACCGCGAGTACTGCCCGACATCCCGACAGCTGATTTGGAGGTTGCGTGAGCGCTGACGGTGAGCAATTTTTTCCAATTGAACACGGATTAATCGAGAGTAATAATAATGAAGGAATTGAGTGCCTGCTCCGAACGTGACGAACGAGATGATCTAATGCGTTTTGTTGCGGGTTATTTTGTAGGTGGTAGTTAGGTGAATTGCAGAGTTATTATTCTTTTTCCTTTTGTTTGTTTGACGTTGGCTGTCGATGGGCAAGGTTGGGCTTTGGAGGCGATTACGTCTTCTTCATGAATTAAGATTCTTAATCAGTTGGGAATATTGTAAATTGCAAAAAATATAGTTTCAATGAGATTTTGTGATGAAAATTCATATTAATATGATTTCAAGTTGCATTGAATGAAATTAATTTGATCCTGTAGGTCGCAGTGCATGTAGAGTGGTTAAGAAAAATCGAGTGAAATAAAGAAATTTCATTCCCAGAGAAGTCAAGCATTTTAAGACTATCAACACAATGAATGGCCTTTCAAATCATTTAAGGATTCTAGGTTACGTTTGTTAGAGCATATCATGCATGTTCTGTGCAATTCAAATCTGGTGAGTACGGAGGTATTGGTAAATGTGGAATACTAAACTCCCGCGCGTATTCTCAACTATGACTGCACAGTGCGGTCCAGCGATATCGTCTAGAAATTGAAAACATTGTCAATGACATGCTCCCTATAGTGTAAGGAGGTCATGTTCCCAGGAAAAATGTGTAGATCTGTGCGCCCGTTGAAACATATCCCGGAACATACCAACTACCCCCTCGGAATGGATGTACTTCTTAGACGTAGCGACTATTACGGGGTATGCGTAGGATTGTCCATACCCTCATACTTCGAGAATCTGAAATTCATAAGTGAAAAGGACACTACGCCATTGATATGTTGCCTTGACCATTCCAGTCTTTGACGCTTATGGTCATTGGTTAATGAAACTCATCTTTATGGCCGTCTAGAATCTAGATTCACCTCTCTTCTGATGTTTTAAATGGAAACCTCATCTCCATTGTGAAGAGTATTCCGTAGCAGTCTACACGTAAATGTAGACTTTCTTCTCACCGAAACGGTGATGAAATGATCCTGAGCAGGTGGTGTTTTTCGTCGCCGATCAATTGTTGGTCTTTCTAACACGGAACCTGTCTCCCTGAACCTATTCCAAAGTCCAGATATCACACTTTTGCTGACTTAGAGCATTTCCGCCACAACAACCGGAGTAAGGCCACGCTGTAGCATTCCGATAGCCTTATTAGCCTCAGCGTTTGTTAATTTACGTCTTGGCAATTTCAGAAATTGCGTTTCAAATCGAAGCCCTTGATAAACCAACTTCATTTCAAAATAAGATCATTCATGAAGCATATGCTCAGAACCAAACTTCATAAAAAAGGCGACCAGATTGACGACGTGTCTCATACTAATTTTCATTGGATCGATTCGAGTTGTTGAGTTTTAAATGATTTTACAGTACTTTTCTCGAAGATTACATACATTTCAAAACGATTGAATTCGATATCCCTTACTCTTGTGAAACAGTATATTTTAAATTCTTTTGATTGAGAGACATAAAATAATACAACATAATAATACAATACATATCCAATGAAGAATGTACTTATCTAAGGTATGTGCAATGGTATAACATACAGTTCTGGAAATGATAAATAAAGAAAAAAAACTTAAGCCTAAATAGAAAAATTGGGAAAAAATACCAAAAATATTATCCAAGGAGACCCACGAGGAACTTTACATACTCCTTCCATACAGGGTGTAGCAAGTTCGACGTCCTTTTAAACGTTTCTGGAAAACTGAACCTACTTGAAATCTAAAAATTGAGATTATGATATTGTTCAACAATATCTACCGAGCAAAAATATTCATGAAGCCTGACCACTTTCTGTTATACAGGGGATACCAAAAGTATAAATTTTTTTTCGGATTTCTCGTTTCCAATTTCAATCTAGAATAGTTTGCGTTGGATTCTGCGAGATGGTAATGTTCCAACATGTTAATGCCGCTAAAATAATCAATTCTTGAGTTATTCAGGATTTTCTAATTTTATGGCGTACGTGGCGTCAAATTCATAAAATCTGTTCCATATCCACAATGATGAATGAATTCAGAAAAAAGGTGTGTCACCAGTGAATCATTGTAATAATTCATTTTATATGACCAAGGTCATTGTTGATATGAAAGAAATTTTATGAATTTGACGCTACTTACGACATGAAATCAGAAAATCCTAAATAACTCAAGAATTGATTATTTTAGCAGCATAAACATGTTTCAACATAATCACAATCTTTTTCGCAGAATCT
Organism: Hippodamia convergens; assembly: GCA_038502775.1. Classification (NCBI taxonomy): domain Eukaryota; kingdom Metazoa; phylum Arthropoda; class Insecta; order Coleoptera; family Coccinellidae; genus Hippodamia; species Hippodamia convergens. Next base: position 11,447,272 of record CM076607.1, on the reverse strand, counting down.
GACGCAAATATAAATTAAATGCATAAGGGAAAGAATTATTATTGAAAAAAACAAACAAATATGAATTCTTACAATTTTTGGTAAGGGTGTGATACATCGATGTTTTCAAAAGAATAAATGCAAAAATTTGACGTTGAAATATTCAAGGAGTTCCTCATTTGCTCAATGGCTCAATCTCAAAAACAGTGCTCCACAATTTTTTTTCACCTACGTCACTGATTTTTACGTGAAAATATCTATTCAATGTTGTTTTCATATTTAACCTATCATATACAATGCCTGAGAAATAAGTACATCTCAAAAAGTGAACGTTCTCGTTTTCGCCCTGTATTTCAGAAAGAATCAACAGGTTTTCCCTCATCTGGAAAAAATAAAAAAAATCAGCGAATTGTAAGAAAATCCGTACCTATGCCCGACAACATGTGTATCTGATTTTGGACCAGCACTCCTGGATTCTCGAGAAAATTATTGTTGTGCTGAATTGTGCTAGATTTGTGGTTCATTGTGCCGTTATGATTTTTCTTTTATTACATACGATTCCCAAGATATTTTACAAAATGTGTTTAATCAACACATGCTTCCCTCAATATATTATGTAAATTATCTTGAGAACTTCGAGCAATGAAAAATAAATTTCAACTGCACAAACCTAACATAATCCAGCAAAGCAGAAAAAATTTCGAAAATTCAGAAATTCACATACACTATTGCGAGGTATGCTGATTTTTCGTATTTTCTCCAATCGAGGAAGAGCCTGTTTATTTTTTTTGGCAATCTGACCGGCACAATTTTTGTCTGGAGAAAAAGAAAGTGCTAGGTTAACTTCTTCCAATTTCTTCATTTCTTGGGTTAATTAGCGGAATATTCACTAAAACTACAACGTCATAACTTTGCCTACGGGTAGCACAATTTTTTGAGTATATTTCTTGAAAAAAAAGCGTGCAGTTTTTTCACAATTTCGTAATGCGTCAGCATTTTCACGGCACAAGACAGTTCGAATATTGCAAGAATTTTCGCATTCATATGTGAGACAAAACGGAAGTCATGGGCTATTTTTTTTTCAATTTCGATTTTTCAGGAAATTAAACAGACTTTCATAAAAATTCGAACGCCACAATTCAGTACAATGTACATGTAAAGAACAATTGGAATCCAATTTATTCAACATTGTTCTACGTAATTCAATTATGAAAAAAAAATTGAAAAGAACTCATTATCATTTTTCGAACAGTTTATTTCATCCAAACTGTAATTTTCCCGAGATCTTGAACTGGTGCTAATTCACAACGATTTTAAAATAAATGACAACAAAATCAGCTTGGGCTCAGTCCAAGCGTAAAATTCACCGCAAAATTCAATTTACATGCTCATTATGTGAAAATCTCGACACTTCTAGGAATTCCACCTTGATAAAATTATGCAGCTCTCGAATGATCTAGCATAACTCATTAGATTGCACATACACGCTGTTATTCCCCCCAGGTGTTTTTCGGACAATTAATTGGATCGATCGGACATTTTTCATTGAGGATTCAAGAGTTCGCTCTCTTTATGCAACAAGTGAAATTAAATGTTGTGTTGATGTGTGAATTTTTTATGATGCAGACTATAGAATTGACACGCGAGTTGATTATCTATCGGTGTTTTCTTGGAATGGAAAATTACGAAATGATGCTGAATAGTCCTGGGAATTTTGATGGGACCTTTTATGAAGATTTCACGACTGAGCCAATCTAGTTCAACCACTATTATACATTTTAGAGCAAAGTTGATATTCCTAAACCTACATCATGTTTCAACCTAAAATCCATTATACACCTGAAAAATGTCTGATAAAAAAATTGAGTCATCACTAAATTGTCTGAACACATACATGATGCATTCGCACTGATTGAATTTTTTTTTGAAAATAGAAGGAATGTTTCGTTTAATCAACTACAGGTGGTACTATGCACAAATTATGACAGTTTCTTGATAATTTATTCATATATTTAAATATAGTCTTCAGAAGAATAATTAATGGAATTCGCCGTACACTTGATTCATCTGAATCGAGGTCCGGACTGTCTAGAAATACATATGAAATTCTGATATTTATTGCAATATTGTCTGGGAGGTCTTTGCATAGCAAAGGCTCCTATAAAAGTTTCTTTTCTCGATGACGAACTTAAAAAGAGGATTTGTAAGAGTGAAGCAAGGGCTCCGCGTATATACGGACTTCCGAAAATTCACAAGGATAATGTCCCATTGAAACCTATCGTTAGTACCATCGATTCACCAACATACGACTTAGCCAAAGTCTTAACGACTATGTTGAGACCACATGTGGGAAATACAGACACTTTCGTCAAGGACTCTACTCAGTTTGTAGAAAAACTGCAGAACATTCAGTTGGGATCGAATGACCGACTCGTTAGTTTTGATGTTGTGTCTTTGTTCACACTAGTTCCCATCAGGGAATCGCTTAACTACCTGTCTGAGTTATTCCCGAATGACATAACAAAGCTCTTCGAACTTTGCCTATCATCCAGCTATTTTAAGTGGAAAGGCGAATTCTATGAGCAAATAGACGGCTGCCATGGGAAACCCTCTAAGTCCTGCAATTGCAAATTTCTTCATGATACTTTTCTCGTCTGGAGTCATGGACTTGAAGAATTGGATGCTTTCCTATCCCATCTTAACAGTAGGCACCCAAATATTCAATTCACTATGGAAATTGAAAAGGATGGTGCTCTACCGTTTCTAGACGTCTTGGTTACTAGAAAGCCGAACGGAAAGCTAGGACACAGGGTTAATAGAAAACCAACCCACAGTGACAGGTATCTACACAAGCAGTCCAACCATCATCCTCAACAGAAACGAGGAGTTATAAAAACACTCGTGCGAGCCGGAATTTCTGGAGGACTTGAACATCTACAGCATGCATTCGTCGCTAACGGATATAATTGTAAGGAAATTCAGAGGGCAATAAGACCAAGACTTTCCACACGTGATGATAACACATCACAACTCACCCCCAATGGAAGAGCTATCTTACCATATATCCCCAAGGTCACCGATAGAATTGGTAGAATACTAAAGGGCTACTATATAGAGACTGTCTATAAGCCAACTCAAAAACTTGGCCAAATGATCAGAACTACCAAAGACAAAGTCGACCCACTCTCTCAACCCGGTATTTACAGGATACCTTGTGACTGCGGCAAAGTCTACATTGGTACAACGAAGCGAAGTATCAATACGAGAATTAAGGAGCATGAACGATGCTGTCGACTCAATCAGACAGAAAAATCCGCACTTGCGGAACATGCTCTGACAAATGGACACAATATTGTTTTCTCAAAGGCAGAAGTTATTTCAAACATCAAAAGTTTCTATCCTAGGATGAACATGGAAGCCACTGAGATATATAAACATAAGAACAATATGAACAGAAAGGAAGAAACTCCTTTGGTACATAGCGCATGGTTGCCGGTGTTGGAAAAGTCCAAAATCAAGCCAATACGAAGTGAGAGCGATGGACCAATCAACATCGCTCGCGTAAACCCACTACAATCTCCCGCCAATGATCAGGGTATAAGTGGGGCCAACGGATCGAATCCAGCATCACTTTCGGAAATTCAGCGGTCGAGTTACAATCTAAGACCCAGAATCCTCTGAAGATGCCTACTGCAGTTGTGGGCGAAACGTTAGGTTAAATAATTCCTAATAGACCACGGCCAATAAGCCCGGAAGAATCTCTTAATGTCAATATATCCGGTCGTGAAAACCTGAAACTATTTATCTTTGCATATTCCTGAAAATTTTCTTTGAGTTTTCACTCCCAGTCTCTAAAACAAGAAACAATTGAAATAGTATATTCTAAAACAAGTTGCAGAATTCCCTCCTATTCCAACACGAATGTAAAGTTCGAAAACGAGCGACGGAGGAGCGAGTTTTCGATAGCATGAGTGTTGGAATTGGCTTCTGCAACGAGTATTAGACGGTATTTTCTCTATTTCAGTCAATTTTTGTGAAAACCTCTCGAAGATCAAATGAAAATTCAGATTAGTGACTTTTGTTTTGTAGCTTGGCAGTTGGTGTGACATACGAAATTTGACAGATCACGGAATTTGATTCGAAACTTGATTCGATCGGAGGTCAGTACTGACAATCATAAATCGAAAAATATAACTGAAAACAATGTTGTAATGAGTTTCATTACAGCACTACTTTTAGTACTGTGATGAACTCATTACAATACTGAAATAGAGAAACATTTTTCAAATGTTCTTCTATCCCCTGCTTGAAAATTTTAGCACTAATTTGTCAGGGGCCGAAACTTTACAAGAAGAAATTGTTGCCTAACCATGAAAAAAAAAAAAACTTCGAACTAATTCAGACTCCTTCGTCAGATGATTTCTTTTTGTCATATAACTTCGCAGAATCGTGGAAATATTTTGATTTTTCAATTGACATTTGTCAATACATATTTGATGAACATTGATTACTAGATGTTGATATCGTTATTTTATTTCAAAATTCCCTAAAACCACTTCTTTTTTCAATAAATCCATCCAAATTCGATATATTCCTATTGAACCATCGGCTAGATTATTAGCTTCCAACAAAATACAAGCTGAATCCTATATTATTGTTTTAAATAATCAGGTTCCATCATTAGAATTTTTAGGCCATTCTGATCCATCATTTAATTGCCAGTATTCTAACATACGCGATCTGCGATCTACCAATATCTCTATTTTTTATGTTATTCTCATGTTCACGTTTTCTAATTTCTAATGGTCTTGATGTTTCTCCTGTATAAAATTTTACATGAATACAAGGAGAACTGAGAATACAATTTCTTGATTTGGTTTTCATTCAAGGGTTAAGTTTTTGTTAATGTAGATCGTTAAACTTTTTTCTCTATTTCAGTATCGTAATGAGTTCATTACAGTACTTAAAGTAGTGCTGTAATGAAACTCAATACAGCATTGTTTTCAGTTATATTTTTCATGTTATAGTTGTCAGTACTGACCTCCGATTGAATCAAGTTTCGAATCAAATCAATTCAAATTCCGTGATCTGTCAAATTTCGTATGTCACACCAACTGCCAAGATACAAAAGAAAAGTCACTAATCTGAATTTTCATTTGAATTTTGAGAGTATTTCACAAAAATTGACTGAAATAGAGAAAATACCGTCTAATACTCGTTGCAGAAGGCAATTCCAACACTCATGCTATCGAAAACTCGCTCCTTGAAAACATTCCTTATGTGGAATTGAACCAATTCTTTGAATTTTTTCTGAAAGTCCATGCATATAAGGAATCAAATTTATTAAAATTGGTTGTTCTTGACGGTTTGTTGTTGGTTCCGGATTGTTATTATCGTTTTGACGAAATTAATTTCATTAGAAATATGCTTGAGAATAATCAATATCCAGCGAATTTCATAACAAAAACTATTTCAAAGTAGAAAAAACAATTTTGCGTCGAAACGATAATAACAATCAGAAACCAACAACAAACCGTCAAAAAACAACCAACTTCAATAAATTTGATTTTTCATGTTCATGGACTTTCAGAAAAAATTTGAAGAATTGGTTCTAAATTCAACATAAAAACTGTTTCAAAACAAAACATGATTTATGATCCGTATTAACCAAAACTAAATCTTTGAATGAGAACCAAAAATTAAGAAATTGTATTTACAATATTCCTTGTACTTGTGGAAAATCTTATACAGGAAAAACAAAAACTTTTTCTCAAAAAGCCACCACATTTTGATTCCACATTTTTCAATTCAAGCTTTCCGAACCCTCTTCCAACAAAAAATGAATGCTCGGTATTATTTTTCGTCATAAATCCGGCAGATATACTGTCCTAAGTTCCGCCGAGTACATCTGACCGCTGAAACTCAAGTACAAGTGTACCTGACATCGAATTGATTTTCTTCTAGTTCGAGTTCCAGGATCGCACTCTCGTTTCGGTCTATCCGAGATTGAATTTCCCTTCGTATCAACAACAACTGTATCGTTGTTCGTGGAAAAACAGCTCAGCGTTGACATTGTTCTATTTATCTGCAACTCGATCGTTATCCGATCAATTCAATTCATAAAATTCCATCATGAATAAAGCACTAAATCGTAAAGCGTTTTAAATTCGAATGACACAGCCGTTCGGTCATAAAGCAGTGTAAACAACTAGTTGCATCGAATGGGCTCCAGAAGACTGAGATTATGGGCCAATTATTTCGATTCGATCGTTCAGGGCAGCGTTCACAAACTTACTCAGAGAGTAGAGTAAGAGTATGGCCATATGATCAGAAATATACTTCGGTCTTTACTCTACACTCGTCGTTCACAAACTTACTCTGACAAATGTCATTCAAAATTCAAACATGTGTATAGGTTATGAATAATACTTTCGCATCATATACATTTTTTATATATCATTTTTATATTGAATTGTTGCTATCATAAATGAATAATAGAAGTTTAAGAAAAAAATTCTGTCTAGTCGTACATTTTCAGTTGTGTCTTCGCAGTATAGTCAACTTTTCTTTTATTTGAAAAGCAGAGCACAAACATCAGGAAACTGATAAATATTCTCAGGACTCTGAATTACTTTTAATGAGACAGAAAGAATGAAAAAGGATATTATTGTCTATAATCTTCTCTTGCAAGCAGAAAATTAAAAATGTTATTACATGTTTTGTTGTTTTATTGACTCTACGCCAGAAAAAAGTTAAATACTCCGTAACAAAAAAGAGTTTCATTTGAGGAAGCTAACAAAAAGAAGTGAAAAATATATTGTATGAAAGATAAAGCAAAATATGAATGAATCTTGACAGATCTTAACTCTCGAATATAAAAAAATATCAACGTAGATTGCAAATCAGGTACAAAAAACAGTTATTGTGGGACTTTTCATGTCTCGATTTATTTGAACTTGAACCACTCTAGGTTCTGCAATACAGGGAAAAACTCTTTTTTTCTTTACCATTATCTCTTGGTAAAGTTCACTTTGAGCTTCGTTTATTCACTGCTAGCAATTTCATCAAATTTATTAATCATTAAAGTAATTCTTTCCAATATTTCTTTATTTCACAGAATAGTTGTTTCACTTGAAAAATTAATTGTTTCGTATTTCGTAATTGAAATGAAACAAAACCAGAAATAAATACTTATTCGAATAATATTCAAGTTTCAAAAAGTCTGCGGGAGCAGGACAGAATGAAAATCGTACGTCACAACTGTCAGAGTATGTGTTTACTCTCCCAAATAGCAGAGTATGCAGAGCTTACTCAGAGGAAGTTTATGAACGCTCACAGAGTATACTCCGAGGAAGACAAAGCAAGTTTGTGAACGCTTCAGAGTAAGGGGAGCTTACTCTGAGTAAGTTTATGAACGCAACCCAGATGTGATATTTTTTGTTCATATTTGAAGGCACTGAATAAAGTTGCAGTCACACTAATATAAGGAGCAGGATGTGCTATACGAGTATTTTGGAATTATGTTAAAACAATAATATGACGAGTTATTCTATTCGAAAAATGAGAAAAGTGAAATGTATGATTATTGGCGTAAGGACAGAAAATTACCAACATTCAATTCTGGGAGACGATGTTTCTATACAGGGTCTTTCACGAGGAACCTCACCCATATTTATACAGGAAACTACTGAACGTATTTTCATGAAATTCAGCAATTATAAAAGTATTTCACGATGCTGATGAAATCTAAAATATTTTCAAGGCATGAGCACCTCCGGAAATGACGTCAACTTCCGTTTTCCAAATTAGAACACCATTTTTTTATTGCAGAAATAGATTCCTTGGAAAATTTCAAGTTATTTTGATGTAACATTTTTCAGTTTTGGAAAATTCTCTCTGAGCGGGAAAATTCGAAAAAAAAATCGAAAATAGAGCTCCGCTGAAACAAGAATAACTTCGAGATTTTTGGAGGAAAAATTTTCATTTTTGGAATTTTTCAAGATGTAAGATTGATGTCCGCTTTAAAAATCGAAATCGCGATTCATGATACAGGGGGTGGAAAAATCGCTTTCAAAGTTAGGGATGACAAAATCGTGAAAAATCAATTTTTTCAAATTAGAACCCCATTTTTTTTATGACAGATATTGAATTTACGTTGGAAAATAATGTGAGTCTATGCATCATACCCTTGCCCTAAAGTGGATATTTTCTGAGTTATTCACAAAAAACTGTTTTTCGTTTTGAATTTTCAGCTTTTTATTTTTCCTTCACGCCAAAAAGATGAAATTTTCAGGAACTGATATTTGAACCATTCTGTAGATTTTTCACCCCTTCTTGAAACCGACTTCACGTTACTATTAGAAGAACCATGGCAAACTCTCGCAGTTATAACTACAGAAGATGCTCCAAGTTTTGACCGTTAATTTCTAGACATGTATTTATACGTCTCAGGAATGCTTCGTGCGTTGCTCTTCTCATTTCAGCGGGAGGAAGAGATCTGCAAAAGTGTTTAAAAACCAAATTGAGTTTCAAAACTATGAATCTAAAAATCTAAACAAACCTGAACGCATTTCTGACGCGTTCTATGCAGTCCTCTTTATCAGTCAGGGGAGTTGAGTAGACAATATTTTTCATCCTACGCCAAACATAATAGTCTGAAAGAGTTAAATCGGGAGAACGTTGTGGCCAGAGATGTGGACCATTGTTCGCGAACCATCGATCTTCAAATAGCCTGTAGAAGATATTTGACACATTGAGTGAATTGTGTGGAGGCGCGCCATCTTGTTGATACCATAAGTCATTATGGTTCTATACTAGCGGCTCAATTATTTGAGTCAATATGTCAGAATATCTATCTCCTAAGGGAGAACATTCTTTAAATAATGCAAATATGTGTAGTGTTCTATCTTACCAATTGAAGTCCCATCATAAATGTGAACATCGAGAATTGCATTATTTTTGATGGCGCAAAAAACATTGAAACTCCAGGTCTCTTGAAAGTTCCATTGTCTGAAGTGGTGGTTGTTCTCTTCATCCCAATAATGACTGTTATGCCTATTGAAAGAACCATTCTTTGTGAATTTAGATTCATCTGTCCAAAGTACACAGTCCAAAAAGTTTTCATTCTCTTGCCATCGAATCATCATAGCTTCGCAAAACTCTGTTCTCCTGAAGAAATCAGTTTCCTTCAAATGCTGTACCCTATTGAATTTATATGGGTGCATTTTATGTTTTTTCAATATTCTCCAAACACTCGATTGAGATAATCCCAGATCAATCTCGGCATCTTTGAGAGAATTTTGAGGATTCACACGAAAATATGCAAGAACTGTAATTTCGTTGTTCTCATCTTCTACTACACTTTTTTCTCTGTGTATAGTTTTCTTAACGAAAGATCCGACATTTCTCAAGTTTGTCATGGTTCTGTTAATGGTATCTCTCGTTGGTCTGGGTCGGTCAGGAAACCTCTCAATGAACAGTCAAATTGTTCTATCTCAAACTTTATTACATTCTCCATGAAGTAGAATGAGATTTAAATAATCTTCATTGGTAAAATTAGGCATAGTGATCGATTTTGTAACTTAATACGAATTATCACCAAATTAATAGTAAACACAAAATGCTACTGAATAAAGAGGAATTTGGCAGATGTAATTAATGATATCTATCATGAAAAAAAAGGTGTAAAACATGGTAAGTTTTTGCATATGGTTCATAACGAATTATTTATTTATGACTGGAGAGAAAACCGATGGCCAATTAGTTGAAATAAAGAGGTTTCCGATACAAATTCGAATCAAAATTCGCCATCTATTTAGAAACAACCTAAAACTTTTTTCTCATGCATATTAGGGTAGTGAAATCTAAAACATGGTTTAAGTAACAGTTCCTGAAAATTTCATTTTTTTGGCGTGAAGGGAAAAGAAATAGCTGGAAATTCAAGACAGAAAACAGTTTTTTGTGAATAACTCAGAAAATCCGGAGGTGCTCATGCCTTGAAAATATTTTAGATTTCATCAGCATCGTGAAATACTTATAAGTGCTGAATTTCATGAAACTACGTTCAGCGTTTCAGCATGAAAATTTGGCAAAACATTGTTAATGACATGCTCCCATTATAGTGTTAGGCGGTCATATTCCCCTTATTCGTCGAGAATCTGAAAATCGTCCATATCTGGATTCATCAGTGAAAAGGACACAACCCATTGGTGTTTCCAATTGATATGTTGCCTTTGCCCATTCCAGTCTTTGACGCTTATGGTCACGTGCTAATGGAACTCCTCTTGATGAACGTCTAAAACTTAGATTCACCTTCCTCAAAGGTCACTTGATGTTTCCGATGGAAACTTGGATTCCATCTGCATTTGAAGAGTATTTCGTAGCATTCTACACGTAAATGTGGGCATTCCTCTAGCCGAAACGATGGTGACGGCACCTGTCTCCCTGAACCTATTCCAAAGGCGAGATAACACACTTTGGCTGTCTTGGAGCAAACCTGAGCTTGGCCACGTGTAGCATTCCGATATCCCCATTAGTCTCAGCGTTTGTTGATTTACGTCTTGGCATTACAAAAATGCTCGTTTCAAATCGAAGCCGGTGATGAACTGATTTCATTTCAAAATAACAATCATGAAGCATATGCAAAGAATCAAACTTCAGAAAAAAGGCCACCAGATTGACGACATGTCTCATAATGATTCTTCTCTATTTCAGAATCGTAATGAGTTCAGTACAGTACTAAAAGTAGTGCTGTAATGAAACTCATTACAGCATTGTTTTCAGTTATATTTTTCGTTTTATGGTTGTCAGTATCGACCTCCGATCGAATCAAGTTTCGAATCAAATCAATTGAAATTCCGTTATCTGTCAAATTTCGTATGTCACACCAACTGCCAAGATACAATACAAAAGTCACTAATCTGAATTTTCATTTGAATTTCGAGAGTAATTCACAAGAATTGACTGAAATAGAGAAAATACCGTCTAATACTCGTTGCAGAAGGCAATTCCAACACTCATGCTATCGAAAACTCACTCCTTCGTCGCTCGTTTTCGAACTTCGCATTCGTGTTGGAATAGGAGCTCATTCTGCAACTTGTATTAGAATATACTATTATTGGATCGATGCAAGTTGTTATTGAGTTTCAAATGATTTTACAGCGATTATCTCGAAGACTACATTACTTTCAAAACGATTGAGTACGATATTCGTAACTCGTGTGGAGCAGTATATTTCGATGATTACTATCTTGAATTCATCTATGTTTCAATATTATGTGTGTTTAGTTGGCACAGCACTTTTTGGTTTTCGAAATGTTTTTTATTGTGCTGAATTGTTCAAGGTTTGTGCTGCATTGTGCCGTTTAAATTTTTTCTTAATTCCATGTGGTTCTCGAGATATTTCAAAAATCGAAAAAATGGGCCAGCCCAGCACTTCTCGAAAAATTGAAACCTGATGACTGCAAAAAATTGTGCTATCCATCTAGTTGTCGTTCGAATTTTTCAGAAACTCCTTCTAGTTTCCTGAAATATCGAAATTAAAAAAAAAAGTTAGCCCAGCACTTTGGTTTTTTCTTTTCACGAATGAATTGAAGAAATCATGCTACATTTGTACTATCTTATGCCGTGAATTTTGTCATGAAAATTCTTCAGGTTTTCCGGAAAATTAGGAAAATAAAAAAAAAATCATCCCAGCACTATGCTTTCTTTCCAACGAAAACATGTTCAAAAATTATGCTAACCGTCGGCAAAATTGTGCCGTTCTTATTTTCACGAATTTTTCGCTAATTAGTCCGAAAATCCAAGAAATTAGATAAGAGTTAGTTCGGCATTTTCTTTTTTTTTCGACGAAAATAGATTCATATGATTGTGCCGTAATTGTGTCAACTTACGTTCTGTCCTGAGTTTTTCTGATAGCATCTCTTATCTGCAAGAAAATTGAAATTAAAGATAATTGAACTGAAGAAGTAAATTTTGAGTTGTGTCACTTTTGTAGCGAGGGTGCGACATGTCAACGGACGGTTAGAACTACGAAATTCGTACACAGTCGCATCCCTATCGGTCGTCTAAATTTGCACTGTTGCCATAATTAATTGAAGGATATCATATACACGACAATTTTGTTGATGGATATATGCTCCCATGAGTTTTTATTATTGGACAAAATAATTACCGTTGGTGTCGCTGCATTCGCCGATCAGCTGTTTGAAGCAACGAGTATTGTTTCGTGTTGACTTTAGATTTCTATTTGTATTTATGGGATTTTTTCGTTTAAACTATTGACTATCAATAATCAGAGTTGTTTCCTCAATTATGGATCCTGTGGATTATATAGTAAGTGCATACTTCTTGCACTATTATTGTGCTTTTTGTTATATTTTATGTAAATGATTGAGGTGAGCACTACTCAATTTTGAATGCTTTTCAGATCATATGGCAAGATGTTCACCAAAGGTCCTTCTTATTATAGGAAATTTTCCAATATTTACATGCTCACAGTAGAGGGTGAGCAAGTGTTGCAATGCAATCATTTGATTCTATGTGGGAAAAATTTATCTCAAAACATTGGAATTCTACAAGGACAACCCCATCATATTGAGGAAATGATGTCTTTTGAAAATGATGATGTGAACGTTGACAAGATTATATATACATACCAGGCAAGATTGTCTGGAATTTGCAAGCATATTTTAGCCCTGTTACTCTACAAGGTTGTACGTACTACAAAATATCTTGACAATTCTACTGATTGTGAAGGAATGATTCATTGTTTAGTTTTGTCTCTGCTGTTTTTCTTTTCGTTATCGATTACAATGAAACGTAAAAAACAAAAACAATACGGTCATTCATATTTGATGAAACTAAGAGAGGTTGAAATTAGTTCGAGACCCACCAGAACATGAAAACATGCATGATTGTAATGTAATTGAACATCAGCATGAACAATATATTCATTTAATAAAAGCTACTAATTTTTTCTCTGTTTAGAAAGGGAAAAAAATCTATGAAAAGGAAGTAGGTGATAAATTTTGAATAAAAATGGACTTTCTTCAGAGAACTGTATGTATGCAGAAAATGATGTGATCATCGATTAATCATGTTGAACAATTCATCACGCTAGATTTCAATGTATTATTCGTTTATTGCATCTCACTTGTGTTTTAGTATGCAGTTATAATAAATTAAAATTATTCATCTTATCTATCGATTGATTGCACCTTTCCCGTTGTTAAATGAATATCAATACTATCAAGCTATTTTTTATATTAATATTGAATTGATACATATACGTATAATATATTGTTTGAAATGGCCAACTCTCAGAATTTATTTGAAATTTCACATGTAGATTTAATCATTGCTGAACATGAGTTCAATTTTGCAACAATCGAGAGAATCACTTAAACTCGCAAGGTCCCTAGTTTTATTGCACATTATTATATGGCTTGAATTCAGCCTTTTCAACTAGGCTCCTTGAATTGTTGAGATTTATTATATATATATATATATATATATATATATATATATATATATATATATATATATATATATATATATATATATTATACAATCGGGATCAGAACGTCGTTCGACGTTGTCCGATGCCGTTTCGCCACCCCGTTCTGTCATTCCATTGTCCCTCTCTTAAATCCCTTGAACTCATGGCTTTTATAACACCCTCATTCCGAGTCTCAGAACGATATAAGATATATAGATAAATATATATTCAAAAATATCAAGTAGACTCGAAGTAATTCATTGCAATTAGAATGAAAATAATTGTACAAGAACGATCTGAAAAAAAAATTAAAATGACCTGAGAGTTTCTGAAATAACTCAAAACATATGAAGCATCAGTTTCCACTCTTGCCTGTTTTTATTAATTTGATACATGTGTTTTTCATTATCAAAACATGCTCCCAGGATTTACGTATATTTATTTCCTTAACGTTTCTAGTTTGTTTGTTACGTGAGCATGTTGATTTTGACCACGAAAATAATGAAAATGGGCTAGAGGATTCCTAGATTTTTCAGAATTATATCCATAAACACAACAATTAGTGTTTTTCAGGAATTTTTCCTTCTTCATATTCTTTAATATCAATAAAAACGTAAAAATAGACAAATAAACAAAGCTTTCACGTACTAACTGTCGAAACGAATGCTCATTTCGGGCTTAGTTCCAGCTAACGCCGGCGGTGTCGCATAGAGTTGTGTTTTGCTCTATAGTTTCTCGTGAAAATTGAATTCACAATTGGAAAAATAGAGTCGAAGTTGGTATTGGTAAATTCAGTCGGGTTTAACTGAATCGAATTGATGATCGCATAATTTTTCTGAAGGATGAGTGGTTAATGCATATCCGTTATTGAATTTTCCTGAAAACTTGATTTGGATTATCTCTTCCAGTCCCTGAAACAAAAAACAATAAAAAATTTTTTGAAATAATAGAAGAAAGGCCCTTGCGTAAAAATTTGAGCACTTTGTGCTCAAGGGGCCAAATTTAGATAAACCTGACTAAATTTACCAATACCAACCTCGACTTTATTGTAACAATACTGAATTCAATTTTCACAGGAAACTATAATGAAATCTTTGGGGAGCATATATTCATCAACAAAATGTCGTGTATATGACCTCCTTCAATTAAGTATGGCAACAGTGCAAATTCAGAGGACCGATCGGGATGTAACTGTTTGTACGAATTTCGTAGTTCTAACCATCTGTTGCCATGTGTACGGATTTACCTACAATATACTGATTTATCCAATTTCTACCTTTTGAAGAATAAATTTGAAGTTTCTTCTGAAAATTTCCCCGGAACCAGTCCCTACGAATGTAGCACAAATTTTTTCACAAATTCGGGAGGAGGAAAATCATAATTTCTGAAAATTTCTTTAATTTCAATTTTCTTGCAAATGAAAAATACTTCTGAGAAAATTCGAACGGAACAACTCAGTAAACAACACACTACATGAATACAAAAATCTATTTCAGCTGTCATGAATCAATTTTATGGAAAATTTCAGGCTGTTTCGAACAACACATTTTGTGAAATATCTTCAGAACCATATGCAACGAAAGAAAAGTTTCAACGGCACAAATCTGTTACAATTAGATTCATTAACATTTTTCTCGAGAATACAAAAGTGTTGGGACAACATCACACACACACTGTTGACAGGTTCACAAACTTTCCCACATTCTACTGAATTTTTTCATTTTCTCCATTCAAGAAGGACACTGTGAATTTTTTCTGATAATCTGATCGTCACAAGTTGGCTCAATCGCGGCACAATCATATAAATCAATTTTCGTCGAAAAAAACGAAAATGCCGAAAAAACTTTTTTCGAATTTCTCGGATTTTTAGATTAATTAACGGAAAATTCGTGAGAATGAAAAGGGCTCATTTTTGCCGACGGTATGTATATATATATATATATATATATATATATATATATATATATATATATATATATATATATGTATATCTTCGTATGATTCTATAGAATCATACGATACTATCATCACTAGTATCATACGATACTATAGAGCCATAGAGCCAGGGGAAAAAAACCTCAGCCGAAAAAACCTGCCGGTTACCACGCTCTTTTGAACCTGTTTACGTTGGTAGAAGAGCAAAGTGCCGGGCTGACTCTTTTATGATTTTCCTAATTTTCCGGGAAATCTGAATATTTTTCGTGAAAATATTTACAACCCAAGATAGCACAAATGTAGCTAAATTTTTTCATTCATTCGTGGAAAAAAAAAGAATGTGCTAAGATGACTGTTTTTTTTTTTCAATTTCGATTTTTTAGGAAATTAAAAGGAGTTTCAGAAAAATTCGAGCGGCACAACTCAGTGTATGGATAGCACAATTTTTTCTAGTCATTAGATTTCAATTTTTTGAAAAGTGCTGGACTGGCCCATTCTTTCGATTTTTGAATCTCGAGAGTCACATAGAATTAAGAAAAAATTTAAACGGCACAAAGCAGCACAAACCTACCACAATTCAGCACAACAAAAAAAATTTCGAAAATCCAAAAGTGCTGGGCCAACTTCACACACATTCCAAAAATGCTTTCAGTGTGGTGTCCGTAAAGGGAAAGCATTTTTTGTTCTTCAATTCATTCTTTCTGGATCAACTGAGTTTTCATCCAAAAACTGCATCAATGTCTCCGAGAATTTCTTGTTCCTTCTTTGGGTTCGCTCTGAATACATCAAAAAAGCGTCGAATCCACTTTCATCGAGACCGACCTCCTGAGATCCATTCACGTAGTCCAGCGAGATATGCCTACTCGACTCCCCACTTATAACGATTCTAGAACATTAAACAAAAGGATTCATCTCTTGAAAATTCAAATCTGGCGACGGGCCAGTGCGGCCTTTCCGCGAAATGAGTTTTAGTCGTTGATTTTTATCGTCACCTCCGACAAAGAAAAACGCAAACTTGCTGTAACCACTCACGCCGCTCCTCTAGCAGCTAGTAGTCACGGATTTCGCGGGGGGAAGTCGTAACTGTTCGGGAATTGATGCGATGCGAATTTTACACTCGTTGCGTCTTCACGCCAGATCAATAACAATTTACAGAAACACGTTTCGAAAAAATTGAGGCAGAAAGTTTAAGTGAAGAAAATTATGAACCGATGCAACAACACCGAAAAATTTAATAACTGGAAAGCACCAGGGCCAATTGGAGTTGAAAATTTTCCGATCGAGAAATTTTTTACCATGCATGATAAATTAACATATGCTATCAATGATGTCGTAAATTATCCTTGAAATATGCCACAGTTCTCAACAGTTTGTATATGAACTGCTCCACATGAGTGAGGGATATTGACTCAAATTTAAAAAAAATATAGTTTAAATGAGATTTTGTGATGAAAATTCATATAAATAGTTTTCAAGTTGCAGGAAATGAAATTAATTGAAGCCTGAACGTCTGCAGCGTATAAAGAGTGGTTAAGAAAAATCGAGTAAAATATCGGGCATAAATAACAGCTTGACATCTTCTTTGCATACTACATTAGAGATTATTGAACATTTTTTGAGGAATTTGGTTATATAAAAGGGGCAGAAGCACTCTCAGATCATTTAAGGATTCTGGGATAGGTTGATGATTATCTAATCTTTTTCAGAGCATATCCCATGCATGTTCTATACAGTTCAAATCTGGTGAGTTTGGACTTATTGGTAAATGTAGAATACCAAGCTCCTCTAGCGCATTTACAACTATGGATGCACGGTGCGGTCTAACACATTGAAGAGTTTCACCAATAGCGGTGTGAAAATTTGGCAAAACATTGTCAATTACATGCTCCCCATAGTGTAAGGTGGTCATATTCCCAGGACAAATGTGTAGATCTGTGCGCCCGTTGAAACATATCCCGGCCAATACCATGACATGACAATCTTCATATCTGGATTAATCAGATCCATTGATCGTTCCAATTGATATATTGCCTTGTCCATTATAGTCTTTGACGCTTATGGTCACGTGTTAATGGAACTCCTCTTAATGGACGTCTAGAACGTAGATTCACCTCTCTCAGATATGTCGTCTGATGGTTTCAATGGAAACTTGGACCACATCTGCATTTTGAAGAGTATTCCGTAGCATTCCGCACTTAGATATAGGCTTTCTTCAAGCCGGAACGGTGATGAAACGATCCTGAGCAGGTGTTATTTTTCATCGACCACCAAGCCTGGGTCTTTTCAATACAGAACCTGTCTCCCTGGAAATATTCCAGAGTTGAGATATCACACTTTGGCCGATTTGGAGCCTTTCCGCTACAACAACCGAGTTAGGCAACTCTGTAGCATTCGGATAGCCCTATTAGCCTCAGCGTTTGTAAAGTTACGTCTTGGCATTACCAAATGCTCGTTTCCCATCGAAGCTGTTAATAAACTGACTCCATTTCATAATAAGAACATTCATGAAGCATATGCAAAGAACCAAACTTCAGAAAAAAGGCGACCAGATTGACGAAATGTCTCATACTGATTTTCATTGGATCGATTCTGATTTTACAGCGATTTTCCCGAAGATTACCGATTCTCAAAATATAAGGGTCATTTTGGACACAAAGGTTTTTTATTTTTATTTTCAAATTGTCTAAGGTATTAGAATCAGTTTGGGGTTATTATAAAGATTTTGAAAATATTTTGCACAGTGAATCTATAGGACTTCCTGATACTACAATTACAGCTCTGGGGAGGCAGTATTTTTCGAGAAAAAAAAATAAATGAAACTCATAAATATACTCCATTTACCTCGGATACGGCTGTGATATAGTCTTATATATAGTCTATATAGTTTTGTTTGACAAGGTTAGGTTATGTTAGTTTAGGTTAGGTCCATTTTTCCTACCAAAAGTTTGAAAAAAAGTTTTTTTTTAAATAAAAAAAATTTTTCATGAAAAAATAAAACATCGATTCTCATTCAGGTTAGGTCAAGTTAGTAAAGGTTAGGTTCATTTTCCCTACCTCAAGATTACAAAAAAATAACAAAAAAATCCAAAAAAATACAAGTGTGTAGTAAACTTTAGAATTACCCAGATTGGTGTACCATATTTTTCAGGGTACCCTTTAGGAAATACTCCATTAGCCATTGATCTAGCGATATCTGATAGGTCCATTTATTTCTATCCATTTATTTTCGAATTCTTGATCTTAATATCTCTTCACAATGGCAGCATAGTGGCATGGAACCCCATCTTGTTGTAGCCCCATATTTCGTCTTATTTGAAGAGGCACATTTTCTAGAAAACTAGCCTCCTTGAATTCAAGACTATCAAAAAACAGACAAAAATAAATGGAATACAATTAGCTCAAAACACGCTGCAGATCTCTGCCGGTTAGAAATGGGAAAGTATTGTGCGGAAATTCAGAATGAAATTATCTTTCAAATGATATGATAATAAGGGTATGTTCTAGGAAAAAAAAAATTTTGTGGCACGTCGCCTGAGAGTGAAAGAGCCTAAGAAAGGTTCCAGATGGATTGCTGAAAAGAATTCAAATGCTGGAAATTATGAACCAATACAACACGGTGCATTCACGGCCGACAAAATTGCACAAGCAATCAAAAAACTACATAACTGAAAGCATCAGAACAAGGTGAAGTACAAAAATTTTCAATCAATAAATTTTGGACAAAGAATGAAGAATTAACATCTGCTATCAATGATGTAATGAATAATCTTGAAAATATACATCCATCAACGAACTTAAGGCCACACCCGAGAGAGTAAAGGATGCAAGTGACAACTCATTAGTGACATCTACATCAGGCGTTCTCCAAACTTAAGAAGCATTCGACTCAATACCTGATGAGTGATGAATACCTGATGAGTGACAACCTATATCAACCCATGGTACGGGACATCCCATTTTATTTTCACTATGAAAAATACTGTTCTTTGCTTCTGGCTGAAATCGATTTGAACATTCCAATACCTTCGTAATCTGGAATAAGAAATCTACTACGAATTCCGGATGGATAGTTGCCAACAATGGGAACCGCGAACTCGACCTATTTTACCCTACCCCTTATTTATTTTTCTTCATCTCCTGTCGTACAGTTCTACATAAATTATTTCTGTTGAATGCAACATGTTGGGGAATTTTCTACACCACTCTTTCGAATTACCCAAGCAGTGGTTTAAACTTCCATTTCCCGAAACATAAATAAAGCAGCTGGATTCATTTCCAAACTTTGCTTTCATGCATTTGCGTTTGTGGGTGGGTACCACATAATCCAGAAAATTACCTGGCTTGCACCTGACCAATCCTGAATATCCTTCATATATTAGGTGATTCCAGTGTTGCCAGAAGGTCAGATATCATCTATTTTCCATTTTCACTCGCAGTGATACAAAATCCAATTAATGATTTTTCTTTAATTTGTAAAATCAAAATTCTCGACAATTTTGACATTTCTTTCCCATTTGCAAGCTGCTTCTGTTGGTGTGGTCCCATAACCATTTGGTCCATTTCTGACGATGGCATTGATGAGAAAAGTTTGCAGTGAAGATATGGACTAAAACGTATACATCAATTCAAATCAATATAATTTGAAAATTTATTATTGACCTTGAAGTAACCTTGAAGTCTAGGTTCTTTCCAGTTTCTACAAAAAAAAAACAATAGGACACAATTTTTGAAAAATAGAAGTGATGCCTTTTCTTAAAACTTCTACACAAATTTGTCTGGGGCCAAATCCTTTAAAGAATTGTTTTCTAACAATGAAAAAGGAAACAACACTTTCAACTGTGAAGCTTCGTAACGTTTCGGAGTCTGCATCAGAAGTTTTCGTCACATAATTTCTCAATTTTATTAAACATTTCCGGTAGAATTCGTTTGACCGTTTCCACCGACAGAGCTGTGCGTACCTTTTGTACGCGCACAGTGCAGCACATGGTGTGCACGAACAGGATCTTACTGTTCTTTGTCAGTGTTTCAATTTCCTTTAACCCTTGAATATGGAGGATCAAGAAAACGTGGTGCTTTGTGCTGCAGCGTGTGTAGGGGTATACACTTTGCTTGAAAAAAAAAAGTAAGAAAGAAACATGGATGTTTCCTTACTGCAACATCGTAATGAAGAGATGAATCGATTTCTGGAATGATGATGAAAATAGACCCATTGAGAGGATTTTAAAATTTCACTAGAATATCGTGCGAACAGTTTGAGTTCCTGATTAATGCTGTTAGTCCTTTGATTGCTAAACGGGATACAAACTACTTTCTCTCCTATACTGAGCCAAAATAATCTTCTACTTCCGCAAAATCTCGGTCGAGTCATAATAAATTTTTTTCGTCAACTCCTCAGTTGCGTCTTGTTTTTGATTTCTGTTCTTTCAATCATTGTGAAAACAATCCCACAGAACGGTATAAAGTTCAATTTCTTCGATGAATTCGATTATTTTCCAGTTCTTCCACTCCATGTTAGCGCAAACAAATAGATGTTTTCGATACCGTAGCGGAAGCAAGAATGCGTTAGCTGAAACATGTGTGTGCGTCGACCCGAGTCCACCGGTAGAAACTGTGCGGGCACAAAAGTATGCAACTGTACGCGCGAACTTTTCAACAGTTGTTGCTGTTCCCTTGGACGAGTACACCGCAACGAACATTTGTGCGGCACACTGTGCGCAACAGTGCCGCACAGTGTGCCGCACAAATGTTCGTTGCGGTGAACTCGTCACTCAATAACAATTTGAATCGATCCAATAAACATCAGTATGAGCCAGTTCAATCTGGTCGCCATTCTTCTGAAGTTTGGTTCTTTGCATATGCTTCCTGACTGTTCTTATTTTGAAATGGAGTCAATTTATCAACGGATTCGTTTTCTGAAAATGCCAAGAAGTGAATTAACAAACGCTGAGGCTAATAGGGCTATCGTAATGCTACAGGGTGACGCAATTCAAGTTGTTGTAGCGGAAAGGCTCCAAGTCATCCAAAGTGTGATATCTCGACTTTGGAATAGGTTCTGGGGAACAGGTTCTGTGTTGGAAAGACCAAGGCTTGGTGGGCGACTAAAAACAACACCTGCTCAGGATCGTTTCATCACCGTTTCGGCGAGAAGAAAGCCTACATCTACTTGTAGAATGCTACGGAATACTCTTTGAAATGCAGATGGGGTCCAAGTTTAAATCGAAACCATCAGGAGAAGTTTGAGAGAAGTGAATCTAGGTTCAAAACGTCCATTAAGAGGCGTTCCGTTAACACGTGACCATAAGCGTCGACGACTGGAATGGGCAAGGCAACATATCAATATATATATATATATATATATATATATATATATATATATATATATATATATATATATACAGTGGAACTTCCCTACAGCGAACGTCTCTACAACGAATTTCTCTGTACAACGAATTTCGTATCTGTCATTGCACCTTGAATCCAAATACCCTGTTGAAAACACCCTCTAAAACGAAGTGAATTCTCTCTATAACGAATTATTCCAAGAAAGTCACTCTCTAAGTGCGTATTGGTAAGACGGTTTTTCCCAGAGTATACTTAGGGATGGTTTTTTCCGTAATTCTGTCGGACGTAGGTAATAAATCCCGATCATAAACTAAACCTTTACGGCGGACGGAGAGTTCCTTCTGAAACAGTTGTAGATGCACCCCTGGCTATACAGATTGTTCAGTTTTCAGTTTCGCTCTGATCGTTAATGAAAATAGTAGTGCGAAAATGTCTAGAAGGAAGTGCTTGAGTTAATTATGTATAATGTATTCAAATAAAAAAATGCAAGTGAACGTTGCTTTTTTGACACTTGACACAATAAAAAAAAAATTCTGCATAACGAAATTTCTGTATAACGAAATTTTTTTGCGGATTTAGCGTATTCGTTATAGGGAAGTTCCACTGTATATATATTCTTTTGAATGAGAGAGCTAAA
Organism: Hippodamia convergens; assembly: GCA_038502775.1. Classification (NCBI taxonomy): domain Eukaryota; kingdom Metazoa; phylum Arthropoda; class Insecta; order Coleoptera; family Coccinellidae; genus Hippodamia; species Hippodamia convergens. The sequence goes on along the minus strand of CM076607.1, from coordinate 11,424,881 downwards.
ATAATACAATAAATGGTGAAACAAAAAAAACCTAACATATCAACGAACGATCAATGACGTAGTGTCCTTTTCACTGATGAATCCAGATATGAACGATTTTCAGATTCTCGAAGAATAAGAGTATGGACAATTCCACGCATACCCCGTAATCGTCGTTACGTCCAATAAGTCCATCCTTTCCGAGGGATAGTGGTATGGACCGGAATATGTTTCAACGAGCGTACAGATCTACACTTTTGTTCTGGGGAGCATGTCATTGACAATGTTTTGCGAAATTTCACGCTGCTATTGATTTAACTTTTTAATTCCTAGACAATGACGCTAGATCGCAACGTGCAGACATAGCTGAGAATGCTCTAGAGGAGCTTGGGAGTCCATATCTACCACTCAACGCACTCAACAGATTTGAGTTGTATTGAACATGCATGGGATATGCAAAGAAGATATCAAGCTGTTATTGATGTTATATTTGATAGTACTAGTAGCTATTGGATAGGTGTAGATCGGAAGGTTTCGGTAATTATTATTCTCATTGATAAATAGAGCTGTGCGTCGATTTTTGGAACACTATTGAGCTAAACTAGGCAATATTCAGCGGTGAAAAAAACCAGGACAAGGACTGCTGTACGAACCACATGATGTATCAGCAAGTTTCTGTAGAATGTTATTTCTCGTTTTCAGCTTCATCCGTAAGTCATTCAGATGTCCTTTGTGATTCATAGAGGAATCTAATTCAACACCTTAGTATTTGGGAGTAAAAATATATTTCAACAGAAAGTTCCCGAAAAGAACATTTAATTCTCAAAATTTTTGATGGTTATTCAATTGAGATAACGAAACCTCAGTTTTATTCGTATTTGAACACGAACACCATTCGAAACGATAGTTTTTCAGAATATTCAGATCAGAAGTTAAATTTTCCTCAATCAGAATTTCGGAAAGCGATTGCAGTATCTCCGGCGTGAATGAATTTTTCAGGTGAACTAGAGGGAATATCACATAAATATAAATTGAAAAGGAGGGTTGCTAAAGCAAATCTTTGTAGAAGTCTATTTCTCAAAGTTTTGAAGTCACTACTGTTATCAGCAACAAAAACATGAAATCTTCTATCCGACAACATATTCTCTAATAGACGAATCATCTTTCCACATTTAAGATGTGTATAAATTTTATAGATCAAACCATCTTTCCATACCGTGTCGTAGGCAGAGGATAAATCTATGAAAGCTGAACCTGTTTTTAATTTGTTATAGAAACCTGATTCGATAAATGTGGTCAAAGTGAGCACCTGATCATTCCAATTTCTATTTTTCCTGAAACCGCCCTGACAATTTTGAAGAACACCCTCTATAGTAGGTTCAAAGTTGAAGAGAATCAACCTTTCTAAAATTTTCATAGGAACACTCAATAAACCAATTGGTCTATAACTACTTGCTTCCGAAGGATTCTTTCCACGTTCCCGGTTGCGAAACTCAACCGGAAAATTGCCATTTCACAAAATGCATAACCAAATTCATTTCAAATTATAAAGACAGAGAAGTTACTACTTGATAGATTTTATTATTTTATATTAGAATGTGAACCATACAGCATTCAAGAATATTTGGATTATTGTAGGTCCAAGAGTGATAATTTTTTAATTTAACTGGAGATGACAATGTGACATTTTTTCGTGTACAAATAACATGTACTCAGAATTGAATATATACATCTATGTATCTATCCAATATATGCATTTTCAAAGTTATCCGGAAGCTCCGGACGAAACCGCCCATTTGGCAACGGCGCACCTAACAGTTGTCTGTTTTCAGGGACGGAGGAGTCGCGGAAGGTGTGCGGGGGTGCGGGACCCGACGCGTGCCCAGTCTCCGGTTGGCGAACGGCCGAGTGGCGGCAGCTCAGTCCGAAGAAGAGATCCGCTCGCCGCCCCCGCTCCACCGCCTAGCCAAGGATGACTCGATCAAGATCAGCATCGAGAACACGAACACGTGCACGGACTCCCTGGTGACGGCGATAGACGATGAAACGCTGCTCATCGCTGACTACCTCTCGAACGACATGAACTACAAGGGCTCTGGCAAGGTCCACTTCGGTGTGGACGATGTCTCCCTGTACGGAACCCCCAAGGAGGAGCCAGGGCCGACCCCCCTGGGCTCCGTGGAGGCCGGGAAGCAGAGCTTTATCAAGAACCAGCTCCAGGCTCTCTTCCAGCCCACGGACAACAAGCTGGCCATGAAACTTTTCGGCTCCAAGAAGGCGCTGATGAAAGAGAGAATAAGACAAAAAGCCTCTGGTCATTGGGTGATACATCCCTGCTCCAGTTTTAGGTGAGTTCGAGGTTTCTAGTATTTTCTTCTACACAGATCTATTTTTCTAGTAGTTGCACCAACTGGAGTTATCTTCTCTGTATTCTCTTCCTAAGGAATGTAACTAGAACAACCCCTTGCTTCAACTCTCTGAAATCGAATTGCTTGAGGCAGAAGGAATACCCACTGCACCCATGGTTGATGAAAATAGTAAAATTTCATATATGCCAAGCAAATGAGACTTATGTCTGGAAATAATTCGTAGAGTTCTGGAAATTGTTTGAATTAATTATTCCCCTATTTCAGTATCCTAATGAGTTAATCCCAGTACTAAAAGTAGTGCTGTAATGAAACTCATTACAGCATTGTTTTCAGTTATATTTTTCGTTTTGTAGTTGTCAGTACTGACCTAAGATCGAATCAAGTTTCGAATTAAATCAATTCAATTTCTGTAATCTGTCAAATTTCGGTCACACCAACTATTTAAAAGTCACTAACCTGAATTTTCATTTGAATTTCGATAGTATTTCACAAAACTTGACTGAAAAAGAGAAAATATCGTCTAATACTCGTTGCAGAAGGAATTCCAACACTTATGCTTTCGAAAACTCGCTCCTTCGTCGCTCGTTTTCGAACTTCGCATTTGTGTTGGATTAGGAGCTCATAATGAAACTTGTTTTAGAATATACTATATTCTCTATTTCAGTATCGTTATGGGTTCATTACAGTACTAAAAGTAGTGCTGAATGAAACACATTACAGCACTTATTCAGTTATATTTTTGTTTTTGTCGTTTTGTAGTTGTCAGTACTGACCTCCGATTCAATCAAGTTTCGAATGAAATCAATTTAAATTTCGTAATCTGTCAGATTGCGAGAGTATTTCACGAAACTTGACTCGAATAGAGCAAATATCGTCTAATACTCGTTGCAAAAGGCAATTCCAACACTCAAGTTATGGAAAACTCCTTCGTCGCTCGTTTTCGAACTACGCATTCGTGTTGGAATAGGAAGCTCATTCTGCAACTTGCTTTAGAATATACTATTGGGCCTAGAAAAAGTGTAGTTTGAATTTTGCCCCAATTTCCTAGGAGAGCGTATATGGCATGACGTTCGAAAAACCTCCAAATTTTCGAACTATTTTAAGTTTTTTTCGAATAGCTTCTAAAATAAGCACTTAATCAAGAACCTTGTTGTATTCAAAAGTGTGGAGGAAAATTCTGCTTCTGAAAACTATTTATATATTATATTTCGATCAAGTAGTTTTATAGAAATCATACGTCGAAATATGGCAAATTTTCACATTTTTTAAAGAAACCCAATTTTTCATTATAAAAAGTAAAGGATCCTTGGAACTACGAACTTAAAGAGGTAATATTAAAAATGGTAGTTGAAGTTCAAATTGTGATGAAAATGTAACCCACTTCCTCCCATCCACAATGTAAAATCAAGCAGTAGATCATCCTACTGGGGATGCTGATCATTTAATCGTAGCTAGTGCTGTTGAAGTTGCTCAGCTGTCCCATGATCGTGTGGTTATTTTTGGAGAGGACACTGACCTTCTTGTAATTTTGACTGCTCTAGCCTCTATGTGCACCAAAGTTTTTTTACTAGAGCCGGCAAAGGTAAGCAAGATCATAAATTGTCTAATCTCCCTTGCACTACAAGTTCTTCCTTGTTTCGAAAAACAAAATATGATCCCTTAATGTTTTTAGTGGCTTGGTAAAGGACAACTGAAATTGCTGCAGACGTTGAAAATCATTTAAATCAATTATAACAACAAACGTGGGATTCATAAACTAACAATACAACTCATTACTGAGAACAATATATCACATATTTTGGTTACTTGTGGTGTTTCAGTTGGAGGCATAGAGACAAGCTTAAATGAGGGTTTGCTTAACAATTTTTCAAACATCTCGCAGCATAACACATTTAATCGACAGAAGCATTAGATTTGCTAATCTGTTCTGTTGCTTTCACCAGGTTTGTGTTGATTTCAAACGACTTTAGGAATATTATTTTTCACAGAAATGATTATGTAAGTCGCAGTCATTTAAAGCATGAAGAAATAAAATGAAGGATCGATGAAATGATCAGCTTTCTTAACAGGATGACCTACTACGATTTAACATTGTGGTTTGGAGGGGTGGTGTTGAGTTTTCATCAGAATGTTATGGTCTACAACTCTTATTCTATAACATTCCGTTCTAAAGTTCCTAACTTCATAGATATTTTCTGTTTTATAGTGAAAAAATATGTCTTTCTGAAAAGTGTAGAAATTGGCCATATTTCGACGTATGATTTCTATACAACTACTTGTTCAAAATATGATATCGTAGTACTTATTAAAAGCAAAATTCAATGCACAACACTTTTGAATATCACAAAGTTTTTGATGATGTGCTTAGTTCAGGAGCTATTCGAGAAAAACCTAGAATAGTCCGAAAATTTCGAGGTTGGATATTTTTCACATACGTTCCAATGGGAAATTGGGGCAAACCTCCAACTACTCTTATTAGAGGCATGAATTAATGATTAAAACAGTTTCCGAATTCCACCAATTATTTCCAGGCACACCATTTTTTGAAGCTACTTTGCTTCGAATCCATCAACCTTGATCGTTGATCGAATTTCGGATTTTGTGAATAACAGTCTTTCAATGTAACTCACGACACAGATTTTTCAGAACACTGTGCGCTAAAAATAGATGCAATGAAAATTGATAATTCCGATCAAATTTATTCGGCAATCTGTCATTCTAATCCACCTAATAAAAAAATATTGAGTTAGTGAATAATAAATCCCTACTTGAAGAAATTTTCATTTCTTGGCTCCTGAAATATGTATTTTGTTCACGTGATTGAATTAATGCGGAAATTATTAAATGAAAATTGTTCTTTAAGGCTTATGTGCAATGGAATCTGTAGTAAAAAAGAGGTTTGAATCAAAGCGACATGAAAAATATCCTCGATTCTTTCTGAATATTCACGCATTCGAAATTTCCGCTTCAATGCAAGAAGATCTCTTTTAATATTTCCTACTCATAGCACACCTCTCGAAATCCACTTGTATATTCCACGGTTACCTTGAAGTCTGAGGAATCCCTGGAACACTTGTTGGGGATGCTTGCCGGCATTGGAAACCTAGAACCGCATCCTGTTCTTTAATTTGCGACAGGATCATGCTCTCTGTACTTTTTTGTTGGAAAATTGTTTGAAAAAATTCAGGATGAACGGATTTGCCAGAAAGATAGAGAAACTTACGTTTTGACACTACCATTGTCGAGATTTATACAGCCTTACATTTCTTTTTATCGGACTTATCGTAAGTGAATTTTGGTTTTTCTTATGTCAATTCAGATATCAAAATGGGTGTTACCAATTAAATACTTACTGAAATTGGCAATCATTAGCACGAGAAAAGGTGTACCACTCAAGTTTGACTAGAAAAAATCAGTAGATTGTAGGATGATTTGTATACCTGGCAACAGTATACAGGGTTGGGATAAAGTATGGAACCAAGTAAATACCTTTTAAACGAAAAAAAACGATATTTATGAAAATTTGCAGGTAAGTGCAATGGAACAAAACGCATCTGATGTACATTTTTTTGATAATAATATACTTCCGGTTTAACCGGAAATGCCATCAACTTCTTTAATTTAAATGGGACACCCTAAAATTTTCACAGATTTCGAAAGAGCTTGTTATTTTGAATTCATACATACTGAGTTTAGTGTAAAAAATTTGTTAAAACGAGGAATAACTCACTGTTAGCAGTACAATAGATGTACATTTCATTATTTTAGAATAATGAGAAACAAAATTAGTTGTTGAGCGTGATATCGGATTTCTCTCCAGATGCAAATTTTTAAAAATATGACACACTTCTTCATGAGTTCTAACACGATCACCATAACCGATCATCATTAAAATTTCAATACGCTCTTTTTCACTTAATTGAACCATTCCAAATTGTTCAATTTATTTCCGTCAATTAGAATTTGACACTTGAAGAACAAAAGACGTACTAAACAATACTTGTTAATTTATTACTATGCATACAAACAACATCAATTAGTTCATCTAAATAGTTTTTTGCGTTAATGCAAGAAACTCAAAGGAGGTTGATTAAAGTGCTATATTCCTCGTTTTTACAAATTTGTATGTATGAATTCAAAATAACAAGCTTATTCGAAATCTGTGAAAATATATAGAGAGCAATGAAAGAAGTTGATGGCATTTCCGGTTAAACCGGAAGTATATTATTATCAAAACAATGTACATCAGATGCGTTTTGTTCCATTGCACCTGCAAATTTTCATAAATATCGTTCTTTCCGTTTGAAAGATATTTACTTGGTTCCATACTTCATCCCAACCCTGTATATCTGGCCCAGCAGTTGTTGATTTTTAAAAAAAAAAGGTAGTTCCTAGTTGTTCTAGGTTTGTAAAGTTTCGTGTTGATAAAATTTTTTTTTTATTCCACACGGTTCCGATATTTTACAGAATGTATTTTCAACACATTTTATGAAATATCTGGATAACTGTGTGAAATAAATGAGAAATGTCCACGGCACAAAGTTGCAAAACCCTAGCAAAATTAGGAACAATATTTTTTTTTTGAGAGAAGTGCTGGGCCAATTTCGCATACACTGTTGAATCCTTTATGGAAGATCCAATGGCTTCAATTTAGTGATGAATTGGAGATATATTCGTGAAAATCGCAACGGAAAAAAAGTTTTTCAATAATTTTTTTCAGAACAACAGGAAAGTGCTAACTGACTTCTACTTATTTTCTGAATTAGTACAAAGTTTTTCATTCTTCTCTAAGAAGGAAAAAAGTTATCTCAATTTCGATTTTTCTCAAGAACCACAAGGCTTTTAGAAAAAAATTCTACAGCACAAAAGAGCATAAACCTAGCACAATTCAACACAACAAATATTTTATAGAAAATTTGAAAGTGTTTGGCCAATTTCAGACAAATAATATTTTGTTAGACAACTTGAGAAAACACAACAGATGACACAACAGCACGTGGTTTCGTAATCTAGTCGCCAGATTGCGTCTACTTTTTTGGATTAGCGAATATATATTTTATGTTATTTGTTTCCAAATTTGATATGATTATTATATTTCGAAAAACGTATTCGTATTCATTCTCAAAAATAATCAAATTTAAAGATTCGAAAATGTATCAACTTCCGAATAATTAAGTGTAATTAATAAATCCAACCATTTTTGTTATGTAGCACCAACACCTTCGATATATTTTGCTGATGGCTATACGCCTTTGTGCTATTTGTAAGCATCCTTTTCGGAGATTAATTGGCACCAGATTAATAGATTTCAGTTTCAATCTCAATGTGTTAGGGGCATTTGATCGATTGACCTACTGTTGAAACTTACCCGAGATATATGGATAGCTATTTCGAGTATCGAATTTGCCGATGAGTTGGAGATGAAATGATTTACGATCAGGAAGAGGTCAGAATTAAGATTTCTTGTCCGAATTCTCACTTATTATTAGCAGAATGTAAATCTTTGATTATTAGCAGAATGTAAATCTTTGGATAACTACGGAAAACTGAATAGGATTTATTCTTCAAACTTGGCACAGAATGTTCCGATATACCTATTATGCTATTTAGGAAAAAAATATTTCAATCTGTTTGCGGTTTCTGATTATAGCGAAAATTAAACATCGTTCAGATATTCGTTGCACCTACATCTGCGATAGGCATTTTCAGAGGATTCTTTCTTGAGCTAGGATTGTCACTCGATCGCTGAGCTACTTATCGTTTTAATGTCGGGTACAATTCGGAGCTGTCATACATACAACCTTTTCGGGTCTTGTCGAAATTGAGTTGAAATTTTTCCAGGTTTTAAATAGGGTACTATTAACGGGACAGGGGTATAGTATACATATCAAGCAACTTTCGATTTCAAATTTTTTTCCTCATGTATCGAGTAAACTAGCTGCTGGCAAGAGCCAAAGGAAAGTTTGAACTTATTTAAGAAGGACCACCTCGATGAACAGAGAAAATTCTTCGGAGAGAACGAATTAAGCGAGCTCCTGAAATGAAACAATTCGGGGAATTCCTCAAGAACTTATGTTTCTTCGAGCGCTTTCATTCTGGGAAGAGAAATGAGGTTACGATTGTGTTAACTGAGAAGCCGTATTGATAATTTTCTCAGAAAGTGGTTTCCTAGATGGGAAAATTTCTCTCCGAAGAAAAACAAGAAGTGATTTAATGGTTACACAATCTGAAGAGAAGTGTTTCGTAGTAATTGGACAATTGTGATATAGGTACCGAAATTCATAAAAATTATAACGATGTATATATAAATTTTCTCTTCTACAAATTGTTACTTAAAAATAGTAAGGAAGTAAGTGAGTAGGCGAATTTATTGATCCAACGATTGTTTGATACAATCGTCAAAAAGAGAAAAAAACGACAACAATTTATATCACTCTTACATCATTCTAAATTTCTATCGTCCAAAAATTCTTTAACACTATATCACCTTTTTTTAAGAGTAGAGACTTCACTCATTTCTTGAAAGTATATATATATATTGTTCTGATTTTTTATGTCTTCTGGTAGTTGGTAATACATCAGTATTACCATGGATCATTTTCACAAGTCATCGACGTATAAGAAGGTATAGAGAGCTCACTACCATATCTCATGCAATAATCGTGAAATCATTATTCTTCTTGAAACTTTTCCATATATGCTTAGTTGACATTCATACTTTTATTATATTAATACCCCTCAATAAATAATTGCCTACAAGAAGTGAACCTCTGTACTCCAGCAATTATCCGAACAGCTCTTTTCTGTAGTCGAAAAATTTCGATATGAGTTACGATATAAGTCTTGAAAGTGACGTTTTATTCTGTGGGTGAAAAAGTTTGTGTATGAGCGGAGCGAATTGAACAATTTCACGAACCTATTAAAATCACCTTACACACAAATACCATATATACCATAAATTCAGATAATTCAAATAATCAATAGGTTGTTGTGAATGCCAATCGTTGCCAACGTTATGATTACTTTCAAATGAGAAAAGACGCTGTCGTTGTAATTTCGTTTGTCGAATTTTCATCTTGAGTTTTTAACTGCTTAATATGTTTGCCGAGAATTATTATTAAAAGTGGCGATTTGGTTGTTCCTCTGGATATTGAAGAGTTTGCAAGAAGAACAAATTTCGAACTTCTACCCAAAAACTCTGTTCAGCAGTACGATATTACATATAACAATTTACTGAAATTTAAAAGGAAAATTCAGTGAAACTGTTTTCCTGGCATACTTAGGAGAAAAATCAAAAATATGCAGTTCATCAACTTTGTGGAGCAAATTTTCAAGAATAAAGTCAAGCGCTCTTGTTGAAAATGGTGTGAATGTTAGTAAATATTTTGAAGTAATAGCATATTCGAAACGAAAAAGTGAAGGAGATCGTAAATAGAAAATTCTGAATCGTCAACAAGTTGCAAAGTTTATAAAGGAGACATGAGAAATACTTGATGGTTAAGGTTGCAACTATTTTCGGATTATTTGGTGACTGTCGGCGTGAAGAATTGTGTCATTTATGGGTGACGGACATCAAAATAATGAATAAATCATTGGTTTTATAACTTCCAAATACAAAAACGAAAGTCAGTCGTTCTTTGTTCTTTCAGTATTATTCGGAAGTATGTAGACTTTTTTCATAAGTACTTTGAACTGCGCCCCTCTGTCATCAAACATCGTCGTTTTTTCCTGAAATACATGAATAATAAAGGTACTGCCAATCCAGTTTGTATTAACACATTTGGGAAAATATCATCTATTTTTGCCGAATTCCTCAAACTGCCAGAATCAAAGCAATATACAGGACACTGATGTCGAAGATCCTCCGCTTCATTGCTAGCAGAAAATCAGGTGCAAATATCACAAATATAGAAAGATGGATGGAAGTCTACGACTGAAGTCGAGGGCTCTGTTGATCATTCCATTGCATATAGAAATGTCATTGCTGAAAAAATTTTCCCAACCTCAACAGATTTTCGATCATCATCATCCAATATTGTACTTTCGGTTTCTACAAGTACTGATGGTGCTGAGGATGCAATTAATGTGTTGCGAAGCTCCCTTACGTCACAGGGCATTAATGTTAGTAATTGTTCTAGTTTTTGATTAATATTAATGTTTCTTAGTTATGATTGTTAAATATTGATGATAGAAATTTACCATTGCTGAATTTTTCTCATGTTATTTCATCATAAGAAAATGGAGTGCTAAAAATAGTGTCAACATGAATGTTAAAAATTTTTTTACACGATTCCACGTGAACAATCAATTTTAGTATTGTTTGCTGTCATTAAAAGTGTCACTTTTAATGGTAGTTGTACAAAGAGTCATTCATCAATTCGTCTGGATTTTTTCTTCAATTTTTTTTGTTTGTTATCCCAGAACATTCCTAGTTATTCATTTTTATTTTTCGACGTGATAATTTTCTTTTTTGTTATACTGAAAGCATTCTCGACGCAAAAAATCATTGAGTCTCTACCAAGAATTATTCCTTCAGATTACTGTTATCTTTCTGAGAAGAAAATCTTGGTTACCGAAAGAAATTGAAACATCATCATTAACACATATGTCAAATGTTATGACTCCATAGTCAAAACATCAGATAATAGGTTTATCACTTCTGCAAATCAAAAGAAAGAAGCATATGACCTTACTAATTTCACTAAGTAAATCTACATATTCTCGGATCTGCTTCGATTTCGTATCGTATCGAAAACATCCTACGATAGACGAGAATTCACGTGAAACCAATGAGGTTATGTCGATGTCGACAGATCCAGCTGCCATATAAAACCATCGTAAACTCTGAAATTTATTATCCACCAGCTGTGTAAATCACGGAAGCTGCAGAATTTCCTTCTTGTTTGGATTCAGGATCCGCCGATATTATCTTACCGAGACTCTCAACAACGACCCGGATTGTTTTCCGTCCTTCTGTAATGAGGCAATTTCTTTTTATACTTCCTCAGAAACCTTTTTTCGTCCTTGCGTATTTGGTTATGTATGTGTTTCCGTCCAGAAGTGTTCACCTCGGCTGGTTCCCCACCTTTCTAATCACGCATTCAGTCCGTCCAATCTCAATCTTGAAATCTCGGGAGGTTTCATGCAGGCTCGTGCAATATGGCGGCCTTAGGCGCCATATTGGAAATAATGAATGAAATGAGAAGTCGGGCTGAGAAGGCGTGTTGGCTCTAAGTGAGAGTATTTTGATATGTTCACGTGCAAGATGTATTCACATTTTTTATTTTGAGTTTAATCCAATACACTTTATAGTATTTGTATAGTAGTGTATAGTAGTTTATGCTGTTGCGAAGAGTTTTACTGTGACAGTTAAGTTGAGATTCCTCAGGATTTCTTCGCACTGTAGCTGGAGTTGGTATTGCCATCATGTTGTTATTTATTTTTTATTACATTGAAAAAGAGTCATTCGACAAGGGCCGAAATTTTAAAAAATGTGTTATGTCCTTATACAGGGTCCACCAAGTTCGACGGCCTATTAGACGTTTCTGAAGAACTGGACCTATTTGAAATCTGGAAATTGGGATTATGATATTGTGCGATATTATCTCCGAATTAAAATATTTTTGATGCAGAACTTGTAGAAACGGAAAGTACAATATTGGATGATGATGATACAAAATCTGTTTTTTTTATATGCAATGGAATGATCAACATAGCCCTTGGCTACCATTGTATACTTCCATCCACCATGTTTTTTATATCCGTAATATTTGCTCCTGGTTCTGCTAGCAATGAAGCGGAGGATCTTCGAAATCAGTGTCCTGTATATTGCTTTGGTTCTGGCAATTTGAGGAATTCGGCAACCATAGATGAAATTTTTTCAAATGTATTAATACCAACCGGATTTGCAGTGCATTCATTATTCATGTTTTTCAGGAAGAAACGACGATATTTGATGACAGAAGGGCTCAGTGCAAAATACTTATGAAAAAAGTCTACATACTTCCCAATAATACTGAAAGAACGACTGACTTTCATTGTTGTATTTGGAAGTTGTATAACCAAAGATTCATTTGTTAACCATCAAGTATTCCTCATCTGGTGCATCCTTTATAAACTTTTGTACTGGTTCACGAGTGAGAACTTTAGATTTTTTGGGACGATTTCCTTCAATTTCCCGTTCTTAATAATCTATTACCTTGAAATATTTACTAACGTCTACACCCTTCTTAACAAGGTCGCTCGACTTTATTTACATTTTTCAATTTACACCAGGCCAGGAAATCGTAATATGCAATATCGTACTGGTGAAGAGATTTTTTTAGGTTTCAGATTTGCTCTTCTTGCAGACTCTTCAATATCCAGAGGAATACCGAATCTTCACTTGCAATAATATGTAATTGGACTCTCGTCAAACATATTAAGCAGTTAAAAACCCAAGACGAAAATTGGACAGGAACGAAATTCAAATGACAGCGTCTTTTCTCATTCGTTAGTAATCATAACGTTGGCGACGTTTGCCATTCAAAACAACTTCTGATTATTTGAATATCAAAATTCATTTTGAAGTTTATTGCCATTGCAAATTCGCCCATTTGATTATCAAATAAGGAAGTTGTATAAAAAACATTGTATGGTAATCGTGTTGAAAGTAATTTTATTTCGTTCGTGAAATTGTTAAATTCCCTCTTTTCATTTCACAAACTTCTTCACTCTCAAAATAAAACGTTTTTTTCAATATCCATATCTTAATCAACTATTGCGATTGCAAATGTCAGCCAGATATATGAATTTTATATGAAACCCTAGTATAATCTATCATGGGACGAATTTTCAAACCTGGGATGAAATTCATCGTTTTGCCTGTTTTGATTTCATTCTTCCAGCGCAGGTGTCACCTTCAAGAGTTCCCTTTGTGATTCTCCTCCGTTTCTTAATGACCACTTACTTTAGGGCTGACTACTGGGTTTTTCAGCTGAATCTGTTCACTCATTCGAATCCCTAACACTTGACATATAGATACAAGATTCGAGAAAATCAGCAGTTTCCTCACCTCAGAAAATAATGAAAACGCTGACGTCAATTTTTGTCGTGTTGGAATTCGTGGAGCGTGTTCAATTCAATTATCGATTTTCATTGGAATTATTCATGGATAATATACACCGAGTACGTGGTTATACCACTCAAACATCTTGAATCTGAACGAGAGGATATTCCTCCACCAAATAACATTCAAATGTAAACACGCTCTCCTTGATGATCATAATATAACTCCATACTGGAGGCGCAACTTTTAATAAAAATAACTAAACTTTATTTACGACAAATTTAAATCAATTTCGATAAAAATTAAGCGAAGGAGGAAATAGTGTATGATGCTCGTACAGAATATCAATGCCTTCTGCACTTGTATTATAGTATGTATAACTATTCTGTTGATTAGATTCAACTTCTGAAAAATGACATGAAGACTTTTTTTAAACTCATTCAATTTTTTCCAACAATTCCATCAATGTAACAATGTCCGAATTACTTCACGAAACTTTTTTGTGGGAAATGTCATCATTTCCGTCAAGATTTCAAAATACTGGTTTGAAGACAGATAACGGAAAGATAGCAAACGCCCTTATATCTGTGGTACTAAAATGCGACTGCGAATTTTGGCTAGTTCCTCAATTTTGACGCCTAGAGGGCGCTGAAAACATTATTCAGTGCAGAAAACTATTACAAAAGGCGCGGAATTCAAAACATATTTCTCATAAATTTTCATTTAATTAAGTATTCTTTGTCGAGCTTTTAAATAAACATCCTGATCGACAAAACAAAAGCAGGGGTCCGCTTTTTGATCAGGATGATATTCTTCATCTACACATTGTTTTGAATCCAATGAAATACACTTCTGGATTCTTTATATTTTTATTTGAAATGATTGTGTAAAATTAACTACAATACAATTATTATGAAATTGAGAACATTTCAAAAATTCGTTCACAAATTAGAGAGTCATTATAATAATTTCAGGAACTCACATACAGTGAACCCTGGTTAAAATGAATGTTTATTACAGAATGTTTGAACAACAATAAAATAAAAATATCAGAGGTGTACAACAAGACCTTCATCTAAGCCCAGCAAGCGTTCTTCATGGGTTATCCAGAACAATATATTTTTGCTATTCATTTGACATCACTGAAAATTAAAACTAATGAACAAGACAGTTACATAATTCGAGTTTCGAAACTTACTCTCTTTGGTAATGAAAAGAATGTTCATTCAAGATTATAATTTCTGCATTTAATCACCATGCATTTCAAATGTCGGCCAGTTTTCAACCCAAAATTTATAACAGAAAAACACACAAACAAATATAATAGCATGAGCTGGTGCTACATTGTAGTCGCTTCGTTTCCCATCTTTACACTCTATAATGTTTGGATTTATCCTTATGAGAGTCATTGACAGTTAAGTTTCTCAAACCTGATACATTCGAATGAATCAAGTCTTTATGAACGTTCCCAACTTCGTTTTGAGAAGGCAATATCCACCGACAGGCACAGAGTGATGTTATCACGTAAAATTATAACAGAAATGCTCCATAATCTGAAATTTTGCAGTGGTTAAAAATTGCAAAATGGTGGCCATTTACGAAACTCCGAATCAGTGTTGAGTTGAGGACGGAAAAAAATCGAGTTCGAATAATTGTCCTACGTGAGGAACTTGACCTGCTAGCTTTCCATAACCAACTGAGATATGTTTCGAAACATTAAACGCGAAGTTTTCAGGTAACGCCAACAGTTTTACAATGTTATCGAAAATACTAAAGAAAAAATTGTTTGAAAATATAATTCGTGTGAAGGTCGAACGATAAACGATATGTAGTCATAACGGATTGCATCGTCGCTTATTATTTACGGTTCAAAAGCTGATAATTTCTTCATACAGGCAAATTTCTGAGAATTAATATGCTAGTTGAGGTAATTACACCGCACAAAGAACAACAATACTCATGACGTCCTACACTAGCACCAAAAGTATATTTTATGAAATAGCTGTGTTTTTCTTTGACACATGCTATGGGTAGAATACCCAGGAATAATAAATGTATCATATCAATAAAAAGTATTTCTCCTTGTCCGAATTGATCAAGTGCTCATTCAGAATTTCCGAGAATTACTGATGTAGCAGAAGCCTTTGAAAAGATTTTCAGTGAGGACGTGAATAGACTTCATCCTCACTCATTCAAAATCTGAACGAGACAATATGTTCGACAATTTGAAGAATTGCATTCAGCGAAATCAACGAATTGTTTGGAATTTCGCTGATATACATTTTTTTCGAATTTCACGAAGAAAAGTTTTATTATCTAGCATACCCAAGTATTTATTAGAAAGCATCCCTAAAATTTAGCAATTACGAATACCCTGTTTAACTATGCCCCAAATTAAAAACCATTTGTTCCCTTATTTTTTGTAATTGAAGAACTCGGCATTCTTCTTTCGTAATTCATGATCGACAATAACAGAACGGAGTAACAAAGGACGAATTCAACAAATGACAGAAATCTACGACGATTTCCAATTTCTTTAGTCGAGTGATCGTAGTGATTACGAGAGATTAAGTGGATTATTTCCTCAAGATTCTGTGTTTGGCGTGAATTGGATAATCGTTCCTTAATTTAAGGCGTAATGGTCGAACGAGGAGTTGTCTGTATAATCAGTAATTAACAATGATGTATGGACGCCATAACTAATGTCTGAAAACTTTCGAGGGAGAAATAATAATTATATAGATTAAATATCACTCCCACTACGTGTATTTTCCGTTTCCCACCCACATGAGGAAGAATTTATCAATCATTCGATATAAATAAACACAACGAAACAAATATTGATCGTTTATTAGTTTAGAGAAATGATAAAGCCTTCATGATAAAATACGTCTATCATTCACAAGGAATTGAGGAATTAAAAAAGAACCTTTTAAGAAATCAACGACCTCGACTGAGCAATTTATTTCCTCCGAAATTGCTTGGCAATATGATTTTTCCTCCTATTCTCTGAAAAAGATAACTACAAAACAACAAAATGCAATGAAAAACATGGCTTAGGGCGGGTTTCACAAAGCTTGTACGATTAAAAAACCTTACTTAAATTCGAACCGATCAAATCACTCGTTTTGAAATTTCAACGAATCGCAGAATTAATTTAACGATACAAACAAAGTTTTGTGGAACCGACCCATAATCTTTTCATGATCCTTTCGTCTTGAATTCAAACATTCTTCTTCACATTAAACTACAATTGATCTTACGAGTCTCATTCGGCTCGATGATAAAAATGGGGTTGATTGTATAAAATTTTGTGTTTATCTATCTTGTTAGCTAACACATTTTTTTCACCGCTCTAAGAAAGAATAGCAATATTTCTCATCAGAGAATAAAGGCTTTGATATCGTTCTGTAACTACACTACGGAATATCTTATAGAAAATGAGCACTCTCTGAGTTGACTCTATTAGGAGATCTTTGACGTAGCTATGTAGAACTACAACAAATAACCCGATGAACCCGCAAGAAAAACATCGAAACAAAAAGAAGAACAACAGTGAAAATTGACAGATACAAAATTCGTACATACTATCCTTTCTTATACAGCCTATACAGATAATTAATGACAAATCAAAAGGTCCTGCTGAAAACAGCAAGAAGAGCAATCAAATGCATCAGGAATGGGAAAAATTCAAGAAATGAAAAACACGAATATAAATAAAAATTCTACTCGCCGCATGATGAACATTTTCAGGATGAATCCATCCTGAAGGGATCCATCCCGAAATAATCCTCGTAGCGATCTATAAGTTATTATGAAGTCTCTCGTTGAGAGAACAACCTGAGAACAACCTCTCTTGTATCCCAAACAGGCCGAGCATACTCAATTATTGATTTAAGGTACGTTGTATAGATAGAACGACATTATAATATAACAGACTCTGGAAGTCTTGACACAGGTGTTTTGAATAGGATCAAACCAGCTGAGATTCTCCATTATAATAACCCCTAAATTAGCATGATTTGTGTAGTCCGATAGAGTCAACTCATTCATCTTGTATTGTTCCTGGAATTGTCTTCGCTCCATATGTGGGACAATGCATTTTTCTTAATCAATAGGTAACGGTCAATCCCTTCACAATAAGGACGACAGCATTCCAGGTAGATCGTATGCAAAGATTATATAGATAGAAAGATAGGAATCGCTGTTACATCTGTGGTACCAAAATTCGACTACGATTTTTGGCTAGTTTAATACTTTTAACACACAGGGGGCACTGAAAACATTATTAAGTACAGAAAACTATATTGATAGGCGCGAAATTCGAATTGTACTTCTCATAAATTTACATCAAATTGAGTATCCTCTGTCCAGCTTTTAAAAAAACATTCTGATCGACAAAACAAAAGTATACATTTTGATCAGGATGATATTTTTCATCAACATATTGTTTGGAATCAAATGAAATACGCTTCTGGATTCTTTATTTTTTTTTTTTTTGAAAAGTTTTTGTAGAATCAACTACAATACAATAATTATAAAATTGAGAACATTTCAGACATTTTTGCACATATTAAACAATTATTATAACAATTTCAAGAACTTCATACAATGAACTCTCGATAAATCGTATATACATAGGTCGAATAGTTGTTCTGGACCCGATTCATACATATCTTACTCAGTGTATTTTGACTTCACTGATACTAGAGGGTCTAGTAGATGAGGCGAACTGCGGGAAGGGTCGTCAAGAGAACCTCTACCTTTATAAGTCGTACTTCTAAACACCAATCAAACGAATGAGACCGAAGAAGATTCGGTTAGCAAACAAATCACCATAGAGTTTCACTGAGTTGTTCTCTCGATGAAGTTAAGTCTCACTCCAATAATTCGAACAATAGATGAGTCGAACAGTTCTTTTGATCACTAGGAATTTGACTTGACGAGAGTAAATAGTTTATTACTCATAAAATGTTTGAACAACAATAAAAGGAAAATATCAGAGGTGTACAACAAGACCTTTATGTCAGCCCAGCAAGATATCCAGAAAAATTAATTTTTGCCCCGAAAACTCTATCCATTTGACAGCACTGAAAATGAAAAGCAATGAACAAGACAGTCACATGATACGAGTTTCAAAACTAACATTTTCATTCTCTTTGGCAATAAAAAGAATGCACATTCAGAATTATTCTTTCTATTATTTCTGCCATTAATTACCATGCATGTAGGCCAGTTTTTAACATAAAATTTATAACAGAAAAACACGCAAACAAAGATTATAGAGTGAGCTAGGTGCTACTCTTGTAGATTTCGAGTTATTTTAGTGGAAATTACTTGTATACGAGAAAATACAAACGTCATTCAGCTAAAATATCTATTCAAGTATTTTTGTCAAAATTGACAACAGCCTACTAATAATCTCTATATAATCTTGCCAAATGGACCCTAATCAAATATTTCAACCATAGCCCGTTTACTTTTGATACTACACATCACTGTTGTCGCTCTGTTTCCCATCTTCATACTCCGTAATCTTCGGATCGGATGTATATAGAGAGAATAGAAGTGGTCCTAACACTGACCTCTGCGGAACGATCGTAACGGGCCTCGATGTGGAAAGAGAACTACTGGTGCTAACGTTAAACTGACTCCCAAACAAGAAGGCAATCGACTAAGCAGTTCGACCTCTAATTGTTTAAAGATGAATCGGATATTGCAAAAATTTTGCAATGAGTGAAACAGTGTTCGATAGTGTCATCGACGATCCCGAAATGTCCTCAATTGACATGCAAGAGCGAACGGGGTTGATCTCACTCCAATTGATAATTACACGTTTTCTCCGTATGTATGCATCTGCGACCGTCGCCAATATCTTATGATGCAGAAGTGAGTCGTTTCCTATTTATAACGCCAAGAAATTAATTGAATTACCCCTCGTTAATAAACTGGTGTTCTAATTGAACCTTGTTAACGGCAGTTTCTGGAATAGCGGCATGTGATTTTTAATGGATTTACATATTCGACCAGGCCATTAGGGTATGGCAGAAATATGTTGAATTTGTGGGCATTCCGGAAGCTGTGGGTTATTTGTGTTCATTGTTGTAATGTCCTCCCATTCTCGATGTGAGATTAACAGCTGCGTTTGTAGCAGAAATTTGTGGTGAACTGCAGTCTGTTATGACTTTAATCGTTAATCAGGGTTGTAGAGGATGGGTAAAGTTGGTGATACCTGAATTACAACTTTTTAACCGAAAGAGATGAAGGAAAATGAATAACACATTATGGTAGTCATTAAAAAAATGATAATGCTATCAACTGCATTTCTCTATCTTCTTTTGTTTTCGAGTTATTAGCCAAAAATGAAATTTGGGCGATTTCAACTTTGGTCATTATCTCCGTTCCTGTTGAAATGAAATCATTATAGAGACACTTTTTTCATAGTAATCTAGCTGACATTCTCAGTTCCCTAAAAAAGAGGACCGTAATGTGACATTGTCCTCTGTCTCTTTCGGTTAAAAGGTTGCAGTTCAGTTATCACCTATGAGGTATCACATGTAATCCATAAATATTACTATAAAAACTGATTTCATTCTAAAAGATATAGCAGAATGAAGCGATTCAACACAGAATTAGAGCAGACATATAACTGTCCCAAGGTTGTCAAGTTACTTTCTACTTTTCTAAAATATAATCAGATATTTCATCAAGTATCTCTCATTTCACCTATAAATGAAAGGTTATTAAATATTTTAAATTCTCAGATCAAGATAATACAGATTGTTTGCATGAAACGTGATTCCGTCGCTAGGAACCATAGAAAACTGAAAAATTATGCGTGTCTGTTCTTTAAAAAAATTTTGTAACGCCATCCATAGTCAACATAGAAGGCGTGAAAGAAAAAAAAATCATACATATTTTTTACGATTCTGCCGGAACTAGTGCCAACATTGTAATGAAACTTTATACGAATATTTTCTGGAAGCTGATACACCCATTGAATTAATTTGTAGGACTGGCTCTGGTAGAGGGCGCTAGTAGAACGGTTCGTACCAAGTAGTATTGAACATAACTTTTTTAATATTAAATTTATCATTCGAAATTTCAAGTGAACTTGAATATTTTTCAGTTTCACACCAAATTGGTACTCTTGATATTTTGATTTGAAAATTATGAACTAATGAGCGATGCTGATATGAAGTAATGATAAATGTATCAATCAAACTGAAATTCACATGATGGAAATTGAAAAAAAATGCTGATATAATGAACAGAATTCAATCAGAGAAGATGTTCCAAATGTCCTCTGGTTTCACGAATACAACGGTTCATCTTTTTTCTAATCTTCGAAAAGATTCTGAGTCAGCTTTGAGTTAATTATAATTAAAGTGACGTTGAATACTGTATTCCAATTCTCGAGGTGAATTAACTTGTGTTGGATAATCTTATTCTTTGAGATACGACGAAAATATATTCGTATAAAATTTCATCACAATGTTACCAGTAGTTTCGGCAGAATCGTAAAAAATGTGTATAACATAATATTCTCTTATTCAGTATCGTTAAGAGTTCATTACAATACTGGAAGTAGTGCTGTAATGCAACTCATTACATTGTTTTCAGTTATATTTTTCGGTTTTTGTGAGTACTGACCTCAGATCTTTTCAATTTTCAAATCAAATCAATTCAAAGTCCGTAATCTGACAAATTTCACAAGTCGCACCAACTGTCAAGATACAATACAAAAGTCACTAATCTGAATTTTTATTTGAATTTCGAGAATATTTCACGAAACTTGACTGAAATAAAGAAAGTATCGTCTAATACTCGTTGCAGAAGGCAATTCGAAATTCGGGTTACGAAAATTTTCAACTGTACAAACCCTAATTATTTTTTAGTTTTCAATATATCCTAGAAACAGGATCCTTGTTTTTTAAACACCCTGTTTATCAACATCTATTCGAATATTTCTAGGTGAATTATCTTTTTTTATTGCTGACCTACTATACCTGTATATCTACGAAAAAATCCGTAATTCATATTGAGTGAATAAAATTTTCTGAAAGCATGTCTTCATAAATGTAGCTACTTCATCTTGTTTCATCCAAATACATTGAATTCGAGCATTCTTTAACTTACATTATTCAATAATCAGAAACCGCTGATTGTGAAGTTCATTTCGAAGTGTATTCATTGAAAAACAAAAAAAATCTGATACTTCGATGAATGATATATTCCTGGAATGCCTGCTGGTAACACCAAAAACCTCTCATCTCCCAATTTGTACCAGCAGATTAAAATTCGATGTGAAACAGCAATGTTTACTTTTTCCCGAGTGTATCTGGCACTGTGGAACATGTAACGATGTAATTGCCTCCGCATAAATTCGTAATTAATCAGACTTCAGCTCACAGGCATACATACATTTGACACCCCGATTATGGTGGTTCTGGAGAATCATGAACCATAATACGACATTGTCTAATTATTAATGCTCTGTTCGACGAGTTGCCTCGGCACAATTTAAAGCCTTTGAATTATTCATCCGACTGAAACGCTTAATATTCACCCATCGAAACCGCTGAAGAAATTAATCCGAGAAAATGACAAGCTCATTGTCCTGTCCCCAGTAAATAGACGAGAAGATATTCAACAGATTACCTGAAAGAGTATCGGGGTGAATTGAACGGAAATCACACGGCAACTACAGAAGATTTTTCGTCGTTAATGGTTGAATGACACTCGATCAACTAGTTAATAAGAAGGAAACGAAAGCTCCACAAAAGGGGCAGATTGAGTAACGAAGGCTCATATACAGGGTGGAACAACAGGACATGATTTGTCTATGAAAATTTAAAAAGGTGGTAATTCATATAAATTCCAGGCTCTTACAACATCTGCAGAGATATAAGATATAAAAGAGGTCCCATAGTTCAAGCTATTTTTTATTAAACCGGAAGTACCAACAAAAACTTGTTCCTCATATTTATATTAGATTATAAAAATACCAAATGTCCTCTTCGTTCAAGAAATATTTACTTGTTACAATCAGTTTGAGACATTTCGTCAATCTGGTAGCGTTTTTTCTGGAGTTTGATTCTTTGCATATGCTTCCTGACTATTCTTATTTTGAAATGGAGTCAGTTTATCAACGGCTTCAAGTTGAAATAAGTTTTCTGAAAATGCCAAGAAGTAAATCAACAAACGCTGACGCTAATAAGGCTATCTGAATGCTTCAGGGTGGCTTAACTCAGGTTGTTGTAGCGGAAAGGCTCAAAGACAGTCAAAGTGTGTTATCTCAACTTTGGAATAGGTTCAGCGAGATAGGTTCCATGTTGGACAGACCAAGGCTTGGTGGGCGATGAAAAACAACACCGGCTCAGGAAAGTTTCATCACTGTTTGATGAGAAGAAAGCCTTCATCTACTTGTACGTAATACTCTTCAAAACCCCGTAATAGTCGTTATGTCCAAGAAATCCATCCATTCTGAGAGTACTGTTATGGTATGGGCCGAGATATGTTTCATTCGTCCTGGGAATATGACCGCCCAACACTATAGGGAGCATGTCATTGATAATGTTTTGCCAAATTTTCACGCTGCTAATGGTGAAACTTTTTAATTTCTAGACGATAACGCTTGGACCGCAGCCATGGTTGAGAATGCGCGCAAGGAGCTTAATATTTCACATTTGCCAATACCTCTGCACACACCAGATTTGAATTGCAGAGAACATGCATGGGATATGCTCCGAAAATGATTTGATAATCATTAACCTACCCCAAAATCCTTAAATGATCTGAGAAAGTTTCTGCCCCTTTTATTGAACCAAATTCTTCATGAAATGTTCAACAACGTCGTGAGTGCTATGCAAAGAAGATGTCAAGTTATTATTGATGCCTTTGAAGGCCATACATTATATTCATAGTCCCAAAATGATTGAATTCTCTAGGAATAAAATAGCTTTATTTTACTCGGGTGTAAGAGGTTTGAGGGCCTATTAGGCGTTTCTGGAGAACTGGACCTATTTAATATCTGAAAATTGAGATTATATTATTGTTTGACATTATCTACCGATCTAAAATATTCTTGGAGCCTGACCACTTTCAGTTATACAGGAAGTGAAAAAAAATTTTCAAATTTTTTTTTCCGTTTTTTGTTTTTGAATTTGATAGAGTATGCAATTTTGAATACATTCGTACTTAAGTCGATCCATTCGTCGAGATACTTTCCGAAATATCGAGAAAAAACT
Organism: Hippodamia convergens; assembly: GCA_038502775.1. NCBI lineage: Eukaryota > Metazoa > Arthropoda > Insecta > Coleoptera > Coccinellidae > Hippodamia > Hippodamia convergens. The sequence continues at coordinate 11,401,236 of CM076607.1, read as the reverse complement.
GAAGAAAAAAGGGAGATAAGTGTATTCGATATTATGTTTTTTATTGCTAACCTAGATATCGTGAGCACAAACCGTTTTCTTATTTCTGATGGCGAAAAATGTGGAAATATTGTACATTTTCAGAATTTTGAAAAACCCGTCACAGGGTGTTCCAAATAATGGTTCAAAAATTTGGATCAAGTTTTTTAAATTAGAACCCTATTTTTCTATGCTTGCGTTGGATTGTGCTCAGAAAAATGATGATAATGTTCCGAAATGTTGATGCTCATAAAATTACTAATTCTTGACTTATTCAGGATTTCCTGATTTCATGTCGTACGTATCGTCAAATTCATAGAATCTATTTATATTAACAATGACCTTGGTCATTTGTAGAAGATAAATTACTCAAATAACTCACAAGTGAAATCCCCTCTTCTGAATTCAGTTATCATTGTTGATGTAAAACAGATTTCATGAATAGAAACAGAAAATCCTAAATAACTCAAGAAATAGTAATTTTAGGAGCATCAACATATTGGAACATTATCATCATTTTTCTTCGCAGAATCCAACGCAATCATAAGAAAATGGGGTTCTTTTTTGAATAACGAAAGTTATGAGCCAATTTTGATCCCAATTTTTGAACCAACATTTGGAACACCCTGTGATGGGTTATTCAAAATTCTGAAATGGTACAATATTTCCACAGTTTTCGCCTTCAAAATGAGAAAACAGTTTGTGCTCACGATATCTAGGTTAGGAATAACAAACATAATACCGAATACACTCATGTCCTTTTTTCTTCAGTTTTTTCTAGATATTTTGAAAAGTATTACGACGAATGCAACGATTTCAGTACGAATGTACCTATTCAGAATTGCATATATTCTATCAAATTCGAAAAAGTTATACTCCCTGCATAACTGAATGTGCTCAGGCTCCAAAAAATATTTTAGAACGGTAGATTATGTCAAACAATAATATAATCCCAATTTACAGATTTCAAATAGGTCCAGTTCTCCAGAAACGCCTCATAGGCCGTCGAACTTGGTACACCCTGTATATATATAAAAAAAATTTCATTTAAACTGTATTTTTCTGCAATTCAAGTCAATATTCCCAACTCATGTGGAGCAGTTTATATCGCTTCCTGCTTCAAAACTGACAACAGGAAAACAAATGAAAAATATTCCGATCCTAAATATTTTTTCATCAATCCGAAAAATGAAACAGAAATCTATTCCGATATGTGAGAATCTATATATTATAAAATGTAGGACCCACAGATGTGGATGAAAAAATGTTGATGATTAATGCAGGCATCTATTGAAAAAGGTTAATTTTTTGTTGTGTTATTTTGAAGCAGGGGTGAGATATATACATCTCATTCCTCCACAATTATCTTCCTGAATGTCCCGTGAGCCTTTCGCTATGAATATTCGTCCCACTCTCCAAACCTACTAGTTTATGCACAAAGCTGACCCAATAACCGGAATCCAGCTAATAAAAACATCACCAAGTTTACAAACTCGTCCTAATCATGCTGACTCAAATCCGCGGTTGCTAGATCAGATTAGTTCAGTGCCAGGCAATCAAAATTCAATTAATTCCTGCAAGTTAACACCTATTAGTTCGACGTCTGTTACACGGTAACCTCGACCTCCAGGCAATGCCCACGGATGGCGATAAGAAACTATCGAAGTCCAGATGATTTATGACGACAGCTAGTGTAGGTGTGAGGATTGCTGGTGCAATCTAGTTTTCGCTGATAATAAATAATGGTTGAAGGAAAAATGGTCTTAACATGGATCAGAGGTTCTTTCGGGTGTCTTTCGGATATACAGAGTGAGTTTTGAGTATGAAATGCCCCAGTAATCAGTAGAAGTAACTCAAAGATATATTCAGAGAAATTTCATGACAGATTTCGGAAGCTTGTTGCTTGGAAACAGACCGTCTGTTGCCTACAAGCAACAAGCTTGGGAAATTGAGAAAGTTGTAATAAAATTTTTGAGCATTTATCAATATCCGAGGGTTATTTGGATAGAAAAGTTTTTGCTACTTATAGAAAAAGACAGAGTTTAAACAATTTATTTGAGGGTGCAATTAACAAAGGAACAATTAGAAAAGTTAAATGAAGATCCTGACGTGTTAGTTTCTATGACTAATGGGGATGTATTTCCACTACGCATGCTGTTAATAATTCGATGATGATGTTCTTCGTCAATAGTCAAGTAGGGTTTTATTAGTTGTTCTAATCGACATACCGCGGTCGATCTTCTGTAATGATTTGTATCTTTTTAGTTTATATTCAAGCCAATCGCTTCGTCAGACGATCTTTTCCAATTTTAAATGGTATTTCTTTCAATGGGCATATTATCATACCAGTAATCATTTTTTGATTTCCATTGACGATTTGGTATGAGGAATAATCTGTTTGTATTCATTTTCGGGCCTCTTGTTGGCATCAATTTTTTGTAATAATCGGACAGTACAAACTAGGCGCCCTTGTGTTCCATTGAAAACTTTCTTCCGGTAAACATTCTTGAACCATCCTGGCCAGTCTTGCCAAGCAGAATACAGGGTCATATTCAAATCGATTTGTTACAGAACTATCGTTGTTTGACTCGCTACAAAAAAATTCAGTAAAGCAAACGGCAGCTTGCCCACCTCGCCAAGCTAATTCGACCGCGGTTATGTGATGAAATTTTCGTTGCAGAACTTCAGAAGTATTTTCATTCCCTAAATTTTTACGAGGATCTTATTGCAATTCTCGTGATATAGAATCACGAGCAACTCGCCCTTGTTGAAATACAACACTTTTGAATGGGTCAATGATAACCGGAAAATGGTTTCACAGGGACAGGATAAATTGGTAGATGAAAGAAACTAGCCCCTTTTTGGACTAATGCCGACGTTTCGTTGGATCTTTTTCAAGGCTGTAAAATTTATTCTGCGTTAGATAGATATTGGTATGAAGTTAACACACATGAAAAAGGGGACAATCACATAACCTACACAAGCATAATATAAATATAAATAACACAGAATTCATAATAGAAAACACCGCACAACACACATTCACATAAACTCACCGAGTCCAACAAAGCTATAATCAAAATAACAAATGTCTCAAATAAAATGCTATCATCCAAATGGCACATAGGTACACTGAGGTGAAAAAAGGCTTCAAAACAGAACAACTGTCCATCAGGGGAATCAATCCAAGCTACATAATTTCTCTTCGAAATCACCAGTCTAAACATATATTGCATATCTCTGTCCATCCAAAACTACCACTATCAGGCAGTATTTCACCCTCTTACTAAAACTGAAAAACGAAAAACAAACACGCAAATACACTACATGGCTCATGCTCCGTCTGTATAGTTCTTTCAAGGACGTTATACGTATTGTAGGTTGTCTACATTTCAAGGAGGATTAATATTAATCTTGTATTTATCTAAAATATTTGCATACATGGAACTTAGATTTTGTGTGTCCGTTCTGTGATTGACTGTATCATTTACTTTGATGTGGATCATTTCACTAATATTACGTTTCAACCAGTTGTCTTCCTTGTCTAAAATTACAACATTATCAAAATTGAAACAATGGTTGGTCTCGAAATGATGTGCTGCCAGTGCAGTTTGCTCCTTTTTTTTGTTCTTTTCCTTACAGTCATAATTATGTTGTTTAATTCTATTTTTTAATAGTTGTTTGGTTTGTCCAATGTGGGCTTTAGAGCACGACATACATGAAATTTTATACACACTGTTAGAACTTTCAAGTGTCGGTGTCCTGTCTTTCAATCTGGAAAACAATAAAGATGTTGTTTTTGTATTATATAATGCAAACTTAGTGGAATCAGAATGTGCCTGAACAATTTTCTCACCCTTGAGTGAAACCTCTGGGACATACGAAAATCTAAAATATGAATGGTTAGTTATTGGGGTCCCTGATTTGGAAGCAGGATTGTATTCGTTAATGATTCTGTTTATTAAGTTCGATGAATAATTATTCATTCGCAGAACCTTCTGGATCTTCGATAGATTCTCCTCATGAAGCTCACGATCACTAAGTTTAATGGATCTAAACAATAAGTTCTTTATAGATGCAATTTTGTATGATTTACTGCACTCTGAATTATAATTAGGAATTCGGTTCGAACTGGTAGGTTTTGAGTACCACTTTGTTTTTATAGATCCATCGTTTTGTCTGACAACCCCAACATCCAGAAAATTCAGTGTGCTGTTGACTTCCTACTCAATGGTGAACTGCAGGCGTGGATGGAAAACATTAAAAACTGATAGAAGTTCGTCTGATCTACCTTCAGGAATCGCCAAAATTGTATCGTCAACATAAACCTTTAAGAAGGGAACGTCGAAATCGAAACTTAAACGTCTCAAACACTCTGTCTCTAGCTCTTCCATGACTAGAGAAGCCAGTACCGGACTAGCCGGATTGCCCATAGCACTTTCATCTAATTGTAAATAATATTCTCCCTGAAATATGAAATAACTAGAGTCATATATAAAAGTTATGATCTCTAGAAAGAACTTCTTGGGTATTTCACAATATGCCGAAATGTGCGGCCACATTTTCGAAATTATACTTATTGATAGGTCCCTTGGGATATTGGTGAATACCGAGACAACATCCAATGATACCAGTTTATAATCACTGAGAATATTGATGATGTCCTGATGAAGTCAACGAAGTCATATGAGTTTCTCACACTATAATGTGATGTTGAAGTTAGAGCAACTAATATGTGGTGTATAAATTTTGATATGTTATATGTTGGCGAGTTGTTACAACTAACTTTAGGTCTCAAGCTAACACCTGGTTTGTGAGTTTTACGCAATCCATAAAGTTTTGGTGGAACGGAGTTATGTCTTCTCATTTGTAGATACTGTCTGTCACCAATGAGTTTGCAAGGATGTGAAATATTCAATGTCAATAATAACTTTCGTTTCTAAGATTTTCCTCGTGACAGCTAACTTGTTAAATTCCACATGGTTTTTACAGTGTTTTCTTTGAATTCAGACCGATCTATTTTCTTCATTTTCACAGCACAATCCTTCAAAATCAACACCAATTCTTCCGCCGTTCCATTTTCTATCTAATTCATACTTCCTATCTTCTCAAGAATCCATGAATGATTTCTATACAAACTTCTTGCTGTAAGTGGTGTTTCTGGGTATGTTTTATTCAATAATTTCGTGAATATTCGAGTCAGTATTACACCCAAATTGCGTCATTTCGAAATATTAAATATACGAAACTTCAAAATCGAAATTAATCAACATTTGTGTACATAGCAATGAAAATAAACCATGGTCTGTTTTCAGTGTATTATTGACAGAAATGGGTGGAATTGTTCATGTGATACCAAAAAAAGGATCTTTGGTCTGTTATTGGAATTGTCAAAAAATTTTCTCGGAAACAGCACGATTTTCATACTCTTTTGTGTACAAAGATCGTGTGAGCTGGCCCATTATGGTCGTATTAATATTGTTGTGGTCTTAAATGATTCTCATGGGGAAGTCAAATCCAGGTACTCTAATGAAAGGATCAGTAATTAGATATTTGCATGCATTCCATCCAGATTGCCAAATTTTCTAGTCGCTTCATTCATATTCAGCGAAAAATGGTGACTTCGATATCGGGAACTTATTTTCTCGGACCTATATTGCAACTTGAAGATTTTTTTCCCAAAACACTGATATCTCGCATATTCGTAATTTAAGATCTCGAATTAGTCATTATTCTGGAAACTAAATATTTTTTGTGAAAAATCTCTGGAAATTTGGTCAAGTTTCAAGTACTGTAGCAGGCAAAAAATTGGCACTAGCCATAAACTGACTTTTTTGCCCATGAATTAATCCTTCACGAACAAAAGGGTCAAATTTTTGAACACTGATTACGGATGTTTCAGATTTCAAAATTTTTACAAAATTTCGGATTTTTTATCGACCATGAGTTGAAAAATAATTGTTTTACAAAAAAACTTTCATATTCATAATCTATGCCATCGATTCTGTCAGTATCTCAATTTTGATGTCGATCAAAGAAAATTGATGTATGGATGAAGATGTATGGAAAAATTCCGATTTTTGGGAAAAACATTTTTTCTCCTATCAAAACCAAATTTATGTTGTTGACTAATTCGAGAAAGTCAATGATGAATGTGCAGAAAGTTTTCTGCTAAAAAAAATCATTTTTCAAGTTATGGTCGATATAAAATTTCATTTTGAACCTACGTGGAAAAATCTGCGCGAACGGTAAAAAAATTGGACCTTTTCATTTGTGAGGATCAGCACTTCAAAGTTGAACAAATTCTTGAATATTTTTCACAAAAAGTGATTCATTTTCCAAACACTGATCTCGCAGAAAAACTAACATCGAATTTATATAAAAAATGGCCCGAGTCGACAGAGCTCAAAAAAAAAAATCGAAAATTTCAAATCCGAGTTCATATCCGAAAAAAGAAATAAGATATATCGGTCCGGTTTATTTCAATTTTTTAATTTCAAATATGTTTATGAGCAACATACGTTGAAATTATCGCCTCTGCTTTGCAGACACCCTGTGTAGACTAGTTTTCCCTGAAACATCAAAATTACACTCTTTTCTTCAAAGGCACACTTCGCCGTATCATGCATTTTTTTCTCAATCATGCTGCAATATATTTCGTCACAAATTTTTTCCGCGAATAGTTGGTGAGTTTCCAATTTGATTAGAAACACCTGCGATGATTTTAAAGAATGCTCTGCTCCAGTGAAATAATTAAGGGATGATAAAAACGTACATGCGTGAAAAACTGCAGTTTTTCAATATACGGTTTTTATCGGTAAATTGAAGGCAGATTACATTTGTTCCCCAAAAACAGATCGGACGCCATGAATTATATTTCCCGGAACATGAGAACGTTTCGGAAGGGTTCAGGAAAATTTATTATATGCCTGATAAAGGATTATCTCGTTTATTTTCTGATGATATTGAACACGCTATGATTTGGATCTCATACGGAAAACGTTCCTCTTCGGTCAACAAAATCTCTGTATCCCTCCTGCAATTTCATCCCAATCGTTCGACAGAAATACATGTAAGACCTTAAAAATCCAGAAAAAATGAACACAGAATATAGTCCGACATGAACACGCCTCTAAATCGAATTTCTGCAGTACTAGAAAAATCTATAACACTTATGGTAATCAAGAACCGCGACAAAATGAACAATGGAAAAAAATCAAGTTAATATTTTTCAAATTATGAAATAGGGAGGCTTCCTGATATTTTTGCTTCAACACACTCTGAGATTACGAATTGAGGTACACTTGCTTTCTAGTTATAAATTTTAGTCACAGAAATATGTGCTCTTACAAAACGCTAATGAGAGCATTGAAGAATTTTTGCTATTTTGGAGTAAAGTTTCTAGATATTTGTTTCTTACTTGGGATTGATTATACAATTTATCTTTTCAAACGAAGCTCATCCATGAAATTTCTTGGATAGTCCTTGGAATATTCTAACAAACGGCCTTCGTCTTTCTCAAAATTACCTTCTCGGCTAGAGTATTATAAATTTCTCGGAACTTATGGATGCACATAATTATCTTCTTTCGTAAACAAAATCCTAAAAAAAATTTGAATAGTTTTCAAAAGCTCCAAATTGAAACATAAGATGTTGCACGACTCATCACGTGTCCGAGCCTCAAACCCTTACGAGAAAAACGTTATAACAATTTCTCGTCCAGCGACATTTTGATTGAGAGTTTCGACCCAACTCTGCTACAGATTCTACACCAATTTGGCAGCGGAAATTTATTGTTAGCGAGAGATTTCCTGTACCTTATGTCGGTTTGAGGAGTTATATCCATGTGGAATTAGGTATTCTCGCTCACTTGAGCTTCCAACGCGCTCGATACGTTATGGCTCCTGCTTCTTGGGGAATTTGTTATGGGGTATGAGATTCAGGTTAACGATGCTGAACTGACCTACAATTTTATCATGAGCGTTAGGCGGTGGAATCCCAGAGATGAAAATGCAATATGATTTCTTTCTGAATCATCGATATTAACAAGGAACCAGTGGAATCAATCTGAGAATAAACTTAAGTCTTTCTAAGGATGTGTTCGAATTTTTTCTACTAAAATACCATTGAGTTTTCATTAACTATTTCATTTAAAAATCTGGTTTAAGTGTGCGATATCTATGAACAGGGTGTCCCATAATTAGACCGACAAATTCTAGTGGACTTTCTACACATTATTTGAGGTGATTTCGACCAAAATCATATTGTACAAGAATGCTTTGTTAAGGTGCTAGGACCCGCTGAAGATGACATCCACGCAACACTTTTCGTAACATATCTCCAAAACTGCGTCACCTGAAGTGTTGAAATTTCACACATTGGCTACTATCGAGAATGCAAATTGAATGGTTTGAGTGAATTCTGTTCATCTCAATCATAAGCGTATCATTCTGAGGGGGTGAGGGGTATTTTCAATGACAACTTTTTTACCTTCATCATTTCACATGAAATTCATGATTTCTGATATTTTTTCCTGAAAAAAAGGGCTCTTGTTTAGGATCGCGTAGTTACACCGGTTCTGAGAAAAATTGATTTGGAATTTTCATTTCGTTCACTACTCAATGTTCGTTATATGAAGAATCATAATGAAGTTAGTGAAATAACAATTTATTTTACTTGATGTCAATAATTTCATAAGAGTTTCACCTCATCAAAAAATCATAATAAGAAATCATCAAATACCCTTGAAGTTCAGTTTTCAAAGAGGTAATGAGAGTTTTGGTTTTTAACTGAATGATGAAGAGAAAAAAATTCAAATCCATTTTTTTTGCAAACTGATGCAACTCTGCAATGTCACACAAGAAAAAAGATTCATTTTCATGAATTTGATGTAAAACTTGTAGAATTATGAAATGCGAAGAAGTTGTCACGGCAAATACCCCTCGCCCCTCCAGAATGAAATGCTTATGATTGAGATGAAAAAAATACCTTCGACTTATAAGATGCGTATTCTTGATAATAGCCAATGTGTGAAATTTCAACACTTCAGGGGAAGCCGCTTCGGAGATATATGACAGAAAGTGTTGTGTGGAAGTCATTTTCAGAGGGTCCTAGCACCTCAATGAAGCATTTTTGTACCATGCGATTTGCTTCGAGAGTGTCTCAAATAATGTCTAAAACATCCACTAGAAGTTTGTCGGTCTAGTTATGGGACACCCTGTTTATTTTCTAACACTCTGCAGTGTGGTTAGTTTAGAAATCCACTAGCGTTCACATAAAAATTCTTACAATTGTGATCAGTTAAGTTACCTCTAGACCTGAAAGAAATCCTTAATGTGTTTCTTCGAGAAAGTTGTTGCAAATACCCGAAAATTACATTGCATACAGAAGCACAAGTGGTAGCTAACTCAGACAAACTTGAACCTGTTTTAGATGTACATTTAATAATTTTGAGGGCAAACAGAAAGGAATGAATGAATTACAGGTAATGATCGATTCACAAATATCGTTTGTATCAAGTTTATACTTCCATTTCGAATCTTGTTCCTACTGAGACGTTGTTGCCAGGTTTTATAGGATTCAGCAAACCCTGAGAGTTCTTCGATCCACCCTTTTGAGTCTGTAAACTTCATTGCCTTCTGATATCCAATCCGAACCATTTATGTCTGCTTCAAGGATCGGTACTATGTGCATTCCGCAAACTTCGGTCCTGTTGAAAAAAAAAAACAATTGGTAGTATTTTAGATTCTGCAACTGATGAAGACGATTCTTTTGTAGGGATGTAGGTTGACTCACAACCTGTCGTTGAGGGCAACCTTGCATCCTAGTTCAGTAACTTTCTCTTACGTTTGTCAAAGCAGTGTCGATATAGATTAATCATAATGCAGCGTCGGGAGAAGATAGTTCATATGTAAACTGCACCCCATGTTAGGAATATTGACTTAAATTGCAAGAAGATATAGTTTAAATGAGATTTTGTGATGGAAATTCATATAAATATAATTTCAAGCTGCAGGAAATTAAATTAATTTCAGCTTGTAGGTCTGCATTGTATATGAGGTGGTTAAGAAAAATCGCGTAAAATAACTTAATTTCATTCCCAGAGAATTCATGCATTTTGAGATTATCAATGAGATGTATGGCTCCACGGACATCAATTACAAATTGACAGCTTCTTTGCATACTACACACGAGCTTGTTGAACGTCTCTTGAGGAAATTTGGTTCCATAAACGGATCAGAAGCTCTCTCAGATCATATGAGGATTCTGAGGTAGGTTGATGAGTATCTGATCTTCTTTGGAGCATATCCCAGGCATTTTCTATGCAATTCAAATTTGGTGAGTGCGGAGGTATTGGTTGATGTGAAATTCCAAGCTCCTCGCCAGCATTCACAACTATGGCTGCAAGGTGAAGACTAGAAATTGAAAAGTTTCAGCAATAGAAGCGTGAGAATTTGGTGAAGAATTTTCCATGACATACTCCCTATAGTGTGAGGGGGTCATATCGCCAGGACAAATCTGTAGATCTGGGCGCCCGTTGAAACGTATCCTGGCCCATACCATAACACTACCCCCTCGGAGTGGATGGACTACTACGCCATTGATCGTTCAAATTGATATGTTGCCTTGCCCATTCCAGTCTTCGACTCTTATGGTCACGTGTTAATGGACCTTCTTTAATGGACGTCTAGAATCTAGATTCACCTCTCTTAAGCGTGGTCTGATGGTTTCGGTGGTAATTTGGACCCCATCTACATTTTGAATGAAGGCTTTCTTCTCACCGAAACGGTGATGGAACGATCTTGACCAGGTGTTGTTTTTCATCGTCCATGATGCCTTTTTCTTTCCAACACTGAACCTGTCTCCTTGAACCTATTCCAAAGTCGAGATATCACACTTTGGCTGACTTGGAGCTTTTCCGCTACAACAACCTGAGTTACTCCACCCTGTAGCATTCTGATAGCCCTATGAGCCTCAGCGTTTGTTAATTTACGTCTTGACATTTTCAGGAAACTCGTTTCAAATCGAAACCGTTGGTAAACTCACTCTATTTCAAAATAAGAACATTCATGAAGCATATGCAAACAACCAAACTTCAGAAAAATGGCGACCAGATTGACGAAATGTCTAATACTGATTTCTATTGGATCGATTCAAGTTGTTATTGAGTATTAAATTTTTTCGAAGATTACATACTTCTCAAAACGATTGAATACGATATCCCTAACTCTTGTGGAGTAGTTTATTTAGCCATTGGGAGTTTTGGATGAAACACAGTGTAATACTTTGCCATACTCACGGTTGCGTTGGAAGTGCGTACAGACTGTCGTGAACCTCTTTTGCGGTATCTCCAAATCCTTCCAGCTGTGGCCTGGTCGCAGATTCCGTCACCATGGAGCTTAGAGTCACTCCCGGACAAAGGGTCATAACTTTCACTCCAGTTTGGCAGAAGTAGAAGTCGCTACCCATGGACCTGGAGAAACCTATACCGAAATGCTTGGTACCACAGTACACCGGACAACCGTGGAAAGGCTGATGGCCCAAAATCGAAGCAAGGTTGATGATTCTGCCTCCTGTTTTGTTCCTCCTCATGTAATGGAACCCCAGTAAGGTACCACGAATAACGCCTTTCTGCAATGAACAAAGAATATAAAATGTACCGATTTAACGCAAGATTTGAAGAAAGAATTGAGGATAACATTAGACCATTCCGAGCAGCATTCTAAAAGGAACCAGTAATTGGAACTTACGATATTGATATCGACTGTCTTTTCCCATAACTGATCTTCTAAAATGCCTGCATTATTAATGACTATATCGATCTGTTTGAACTCGCATAGTGCGGCATTGAATAAGCCTGTAAAAGAGACGGTTTACAGTGAATGGGGAATATTTTGGATATACTTTATGTTACAAAGGAGTCAACAACAAGAAAAGGTAGAAAACTTTCGAATAAACTAGACAAGAACGTTCAGATACTGAAAGGTACTAAACGAAGTATGAGAAGGCTGACAGTAACTCATCAAATAAACAACAATACAGTTGCATTTTTATCCAGATGTCTATTATAGTTAAGACTCAACTCTGTTCGGTTAATAAATGAATATGAGATGAATTTCAGATATTCTTCCTTTTATGAATATAGTTTTCCATGTCAGCTTGATGAACTGCCGGAAAAATACTTGAAATTCCTCCGATAAAAAAATTTTTCAATGATATTTTCATCATGATTTCAAAGATTTTCATGAATACAACCATCGCCTAGAATCATATGCACCTAGCTCTAGGTGGACTGGAAACTTTTTTTCGAAAACAGTTGAGTGCAGGCTCACACATTGATATTGCAGGGGTCTAACACTGATCCAGATGCTATGATACTGTGTGATGGAACATTCCATATTTATATTGTCCTGCCAAAATGAAAGAGACACAAGAAAACTCGTTGAATACTCTCTTCATACAGGTGTCCCAGAACACTTCGTCAAGTCGGAATCTGGTAACAGCCTGAGTCATGCAGCTAATGTAGGTAGATTGACAATTTTACCACCAACGTATATTGGCAGCCCGCATCATATGCATAAATATGCACAAGATGCAAAGACATAGGTTCGAAATTATGGTCGTCCTGATTTATTCATTACATTAATCTGCAATCCAAAATGAAAAGAAATCACTCAACTACTATTTCCCGGACAAATATTCGTTTATCGACACATCACTTCACGAGTATTCGAACAAAAAGTGAACTCACTAATGAATTTTATTACAAAACATCTTGTCTTCGGGGATACTCGATGCTGGATGTATTCAGTTGAATGGCAAAAACGAGGCCTGCTACATGCGCACATTCTCATCTCGTTAGTAGAAAGAATTCGACCAGAAGAGATAGTTGCACATTGCACAATATGGCATTCATGCCAGATATGGCATTCGAGTTTAAGAGATTTCAATTTCCAATTCGTCTAGCTGCTATGACAAATAACAAATCCTAGAAAATAGTTGTTTTCTTCATGGCCACTTGTTTGTCGCGTGTTCACGAGTCAGCAAACCCTCTGTTGTCTTTTTTATGAAAATGTGGTTCATCATAAGGTACTACAATGAGACATTTTTCAAATAAGAATAAGGTACCGCTTAAATAAAGTGGAGTCTTTTCATGTGAATAACAAAGAACATACCCACCTTTTTCAATGTAATTGAATTTCTTGTATATTTTGTACTTTAATTTTGCCTAATATACCTCCTACTTGAAAAATACCAATGTTTTGTTGATACAACTTTATGTATCTCTGAGGCCACACAAAGTTCGCTGGGCCAGCTAATACGAAATATATATGAGACCTATCTTATCTCATTAAATCCGGATTTTTCGCGTGCCATCGTATAAATTATATGAGTTTATGTCACCATTTCTTTTGAATGTCGATTCATCCAGATTCTTGAAGTATTAGATACACTAGAATTATTTTCACAAAGTTCGAACAAATTATTCCAAACTGTGTTTCTTCAAAAAATACTGTTTTTTTGGCCGATCTTAGATATAATGTAGTGAGTATTCTGCCATTTTAGCATCCTTGGTAAATTCTCTAACTTTCGAAGTAATTTGCCAAACTGTCGTTTTTCAAAGTGCAATCAGTTCAATTTCGGCGGAATTTCAATTTCGAATATTCGGTTCGACAAATAGTGACATCATCTTTCAAGCTAGCGCAATTGTCTTAGAATTGAAGATCACAGGTTACAGACCCACTATTCGGGAGAACAAAGGAAAAATTAAATTAGAGAAAAGTAGAAAATTGTAGCTACAGCAGATGGAGAATCGTCACAGGGTGTGTTTTTTTCTCGAATAATAACTTTTTCTGATAGTTTTGTCATGACTACTTTGACTCAGGCTGTTACCCAATTCCGGCTTGAAGAAGACTTCTGGGACCCCCTGTATAAGTGTTCTGGTAAGTCCCAATAGTCAGTAGTTGAACGTTCATGCCAAATTCGGTCGGCATTTCCTACCTTCTCTTGCTTTCGAAATGTCATGGAGTACATAACTCACAATCCATGTCCTTCGCTTGTGTCACATCGCATTTGATGAACGCTGCTCTGTTATAGCCAAATTGATCGATAATTTTACATATAGCTTCCTTTCCTTCGTCAACCTTTACATCTCCAATCATGACCTGGAATATTATAAGCAAGGTGGTTCTTGTATAGTCCAACCATAGACGACGAGAGTGAACTACGTGATAGGCTTTCAGATTTGAGCAGCCAGTAGTAGTATCTGCTACATCTCAGAAGTTACGTAGTCCACTGTCTTCATCTATAGAGCAAACTTTCAACCATACCTTCCCCCCATTCTTCAATACAGCAAGAGCGCAGTGGTATCCAATGCCTACAGAACCTCCAGTGACAACTGCAACTTTTCCAGCAATAGCTGGACTGCAGCAAGGCCCGCAGCAAGGTTTGGGTGGAGGGCAACATGGAGGTTTGGGAGGGCAGGGACAGGGGGGCGGGCAACATGGAGGTTTGGGAGGGCAGGGACAGGGGGGAGGGCAACATGGAGGTTTGGGAGGGCAGGGACATGGAGGGGGGCAACAGGGAGGTTTTGGGGGACATGGACATGGGGGAGGACAGCAAGGGGGTTTCGGGGGACAGGGAGGAGGGCAACAAGGAGGTTTCGGGGGGCAAGGAGGAGGGCAACAGGGGGGTTTTGGTGGACAAGGAGGGGGGCAACAGGGGGGTTTCGGCGGACAGGGGCAAGGAGGGGGACAGCTAGGAGGCTTTGGAGGGCAGGGACAAGGCGGGGGGCAGCAGGGAGGTTTGGGGGGGCAAGGGCAGGGAGGTTTTGGTGGACATGGACATGGGCAAGGTGGCTTCTTTCCTCCCTTTCGACATGAGTAAAGCCTAAAAAAAAAGTCGACAACGGCCATTTTTTAACATTGATGTGTACTCACCTGGCTAGAGTGGAATCTGATAGTAGATACTTCGTCTGTGGTATGTATTTAAATGAGAATTTGATGAATTTTGCCATGATTTTACTGTTGATTTTGACACTTCACATGAATGACGTTAAATGAATAGTAAGTTCCTTCGATTTAATTTTCGGGAACTTAATACCATAGAACTTTTTCCATTGATCACTAAAAATAATAAACTACAAAGCTCTTCACTCACTTCCTCTGAGCCTGGTCGTCCACTGCAAGCGTATTCAGGCGGCAACGCGCTCACGAGAAACAAGCGTTCGTAGCTGCTACAACACAGGCGGCAATGGGCTGTAGGGTTCGTCCACTGGCAGCGGCGACGGTTGCGCCCAATTGCGTTCCATTCAGAGATATGACCAATTGCCCGATATGAAAACCATAGTTTGTCTTCGAAAATGACATCGTTCGTATTCTTTTAGCATTGAGTGCAATATGCTTTGAATCCGGTGGACTTGTACATTCTAGAGTCAAGTTATTTAATCAAGAGACTACGGAAACACAGAGGTCCCGCCGTTATTGGATGCACCCAAATTTCAGAACCAAAAATCCTTGGGAGAATTCAAACATCTCCAAAATCAATAGTTGGAAAAATATCCTGAGCGATTTTTCAATTCCTATGGGAAGAAGCAAAGAATATTTCTGAATGTATTTGAAAAACGGTAAAACTTCATTGGGACAACACTTCGAACTATCAAGCTTTGTAACGTTTCGGAGTTCATATCAGACTCCCTTTTCAGACAATTTCTCAACATGAGCTTCACGTAATATTGGGAATTATTATTGATTTCCGAATTGACATTCACCAATCCATTATGATCATAGATTAATATTAATAACTATGCTGGTGAAATTGCTACTTCATCTACCAATATCTCTACATTTTATGTCATTCTAATTTTCTAGGTATGGATTTTTCCATAAATACAAGGGATATTGTAAATACAATTTCTTATTTGAAGGTTTAGTTTTTGTAAGTTTAGATCTCAAATCATTTCTTGTTTTGAAATGGTTCTCATATTGAATTTAGAACCAATTCTTTGATTTTTTCCTGAAAGTCCATGAACATGAGAAATCAAATTAAATGACATATTCTTGACGGTTTCTTGTTGGTCCCTGATTATCATTACACTCTCTAAATTTGAAATAATGAAATTCGTTGGATTTTTATTATCCTCAAGAATACTTTCGATGAAATCAAATTTAATTATTTCTTATTTCATTTGTAGATGAAATTGAATGAGCCCCACCGTTAAGTGTTATTATTATACCTGCTTCAACATTCATTTGACTGATTTGAATATATATATATATATATATATATATATATATATATATATATATATATATATATATATATATATATATGTCGATTGTTATGTGACTTTTTTCTGAAACCACTTGATTCTTCTTTGCCATGTTGTCAAATCACGAAAACATCATCGGCATACCGTCATCAAGTCTTTAGGCATTGCACCACAGACTTTTCATCACACAAAATTTGACATAAAGATTTCCTTGAATATCATTCATATGAGAGACAAGTGTGTTCAGAAAAAAAGACACATCAATCGATATCAAATAAGTGTTCAAACAGCTTTTATGATTAAAATTAAATTAATTTCATTAAAGAAAGTTTTGAGGAGGATCCATGTCCAACGAATTCCATACGAATTTCTCTACGCGGAAGGGATTTTAATTTTTAAATAGAGTTAGCGCTTCTAGCGTTCGAGCGTACACGCGCTACAGATCCCATTTCAGGCGGATCAAGCGGCGAAGCTCGTAGCTGCTCGTGTACGCCCGCTCAAAGTCCCCTGTAGTGGACGCAGCTGCATTGGAATACATTGCTTGGGATTCGTAGCAACTTGCCGCACATTTACGCCTGTTTCGCGAGAGCCATAAAACGCTCGAAAACGCTTGCAGTGGACGACCGGGCTGAGATGAAGGTACCATGGATTAATTGAGTCTTCTACAAGAATTTGAGAGTTGGAAATGAAAACAAAATTCTCGAGCGCGTCAGATTTTCTGAGGGGATATTGAGTGGCCTAAAAAAAGGCTCTCATTCAATAATCTGACGACTTGGATGTGACGCAAACTCTAGGCCATATTTTGAAGTTGCTTAAAAATATTAGACATTTCGACATACTCGTGCGCGTCAGATTTAGATATACAGGGTGTACCAAGTTCGACGGCCTATTGGACGTTTCTGGAGAACTTGAGCTATTTGAAATTTGGGATTATGATATTGTTCGACATTATAAACCGAGCTGAAATATTCTTGAAGCCTGACCACTTTCAGTTATACAGGGTATGAAAAAAATATTTTCAAACAATTTTTTTTCCGTTTTTTTATTTTTGATTTCGATAGATTTCTGAATACATTTGTTTTTCAAATCATTACATTCGTCGAAATACCTCTCGAAATATCGGGAAAATACTAAAGAATAAAGGGAGATAACAGTATTCGTTATTATGTTTGTTATTTTTATTCTGAATATCTTAAGCGCAAACCGTTTTCACATTTTTGAAGTCGAAGACTGTGGAAATATTGTAAATTTCTATATATATATATATATTGTCGGTTTCAAAACGTCTTCTGACGTTGTCCGATGCCTAATTTCCACGCCAGACGATCATTGCATTGATCTTCAGAAATGTTTCTCTCATTCATGGCCCTCGATATTCCTTCCTTCCAATTCTTCCTTGGTCTCCCTCTCTTTCTCCTTCCTGTCGGTATCCACTCCATAGTTCTCTTAGGTATTCTTGTAGTTGGCATTCTCTGGAGGTGTCCGTACCAAATCAGTTGTTTTCTTTCGATGTCTGTTGTCAGAGATCCCTCTATACCCATTCGGAGCTTCACTTCTTCATTCCTAATTCTGTCTCTCCGAGATATTCCTAAGGATCTCCTGAAAACGTCCATTTCTACTGCTTCCAGTTTCTTCCGGTTTTTTTCTGTTACCCTTCAAGTCTCGGACCCATATAGAAGGCTGTTCTTAATGAGTGTTTCATAAATGTTATATTTTCGTTTCTTTCCTATCTGTTGGGACCAGAATATTCCATTGAGGCAACCAATCGTTCTTCTAGCCTGTGTTATCCTTTTTTTTATTTCCTTATCGTCCTTTCCTGTACTATCAAATATAAATATCAATATAAACTTGTCAGAGTTTGTTCCAAATCGTTCATGCTTCTTAAATGAAATTTGTTTTTTATCAACAATGATGAATGTATCCAGAAAGAAGGTGTCAAGAGTTAATTATTGGAATAATTTATCTTCTCTGACCAAGGTCATTGTAAGAAAAAGGTTTCATGAATTTTACGCTACGTACGATATAAAATCTGAAAATCCTAAATAACTCAAGAATCATTCATTTTTGGAGGATTAACATGTTGAAACGTTATCATCAATTTCCTTCGCAGAATCCAACGCAAACATAAAAAAATAGGGTTCCAATTCGAAAATCGAAAGTTATGATCCAAATTTTTGACCCAACATTCGGTTGCTCCAGTTCTCCAGGAACGTCAAGTATGCCATCGAACTTAGTACATCCTGTATATGGTTCATCTTCATGTTCTAAATGTACTATATTTTTCTAACGATTACCTTGCTGGATTCGCTTAATCTGACAATTTCAAGTCATCTCTATGCGTGATATACCTCATTTAATGAAGATTCTATAAATAGTACATCTTATTTTGTATACTTCTTCCCAAGGTTTCTTATGGGAATTTAATTGTTTTCTGCGCACTTTTATTCACCTGACTTGAAATAAGCCACAACTGTTTGTTGTTATGTGTCCTGAACTGTGGTATCGTCAAGCCAACAGAAGCCAGAGTGGATCGGAGAAGAAAGGAGTGCAAACGCGGAGCGGGGAATATAGGCAATATGCAGATGCGCGCACTGAAATTTCTCGATGAATTTCTGTTACTTCAGCTTGTTAAAATTGCTAGATAAAATGTTTCTCGATATCTTCGTTGTATGAATATAAGCCTTCTGAGCCCTGCTATGTTCATATCGATTAGTAATAAATTTGAATATAAATGACATACTCTAGCTACATGTGTCCACTATCAGAAAGAAAGTAAGTGCAAAAGTAAACATATTTCTCTTCATTCGGATAAATCTGTCAGTTGCGTACGAAGTTTTTACATGAAGATTCATCCAAATGTTGAATCCAAAGCCTTTTTGTCCACCGTAGCATGAAACATAGATTAATACTATATACTTATATTAGTATTTATCTATGGCATGAAAGTCAAATGTTTGTCAAACGTAGGTACGGTATAAATGTCAAAGGGTTAATCAACTGTTCATCGAATAAAAGTATGTTAAATGATTGTATCCTCTGGGTGCGCAAGGCATGATTAACTTCCTGCGCTCGTGGATCCGATTCTAGTAATCGATTCGTTTGATGTCAAACCATTGCGAGCAGAATCAGGATGGACACCCTGATAGTTAGGTTTTAACACTGAAATCTTTGCGATAATCCTTTTTTCGACATTTCTAGATTTTCGTGATATGTCTTTGATCCGAAAGTTCTTCAATATTGGTCTGATTTGGACTTTTGAAAGTAATCAATATAGAAATCTTTTTGTTTGTTCAATGTAAGCAAGAAGGAATTTTAAATCCACACACAAAATTCGATTTACATTATTTTGAACACCTCGAGAAGAGAGATGTAACTAGTAAAAAATGATTGAAATGACATAAAATTTTACTAAGTATCGTTCAAAAACTAAAAGGATATCTTATCGATACAGCCACCTATGGTTTCGACCGAGAACTGTTCAATTGATGAAGGGGAAAAAAGAAAAAACAACTTTTTTCCTTAAATTTTTTTTTATTCACTATTCCATAAGGCGTTCTCAAGTTTTCATCTCAACGCACCTCGCAATCGCAGTCTTCGCAAGGATTCTTCTTTTTCCTACAGGGCGGGGGATCTTTCGAAGTATTAGCACAAGAGATTGGACAAGGTTTCCTCTCTGATATGTCTGGTTCACACTCCCTGCATCTCGGGTCATCTTGTCCTGTCGAACAAGGGATATTTTTTTTGGGTAGTTTAAATGCATCGTCGTTAGATTTCTTACAGCTTCCTTCGCATTCGTGCTCGCAACTGTTCTTCGATTTGTGTCTGACGCTCAATAGTCTAGAAAAAATATTTCATGGTTTTGGTTTTCTATTTTACTCATACAGAGATTCTGATATTGATTCTCATCAGGATAACGCCTTAAAAGAAAGATTAGTACCATTGTATGCATTCTTGTGTCTGCAGAAGTGCATAAAAGGCATAGACAAAACCCATAATAAATGTAGTTCAAGGCTCTCACAATGTACTGGAGTGACAATGTCAGAATTTCAGCGTTCGAAGTATAATCTTAGACCGAGAATCCTCTGAAGATGCCTATTGAAGTTGTAGACGAAAAGTTAGGTGAAATTATACCTCTTACCGCTTCAGTCAGCTTTTGCAAAACGGCGAAAAAAATTGTACACCTAATAACCTAATACTCGGACAAAAAAGTCAACATATTGAAATAATTATAATATTATTATTATTATTATTATTATTAAAAAACAATGAGAAAATACCAAACTGGTTACTCCCATAAAAATATACCGTCGAGGAAGTAAAGACAACTGAGGACATAGTGTAAAAGGTCATCTATATAATGCGTGTTCCTATGGATATCCTATGAACAAACCGAATTAACTCATGGCATTGAAGTAATGTCATCCTAATGGGTGTGTTACTGCGTATTGACGAGTTTGGGCGTACTGATCAATGTTATGTATCATTGAATATATTCACAACTTATGAAAAACAATTATATTTTCTTATATATGATCATTCGGTCGAATACGAAGATTTCGAAATTACACTCAAGTTCGAAATGCACTCCTTTCGCTCTATCTAATCTCTATTCGAACATAATGATTGGAAATGGCAAGAGTGCCCGATTTGGTACAGATTGTGTCATTTTTGAGTGTATTGCACAATGAAAATTTTCCTAAAATGATGAGGCTCAGGCAAGATCAGCTTTTCGTTTCTTTCTATTTTTTTTTATATTTATGCAGAAACGCTTGCAGAATTTGTTCTCATGTGGGAAGAGTTAGAGTGAAATTGATGAATTTTTCTCGCCGAAACGGCAATGAAACGATCCTGCGCAGGTGTTGTTTTTCGTCGCTCACCAAGCCTTGGTCTTTCCAACACGAAACCTGTCTCCCTGAACCTACTTCAAAGTCGAGATATCACACTTAGGCTGACTTGGAGCCTTTCCGCTACAACAACCTGAGTAAGGGCACCCTGTAGCATTCCGATAGCCCTATTAGCCTCAGCGTTCATTAATTCACTTCTTGGCATTTTGAGAAAACTTGTTTAAAATCAAAGCCGTTGATAAACTGACTCCATTTCAAAATAAGAACATTTCTGAAGCATATGCAAACAATCAAACTTCAGAAAAAGGCGACCAGATTGACGAAATGTCTCATACTGATTTTTATTGGATCGATTCAAGTTGTTATTGAGTTTAAAAGGATTTCACAGCGATTTTCTCGAAGATTAAGTACATACTTTCCAAAACGATTAAATACGATATCCCTATCTCTTGTGGATTCAGTGCATATAATGACTGAGTAAGAAGTTTCGTTTCTTTTTTTTGCCTTCACCTATTTTTCATTAAGCTTCTCTGTTATCAACAATCCTCGCATTTTTCTCGCCACGGTTTGCATGGCTTCTCATGCTGCGGAGGGGGTGGTATAGGATCTGGACCGAAAGGTCTTTTACTGCTACATGGCCTTCTTTTTTTAAACTTCTTCTCCTGCTTACACGGGTCTTGTTTTCTTGGTTTCTTGTAAGGATCACAGGGGTCAGGCTTTTCACAGGGGTCGCAGTTTCTATTGGAGCAGGGGCAAGCGCATGGGTTGTTGCTGTCTTCGGTGAATTTGGTAGAGAGGAATTGGAATCTGCAAGAATATTGAAGGTTTGATTTGTTGTTCACTGTTCACTCAGGAATTTCATTTTTCTAATTGGAGGTAATTCTTGTTAACCCAAAATGAAACAGATTTGCTTAGGAAAATACATCTCTGCCTCTTTTCGTGAGGTACCATTGTTCCTTCTGCGGTATGATCCCGTTTCAATTTTCAACAGTTTTCTCCCCCTTAAGGGTGCAAGACTTCAGTATAGCTTAAGACAAGGTTGCCCAAAAGAATATCATCGAATTTTTACTATCAGCATTTCGAAGGACTGATTCAACGGTTAAAGTTTATTTCATCATTAGGTGCCCGCAGTGATTTTTAATTTTCTCAATGTTTTTTTTAATCAAATTTGAGGATTTCTAAAGGAAAATAGTAACCCAGTTCCGAAATTCCTTGAAGAAAAGTTTAAATCTTTTTCAAACAAGTCGGGTTCTGATTTTCTTGCTTGGTAAAGTCTACGTTCCAGCTTTTTCATTTGAATGATCCAAATGTCCTTACCATGAGTTCCATTACCTTGAGAAAGCCACACTGTATTTTTTGTATGCTTGTTACCTGAGTACTGAGGATATACAGGTCATACTATTGAGGCTTCTACCAATTTTATCTCAAAATTCGATGGCAGACCTTACATATTTGTTACGTCTTGAACTATTCAACAGTTGTGGAGCATTATTAGAGTAACTAGCATCAACAAATTGGTTGATGTCAAGATCCTAACAGCTTGTAAAACCTTTTGTGCTTCAAGATGATTCGCTGATTCCCATAATCGACAAATCAAGTTCTGACTTTAACATTTCTTGAAGAATTCAATTGGGATCCTTTGGTGCATTTTGGTTATAGGCAAGAAAGCACTGATCAAACACACAAACGATCATATAGGTCGGGAATTGAGTGAAAAAGTAACTTAAAGCACATGGTCAACATATTTACGGATATGTCTACCAATACAAGAATAACTTTTTCTACAAATGTGGACGTTCGCAAATTGTTAAAACGACTTGTTGTTTGGTCTTGGTCAACTCCAATGGACGAATTCATGACAAAAACTATTGAAACATTTGGAATATGTATTGCTCCAAATGGATACATCGAGAGGAAAACTTAACTTCTACTTACCCCTTCATGTTAGATTTCGGCCTAAATTTCGTGAGCAATTTCATTGGTATTTGCAATAATTCCAGTAACGGCATGGTGGAATAGTGAATTTAACTTTTTGATTTCGAATATGAAGGATTTTTAATAATTCTGACACATCGTGAATTTTTTTGACAAGAGTGATCGATAGATGAACACTGAAAAAAAGAAGGCCACAGAAATATTTTCGTAATACGACCACGATTCAGAATCAATTTCTGATGCACTTTTTTTTACGCAATATTCGAAAACACCAGGAACTCTTACACTTATTCGTCAGAGGCAAATGCTTTCGAATGAATGACTGCCGCCTATGAATGAAACAGAAACTAACACTAACTTTTCTCACTGTTAATCAGACTTCTACACGAGACAAATTCGTCAAATTGATGAACAGTGATTTATTTCATTTCAGTTTTGTTGGACAATTGATTCGCAGCATTGTTAATAAGTTAATTTTATGTTCTATGAATAATTTCATACGTTGTTATGGTTTCTAGTTATCAGTTGTATGAAAAGTCAGTTCGACGTATTGAATAAAAATATTCGTTGAGTTCTTTTATCTCATGGTAGTCCTCAATCGAGTCCTAGTTTAACAAGTTTCTCCTTCAATAAATCATTGTAAATACATTAGGCATAATCTGCAGGTTCCCCTATTTAAAATTTTTTTTATGTTTATTTTCTCTTACCTCTGAAGGTTTTCATATCTCTTCCGCGTAAGTTTTACCACAAATACATGGAATATCGTACACACAGTGTATCCGTTTTCGAAATTGTTAAATCGCAGATCTGCATTTCGAAACCAGAGATCACAAGATAGATTGAACTTCAAAAATGTTCTTTTTTCGTTTTTTTTTTGTAAATAACATTCTTTGTATTAGCTCATCATGTTCTTCATAGTCATCCCAGTAAAACATGTTGTGATTAGATGTTAACGAAGTCTGTTTGAATGTGAATGAATTTTTTTTGTCATAGTATATTTTACTCATATTTTCTCAAAATTTGTTCGTATTTTATGTATTTGTTCAAGCATTCAAATCGGCAGATACCACAAATTGATACACTTATTCTTCAATATTCATGAAATTCATTTTCATATAATTTTCTTCAATACATACATATCAATACACTTACATATCAAATGCTTGTAACTCCATAAAACATGCGTAAAAAGTGTTCGAAACGTACAATGAGATAATCGTTTAATTCTTCCTCAGTGTCAATCTATCTGGGATATTCACCTCGTAGATAGGCTCCCTTCCTTCACATACCCAAACAGACCCATTTTCACCATGACAGATCAGATGGTACATTCCTTTCGCAACACATACTGGCCTGCAAATAGAAAATGGTTATTTTCGTATCTAGTGCTGGAAATGTTACTTTGATGATCGAGAACTGAATTTTTTTAACGCGGAGCAGCTGAGTTGAAAAAAATAGTCAAGAGCACCAAAGTATTTCGTGCATGGGATGCAAAAGAAATTTTTTCTAGAAACGTCAAAAATATTGTTCCAAAATGAGTAACATGCTTAGCTTAATATGCAAAATAGTATTGAACTGGCTCAAACTGTTTTTCCAAATCAAGTAATTACTGTAACTGTCGAATTAAAAGGGCATTTGTTGACAATTATTTCAAAGTGATAGTTTCTGATAATTATTCTGAAGTGACTTTTCATTCGCGTCGATTTCGTGCGTGATATTTATAACTGTAAAATAATAGAAAATTTCGAGCGACGATGAAGTAAGCAGTACCCAACTCAACTTGACAGATGTGACCGATTCAGTAATTTAAAATCTTTTACCGGACAAATCGAGGCGCCAGTATGAAAATGCATATCAGCAATTTAAATAGTGGTGTGAAGCAAATAGAGCCAGAAAACATACGAAAAATGGGTTGTTGACATATTTTGCAGAGCAGTCTAAGAAGCTGAAGTCTTACACGTTATGGAAAATATATTCTAGCAACTCTCAATGTAAAGCAAACGTTGATTTTAAGAAATTTACCAAGTTGGTTCCATATTAGAAAAAATTTTCAGTTCGAAACCATCCTGAGAAATCTAAGGTATTGACTAGAGAGGAAGTTGGACAATTCATGAGAGAGGCAGATGATGAAACGTGAAGGTTAAAATATATACATCCTATATAGTTCATATCTCGGCTTATTTGAAGTGTGCGAAGTAAGTATTTCGCAGACTAGTTCGCACACGGTGTCATGGAAACGAAGGAAAATGAAAAAAAGGGTCACTTCGCATATTGTTGTCAATACGCGAATCTTGTCGTTTTTTGACGTTTCTAGAAAAAATAATTCAGTTTCTTCTGTTTGTTCTGAATAATTACTTTCGCCATATTATTTTTTTCACCAGTCCACAGTCATGATGATGGCGTGAGTTTTTCTAATTATATCCTCATCTAAAAAATTGTGAGGTGAACGTTCAGGAAGTAATTTTTTGAGATATCTCAAACATAGTGCAAACCTACTGTGACTAGGGTATGAGGAGTATTTCGATAAACAGTGATTTTCGATGATATTTGTTGTTGTTCTTTAATCCCAACATATAAAAAGCAACCAACGTATCTTAGGACCAGATTTCGAGTGACCCGGATTCTGAGAAATTCATCCAGAAAATTCTTTCAGCAAAAGCGGAATAACTGTTTCAGTCTGGAACGAATAACAATTATCGTAGTAAGATGTCGATTAATTCGATTAGACCTAATGGTGGCTAGAATAATTCAATTGGTTGGGTCGAAATTCTTTTTCAGGCTCGACTAGTGGATGGAATGAAACCATGTCGCATTTGAATCTAACTCGACAACAGTGAAAAAAGTTCATTCAATTCTAGCGTTTTTGCTGAACACGAAAATTGTAGCATCTTATATCCCAATGGACAGCGTAGATTTTTGGTACTTATTTTCTCTGAAGCAAAAATGCATGAAATCGGTTAGTATTTCTAATCAGAATTCATATAAATAGGGTGAGTTTTCGACTTCTACAAATGTCTTAATGAATGATTCTAAAGGTCTGAAGAATTAATTTTTTTATATACCATCTCTTCCGATTCAGTCTGGAGAAAGAGATATAGTCATTTATAGCGTTTGATCTACTACCAAAACCTTCGAAAAAATCAAGTAGAAATATAATGCTGCGAATATTTTGAACTTAGTTTCATTCAGGCTTTTACTCACTCTTGATCAGGCAATGCTGCCAACTGGTCCGCAAGAAGTTTACCAAGGCCGTCGTATTTTGCCAGAGCATAGGAGGACGCTTCAGAGATAAGTGGCGTGTGTGTAACACCAGGACACATGGTCAAAAATTTCACCCCGGTCTTGTTGTAGAAGTAGGGTTGTCCAAAAGATGTTGTCATGCCCAAAACGAAATACTTGGTGCCGACGTAAATAGGGCAACCTGAGAGCTCTTGGAGACCAAGAATTGAAGCGATGTTGACCACTACTCCCCCTTTGCCTCCACGGTGTTTGCCCATGTGCTCTAGGGCTAGAAGAGATCCCGTAACAACAGCATTCTGTGAAAATCAAAGTTTTAGTTTGATGGAGAATGTTCACACTATGAAAGTTTTAAGTTATTCCTATTCTGCGGAAAATAGTAGGTATAATATGTTATAAGAATTAAAAATGGATTTTTTTTACGAACAATATTTGCAGTTGCGGAGCGGAGCACAACGTGGCCGAGCGAATGCAAAATTGCGAGTAAAAATAGGCACTTTTAGACCGTATGATATATACTATTTTTCCTCCAACCAAGTCAATTATTTTTATTCCAAAATCGTTAATAATTTGGTGATGAATTTGAACAACTATTAATTAAAACAGCGATAGTAAGTCGGTAGTCACAAATATCTGGTATTGTTGGTAAATATGGATTGTCAAAAAGAAGTCAGTAGACGTATATATAAGTTTTGTAGTAGTTTTTACGCTACAAAACGAATCCGGAACACAATGAAAATATACCCGCGTATAGATTGGGAGGTGTCGAAGCAGTATACTTAAATCTTTTACCACACATATCTTACCAAGTTTATGAACTTGCATATCAGCGATTCATTGATTGGAGCGGAGAAAAAATGTGCAAAACTATGTTCACACGCTTCAGCGTGTAAATATGGTGTATTTCTCAAATTTATCGAAGACCGTCAAGAACCATTCTTTAGTATTCAATGTTACAATCCATACTGTATAATATCAAAAATGGTGTGGATATTAGTGAATATTCAAAATTACTAGCATTGTTAAAAAGGCAAAGTCCTAGGGTTTTCACAAAGGAGGAAGTGGATCGGTTCCTGCATATGGCATCTGAAAATGCATACTTGATGATAAAGGTTGTTTTAGTATTAGGAACTGGAGGTGCTATGCGTTGTGAAGAATTAGTTCATTTGAAAATAAGGACTCGGTCCTGGTTGTAAAAACAAGAAACCTCGTTTTTTAACCATAACAGGCGATAACTTTTTGCGTTTATTTCGAAAATATGTTGCACTACGGCAATCAAATATACAGGAATGTCGTTTATTTCAGAAGTATGTTAATGGGAAGTGTCAACGAATGGTTGTTGGTATTCACAAAATAAGTCCCGTGCCGCAAGAAATTGCAATTCTTATTGATGGTGGCGGTGACATCACTTGTCTTAAAAGACATGGAGGTTGGAAATCGAGTACGATAGCAGAAGGATATATTGAAGAATCACGTTTCAACAAAGAGAATACTGTCAGAAAAATATTGCAATCTGACAAAGAAGGTACAAGTACCTGTTCAGATATTCCTTTGAATGTTTCATCAACAGTAACGGAGAATGTTTTGAGCTGTTTTAACATAAATAAAAATCTTTTGAATTGTTAGAAAATTTTTAGTGATGATTTCAGTGGTGCTTTGAATTTTCGCAATAATTGTTCCAATGGCACCTGAAAATAGTACTAAAATTTCGAAATATTTTGATGGTTGGAGAAAAAATAAATTCATTGTGTAAAAAAAATTATTTGGATACGTCAAATACACTGCGCAAAAAAATTAACGCACACTATGGAAATCTCAAATTTATTCTACAACTGAAGTTGTTCTCAATGATAATTATTTTTATCCAGATTATGCATGCATATTTTATCTATTTTCAACGTTTTTCTTCAATACAGATATTTTTCCCAGCAGAAATAAAAAAGATGATATTATCAGATTTTGAATGTTTTGGCTCCATTCTAAAATCAGTGTTCTCGATCAATTCTAGTAATCAATAGTTTTTCTTCCGTTTGATTTCCTACACTCGATCAATATGCGACGCGAAACACACAATTTGGCCCAAGAGGAAAGTGCCGAAGCGGTAGTTTTGCGAGAAGAAGGGTGGACATACACAAGAATTGCAGGAAGGTTTGGAGTTTCCCAAACAAGTGTGTCGAGAATGATGCAGCGATTCAGGAAGACAGGTATGACTGTCAGAAAAATAGAACAGGGTAGACCACGGGTAACAACTGCCATTCAAGAACGTTACTCTAGAGTTTCTTCGTTGAGACAACGGTTTGCAACTGCTCGCCTCCTTCAAAATCAGTCTGAGCAAACTCATGGGGTGCAAATTAGCACTCAGACAATAAGAAATCGCCTCAGAGAATATGATTCAAGGTCTCGTGTCTCGGCAATTGGCCCAGCTCTTACCCCAGCTCATCGAAGGGCATGTTTGGATTTTGCGAGAGGGCATATCAATTGGGAAAAAGCCGATTAGGAAAGAGTTCTCTTCACAGATGAGTCTAGATACTACTGGTTTCGGGGAGGATCGATGATGGTATGGGGTGAAATATCTTTGACTGCTCGCACACCCTAGTGGTCGCTGATAATGGAGCTTTGAATGCTGTTAAGTATATAAGGAACATTCTTGAAGAGTATGTAGTCCCATTCGCCCCATACATTGCTGCATAATGCCAGACGTCATTGTGCGGGCATCTTTCAGGAGTACCTTGAAGAGGTTGAAGTCTCTCGAATGGAATGGTCAGCAAGAAGTCCAGTTCTCGATCCGATTGAGCTGGTTTGGGAAAACCTCAATAGAAGGCTGAGAAGTTCAGAAAATTATCCAGCTACTCTTCATGAGTAAGGAATCCAACTCGGAGAAATCTGGGAAGGATTAGGTCAGAGCATTGATCGACATTCAATTGTATGCAGACGTCCACAAGAAAGATATGCTCGGTGCAATTTACTGAATACTACGGGTTTCGGGGGAGGATCGATTATGGTATGAGGTGGAATATCTTTGACTGCTCGCAGTTGTTGATAATTGAGCTATGAATGCTGATAAGTATATAAGGAACATTCTTGAAGAGCATATAGTGCTATTTGCCTCATACATTGGTGAAAATTTCAGTTTTATGGACGATAATGCCTGACCCCATCGTTCAGGAGTACCTTGAATAGGTTGAAGTCTCTCGCATGGAATGGCCAGCAAGAAGTCCAGATCTCAATCCGATTGAGCAGGTTTGGCACAACTTCAATAGAAGGCTGAAAAGTTCAGAAAATCATCCAGCCACTCTTAAAGACTTAGGAATCCATCTCGGGGAAATCTGGGAAGGATTAGATCAGAACATTATAAGATCACTCATTTTGAGTAGGAACCGTCATTGCCGAACTGTAACCAACGCAAGGGGTGGAAATACCATATATTAAATCACTTATCAGCGTTTCAGTATTTTCAAAATTGTTCATTCCTCTTCTTTCACATAAAATTAGGCGGAATCCTGGATTTTTCTTCCATTTAATGTGTTTTATTTCATTCAAAACCTTCCCGAGAGAACATAAGAAATAAGTTATAAAGTCAATGTAAAGTTAACTTTCATTAAAAGTGAGATTTTCAGAATGTGCGTTAATTTTTTTCGCAGCGTAGCTCCAGAGATTTCGAGCACATGGGTGCTGGGATTAGTTTTCCAGAATGCCGATGGACAACTGTCCGATGGTCAAATGTCTGATCCAAGAGCATGAAAAATCATACTCCGAAACGGAGAAACACAACTAACAATACACCGAAGTATTTGTTTTTTTTTTCTATTCCTATGGATAAGTCAACAAGATAGGGTTCATGAAGAGTTTGAATCTGTTCGAAACAAAAAGCATGGTGTATAAGACCAATTTGACTTGAGCTTTATGGCCTTTCATGGCAGATGCTGTCATATGAACACATGGGATGCAAGTGTCCAGAGTTGGCTGAACTAAGAACCATTCACAAGGGTACATGGGTTATGGACCTTCATTAGATTTATCAATGCAGTCGACAGCCTCCTTGAGATTTAAATAAACAAGTTGGGTGAAGAACTAAGCTTCGAAATATAGTAACACCTAGTTAAACACTACGTTGAGAGTTTTGGTAAATTGCTTTATGGTATTAGGGCCAAAGCTGATAACTTGATGTGTTTTTTCAGCAGGGGTCTTGATGTTATGATATAGTTGAGCGCCCTCTTCAGGTCTTCAGGTCCTTTTCTAAGAGACTTTTGAACAGAAATGTATACGGTGACATGAACCCTTCCGCAGCTAGAAGAGATTGGTGAAACTCCATCTTCTCGTTAAATTACTCCGAACAAATTGGATGAATTCCCAGATGAAACGCTGCGTTGGAAAATTGCAGTCGAAAATTATTCAGTTCGGATCCCTGCTGGTCGTCGGTTAAAAACATTTCGGACACGGTTTTGAGCCGCACATCGGAGAAGGCTATGAATTATTAGGACGATATTACTCTGGCCGCTAGTTGGCCAACAACAATGCAGCGGGCCACTTGATAATGAATCGAATTCATCGAAATCTATGATTTTCATCGGCGTGGAATCAATTCCTAATTTGAGGACACGATTGGTTATATTCGGTGACATGGGAATTGCATCAGCGAAAGAGCTGTAGAAATTATGCGTGGCAAAAGCGGTGGACTGAATGCTGATGTCGATATTTGAGGACAAAAAATGGAAAAAAAATCAGCTTTTTTGTTTGCAATTCCGATGGACTAATCAATTCTAACCACATTTGTTTCCTGCAATCATTGAAATACTCTTCAAAATATCGAGAAAAACTCAAGAAAAGGGAGATGAGAGTATTCGTTATTATGTTATTCCTATTCTGAATATCATGAGCACAAACCGTTTTCACAATTTTGAATTGGAAGATTGTGGAAGTATTGTACAGGGTATTCCAAATTGCTTGATTAACGCTGTTTCTGGTACTTCTAGACTAGATAGTTAAAACGTCGAAAGAAGTCCTAGGCTCGATTTTCGTGAAAACTCCAATAGTGAAAACCGTTTCACGATATCTTCATTTGTTTTTTAGATATAACAACATCCATTCAGAAGATGTGCCATAACTTTTTCATTTTCGAAAACTTTTTCACTGGGAATAAGACATCATTTCAAATTTTTTTTTATGAAATAAAATGAAAAAAATGCAATCGTATTTAATATAAAAAAGTGTTTTTTTCCACTAGAAGAAAAATTTAATATAGTTTCTCATTTCCCGGAAAAAAAGCGCTTCTAGAAAGTTCTAATTGTTGTCAGATATTCTCGTAAATGAAAAAGTTATGGCACATTTTCGAAATCGAAGTTGAAAAAAAAATTGAAGATATAGTGAAACGATTTTCACTAATGGTGTTTTCACAAAAAACGAGCTCAGGACACCTTACGAAGTTTTTACCTATCTAGTCCAGAAGTACCTTAAACAGTCAAAATCAGGAATCTTATTCAAAGAACTTTCGTTCTTCGAATAAGAACCCTATTTTTTTGCGTTGGATTCTACGGAGAAAAATGATGACTATGATAAGATAAGATAAGAAACAACTTCAAAACAATTCAAGCTCACAACAAGAATGGAAATGAAATAGTGTCAAAAAAAGTAGAGTTCAGGTCACCCAGCAAAATCGTTCAATAACAGCTCGAATATTTTTTTTGAAAGGTTTATGTTGCTCTATTTTCTTGGCAGATTGTTGAAAACTTTCAGACATCTGTACTCTGTTTGCCTTTGACTGGTTGATAAACTGTGCTTTGGTAGATTGAATGACAACGTTCTAGTGTTGTAATTTTCCTTGCGATTTAGATACTGTAGAAACAGATCTTCATGTTTAAAAAGGAATATTAAAGATTCTTGAATGTACTATAGTGTTAGTATGCCCTTTCTGAAGTATCCTCTACATGATTCCCTGGGCGTTGAAGTTTCCATTATTTTTATTGCTTTCTTCTGTAAAACAAATAAGGATAAAATATTTCCTGAACCATAGAAGGTTATTCCAAATCTTAGCTTTGCCTCAATAGTTGCATGATATACTGATTTCAGCACCCTAGTGTCTAGATATGTTGTTTCCAGTTCAGTTCCTCATCAACAGGATCAAATGCATTTCTAAAATGCATTTGATTTATTCTGAATAATCGGTTTCTTTTCTGCTTTCGTTTCTTTTCATTTCATATTAAGAATTGCGAGTCGTTTTGGGAAGAATCTGTCTATCTGAGCCAATCGACGGATAACATGAAGATGATCAAACTGATGTCTTTCAAGATTTTCCTGATATTTAATATTTTATGTTATTTTTTTACGGGGAGACAGGTTTTTCTGGCTGAGGTTTCTTCCCCTGGCTGTATAGTATCGTATGATACATACTAGTGATGATTGATGATAGTATCGTATGATTCTATAGTATCAGACGAAGAATGTTATGATATCCCGTTCTTTTTTTACCTTAGCTTAGGTACTTTTTGTTTCAACATTTCTTGTATTATTTGAGCTCTCTTTTTCATAAGAATATATATATATATATATATATATATATATATATATATATATATATATCCCTTTTTGAATATAGGTCTTACAATGAATTTCTTAAGTCTGTCTGGGAATACTCCTTTCTTTATGGACTTTTGCACTAGTGTTCTCAAAGGTTCCAATATCTTCTTTTGTGTTTGCTTCATTATGAAATTAGATACACCGTCATCTCCACTTGTCCGTTTGTTTTTCAAAGATTTCAAAGATAATATTTTCAAGTCCTTGTCGACTTATAGGTTTCAAATGAATTGATTCATTCACCTGTCTGCTAAGTTTTGCTCTTTGATTTCTGTTTGGGTTATTTATCGTCATATCAAGGGCATGGTTTGCATAGTATTTGTTCAGTTGATTCGAAATATCTAGATTGCCTTTCATAGGGAAATTGTTCTGATCAGAGTTACTTTTGATGAAATTTATGACTGACCATTTTGCCTTACTCTTGTTGTCTGACCTCTCTCTTATTTCTTGATATGCTTTTCTTTTGTTCTGGAGTAGCATTTTGGTCATATTCATATTTGGCTTTATTGTACTGATCTTGGAATTCCCCATCAGATCTACTGCAGACTAAAAGAACATCGAATCTATCTTTCATCTGCTTTAGCATTGGAAAAGATTCATTATATTTACCTTTCTTATCTATTGGCAACTTTTTCAAAGGACAAGCTTGATTGAAATGTTGTAAGTAGATGTCATGAGACCAGTTGAACTGATCATTTACATCTTCTATGTCTTGCAGTATTGATTAATTTTGACTGCCCAAAGTTGTTCTTAGTTCCTCCAGATTTTGTTCCGAATATAGTCTTCTCCAAATGATAACTTGCTCAGTTTTTAGAGCTTTTATGGTGATAGAGTGTGCTGTATGATCTGAAATGTGATCATGCAGGATATTTGTAAAATAGGGCATGG
This sequence comes from Hippodamia convergens, assembly GCA_038502775.1. Lineage (NCBI taxonomy): Eukaryota > Metazoa > Arthropoda > Insecta > Coleoptera > Coccinellidae > Hippodamia > Hippodamia convergens. The sequence continues at coordinate 11,367,474 of CM076607.1, read as the reverse complement.
TGACTTTGGTGAAACGCCATCTATACATGTCGCTGTTGAATTAGTTATTCTTGTTGCCTCAATTGTGCGAGGAATATTATGGAAACTTAAGAATGTAAGCCAATCAGATTTTTTTTGAGAGTCATCTGAAAGATTGATGTTATGATTACTTGAGCATTTTCATTTTCAAACTCATCGAGAAGTGCGTGTAATGTTTCGATTTCAATATCGGTATTACCATTATTATAGACTGTCATACAAATTGTTTTCTTCTCACCCATTTGAAGTTCGCCCGATTGAAGTTGCCTGCACATTCCATATAGTTTTTTATGGAAACTTGGTTTATATAGTTTCTGCTCTTAGTTTTCATATCGTTGTGTTCATAGATAGCACACAGCATCACCATGCTGTCTGCGAAACTTGGCTTTGAGTGTGAAGTTATAGGTTTTTAATTCATCCTATGATTTACAAGTACAGGTTGATTCACTTATCTTGAAAACTCCAATTCTCTCGGAAACGTCCGAAGATTTTTTTATTCGCATAAAAATCTGCGAAATAAATAAAGACGCCAGGCGTCGCGGCGCCATCAAACATTTTTTCTCCACTGACATACCTTTTTAATCATGTCATTCGAAAGGTAATTCCCTTCTGAATTTTTTTTTCGAATACAACTTTTATCCATTTCTAACCGTTAGCGATCTGCAGCGTGTTTTATGTTGATTCTATTCCATTAATTTTTTTCTGTATTTTGGTATTATGCCTTTATAGATGTGATTCTGTGATTTGAATTAAAGAAGGCTAGTTTTCTAGTCAATGTTCCCCTTCAAATAAGATGAAATATGTGGCTACACAAGATAGGGCGTCATGCCACGACGCTGTCATTGTCAAGAGATATTTAGATCAAGAATTCGAAAATAAATGGATTGAAACCAATGAACCTATCAGATATCGCCAGACCTAACGCTCGTGGATTACTTCCTGAGGGGTCCCCTTAAATATATGGTGTACCAAACTGAGTCTAATAACTTGGACTATTTGAAAATGAAGATGAGAAACGCATGTGCAAAAGTAGACCCTTATATTTTGAACGAAGTATCTTATAATGAAATAGGGGAATGATATAACTTATGTATCATAATGGCCGGTATATAGAACATATGATTCGAAATGTTTCGTTTGTTATTGAATAAAATGTTTATTGATATAAGATATAATATTTAATGAATAAAATAATAGAAAAATAGTTTGTTACAGAACCTCCATCATTTTACGAAACAAAATCAATTCTGAGTCATCTAGCCATTATGATCCATACACAAATTATATCATCTCCCCATTTCATTATAAGTCACTTTGGTCAAAATATAATGGTCCATTCATTTTCAAATTATTAATCTAAATATCTCTCCACAATGGCAGCGTTGTGACATGGAGCCCCATCTTGCTGTATCCACATATTTAATCTTATTTAAAGAGGCAGATTGTTGAGAAAACTAGCCTCCTTGAATTCAAGGCACAAAATCATATCTATGTCTCCAAATCAAGGCATCTTACCCTAATACAGAAAAAAAATAAATGGAATAGAATCAACATAAAACACGCTGCAGATCGCTGACGGTTAGAAATTGACAAAAATTGTGTTCCAAAATAAAGTTCAGAATGAAATTATCTTTCGAATGACAGGATGAAAATGGTATGCCCCTGGAGAAAAAATTTTTGATAGCGCCGCGATGCCTGGCGTCTTTATTCATTCCGCAGATTTTCATGCGTATCTCAAATCGACATTGACTTGTTCAAAACGCCATTCACAGAATCAAAAAATATTCGGACGTTTTCGAGAAAATTGGGGTTACCAAGATAAATGAATCACCCTGTACAGGATCATGATGTCCTCAATTTGTTCAACAGAATATCCAATCGACCTCACATTTTGATGAAAAATAGTGATTTTATCAAAGCATTTTTTTTTCGTAGGTGAAGTTGCTTTCTCATTTGATTCTTTATTTATAAAAATGTAGCATCATTCTGCAGTAGTTCGTTTTTTTTTTTTAAATCGAACCTCTTAATACCGACACTTGACGGGCAGAAGTCAGGCTGATACATTCCATCTTTCTTCTTTTAAAAGGTGCTGATACCACAAATCTGTTAAATATGATTCTTGTGAAGGAATCTCTCTTACCATGATTTTTGTTTGTTGAAATCCGCTCTTTTTCGCCAAGTATTCCCTGATCATCTCGTCTGATGTGCTTCTATTAACTCGGTAAATATAAAGCCATACTTTTCTTTCATGTCCAGCAAATCTATTTTTTTCTCGACCCGTTCCAATATTTTTAACTGGTGGTTTGTTTTTTCCTCTTCTCCTTTTTTTAACTTCAATTAAATCATTATCTTGTGTTCGTTGTTCTCTAACTGCAGCAGCAATATACTATCAGTTTGTTTAGTTTGTATAAGAATCTGTCCATCCGATTTGTTGCGGCTGTCAGCTGTTTGTTTATGTTGGTCATGTGTCATGGTTTACATTGACAATAATACGTTGGTTCTGTTCTGTGGTCTCTGATAGTGTTAGACTTCCTCTTGCGACGTGCGCATAATTTAGCGCAGTTGTTGAATTGGTACGCATTTGATTTCTTAATCTTTGTCGATAACTGATATTGGAGTTTCATTTTTTTCAGGAATGTTCACTTTGGTTTTTGTTAGATCATTCAATCTATCATGTAATAAGAAATTATTTTGATTCAAAATCCTGTTCTTAGCTTCAATTTCGTCTATTAGCATTTTGAGGTATTTCACTCCCATTTTCAGTTTATTTATTTCCTCATTTTGAAACTCTGGACTGGTTTTGATGTCCGTGTTTTCTATTGCAGCACAGCACTCAACTTGTAGTTCATTACCGATTTTGATGCTTTTATTCTTTTTTACGCAACGATCATGAAAAGAAGAAAATCAGTTTTCGCACATGCATATTTTAGCTGGTTTCGCATAACACTTGAATATTTTCGGGTTTCCTTTTTTTTATTCACTAAATCATCACCATCTCGATCCGACAGGTCTGTATCAGTCGCCGTCATATTCAGAAATGTTCCAACATGTTAATGCCGCTGAAATGAATAGTTTTTGAGTTATTTAGGATTTTTTGATTTCATGTCGTAGGTTGCATCAAATTCATTAAATTTGTTTCATATCGACATTGATGAAGGAATTATAAAAATAGGTGTGTCACTAGTGAATTAATGGAATAATTGATCTTCTATGACTGTTTCATTTGACGGTAGGTGCGACATGAAATCAGAAATTTCTCAATCACTGATGAATGATTCCTTTAAAGAGCTTCAACTTTTTGAAACATAATCATCAAAGCATGCAGTTCATAACACAAAACAGGAAATCAACGTGTGATCAAAATGTTATGATAATGATAGACATAACTGTACCTACTTTATCCAAAGGAGAAGATCATGAAAGGTGAAAACAATTCAAAGGGATTTTGACACATAGATTTGGAAAACAGAATTGGAAACATTACAGTTTCTATAGTAAATTCGAACACGACCATATTCTAGTGGAACAGTGGCAGAATCAAAACCTCAGAAGGAAGTGATATCGAATAAATAGCTGGGCCGACAGATTCGGTTGCGTGAGGATGTAGAGAACAACGTATGGTACTCGAAATGTCGAATCAAATCAGTCACACTCCAAACGCGATATGGGTGATTTCATTTCTGTTGTAAATGAATACGACAATTTTATTATATTATTAATATAAAGAGCTATTTAACTTGCTATTTTGGCACAAAGTTGGAGAGCCGAACGTGAAGGTAACGGCCTATCTCTAAAGGCAACAATGAAAGATGTTATTATCTCTGCAATAGATTGACCTACGGAGTACCATTTTATGATTTCAATTTTCTTTTTAACCGTAAAAATTGTGATTTACGAGAATCCAATTTTTTTTCAGACCGTCTAGCTATCACATCTGACGTTCGGATGCGACAAATGTTCATTGCAATTCACAAAAGCCGACATCACTCCCTCCTGTCATGACTTGCCATTTCAACAGTCCAGTCTCTTATTTGTTATCGGATCGCAAAGAGAATCGGAGAGCTCATTCGAATTTAACTTTCATATTCATATGTTTCCATAAGGATTTTCTTCATCTGTACAATATAGCTGTGAAGTCTCTGTACTCCTAAGAAACATTTCGTCAACCGGCATAAAATATTAAGAGGTTAATCAACACTCTCTTTAATTTTCGGCATAAGAATATATACCCTTTCATTTGCACTTTCATACAAGTCAGAGGTTTTTTAAATTATACTCACGCAATTGATGGCTATTTCAAATTCCCAAGTTCCATCTTTCATAACACCAGCATTATTTATGACGATGTCCAGTGTCTTCCAAGCTTCTAATGTAGCTTCGAATGCATCTACAAATCGAATTGGATCAAAATTAACGATTAGAATTTCTGTATTCGATATCAAAGTCCAAAATGTTAACTCGACCGATGAGTTACTGACCGCTCTTTTGCAGGCAGCAATATTGAAATCAAGCCTATTATATCGGCACAAAATATTTGGGTTATTTATGAATGAGGTTAACAATTTTCTTACTTCTCAACTCATTCTCCTTGGTAACATCAGCTCGACAAAAGTGAGCAACTGCTTTTCCATATTGGTTGTTCAGCTTTTGAGCGGCTTCGAATCCTTTTTTTGAGTCTAAATCAACAATCGTTACACCCTGTTAAAAAGCATTCTTTAAATACTCTTTATTTCATGAGGAGACACTCATAAAGTAACTGTTCTTAAGAAGCAAATTTCTCCGCCTTCTATGTTATATGAAAACGAAGCTTAAATTTTTATTCTCTTTCTGAATATTTGTTATTAAAATTATGATAATTAAGAATCTGCTTAAAAAATTTTCGATATAAAGTTCGATTCTTGCTGCAAAAATTCAAATATTGATATGTAATATAGTTCGATGGAACTGAAAGCTTTCAGTGAGGCTTATCTACCAATTTGAAAATAATTACCTTCAATCCATGCCTGAGCAGTTCACTGGCGTATTCGAATCCTATACCACTAGCGGCGCCAGTAATCAGAGCAATCTTTCCTTCAACTTTGTAACCCATTGTAACACAACTTCTATGAAACCGAATTGCGATTTTTTTAGAAAAAACGATTATATATACGAATCCAGATGATATCGATGATATTTGATGATTATTGAGATTATATCGGATAATGAATTGATTTATTTCTGCCATCTGTTTAATAATTAATTTTGATTATAGGTCTATGTTGTTTACCTTCATTTATGGATCCGCGATAACAAAGCGAATTGGAGTAACAGTTATTCAGTATCAGATAGTGACATGTTGACAAAGGGACATTTCGGCATATTGCATAATTATCATAATGAAATATAATTTAGTTCACTTGGGAATGTTTTTTTTTTATATTTTACAGTGTTGTTTTGATGAAATTCTATACGTGAATTTATACTTGCTGAAATTCCAAATGGAATGCGCCAATTTTATAGTATTATGTATTTAAGAGACAAAAAAGTACAGAAAAAATTTTCGAATTTTTTTAAGGAAATTCAAGAATTTTGAAAATAAACTCGAAAGTAGCCTCATTTTGAACGGAAAAATCTCTCATCAAATCAAATAAGTAACCTCATATCAGTATAAGTATCTTTCGCTGAAGTTGAAATAATATTATATAAAATAGTTAGTAGAAAGTCCATGTTTTCAAATTGCAACGTAATTTTTTCATGGTTCTCATGAAAAATATTACAGAGAAACATATCATTGAATCAAATCTCACGTATGAAATTTTATTCAGAAAAAGCCCGTCATCAACATTGATTCATGCTGATAATTTGCAATAATGCTCAAACGTACATACGTACTTTTCATTGGGTAATAGAAAAATCTACCAAAAGAAATGACTTTGATGACTTTGATGAGTGATAAATTTATATAAAAATATACAAAAATGAGAAATTGATTATGTTAATTTTTTTGCAGGTTTTACTGGGACCTGTGTATGCTACTGCTGCTAGTCGCAAATTTGATTATTTTACCTGTAGCTATAAGTTTTTTCAATGACGATTTGAGCACGCGGTGGATAGCGTTCAACTGTTTATCGGACACTATTTTCCTCATCGATATTGTTGTCAATTTTAGAACAGGTAAGTTTTCCATTTACTTTCATTATTAGAAAACTTTCAGTTGCGAAACAATTATTGAATTATTGAATGAAACCAAAAAAAAAAAAATAAATCACCCAGAAAACTCATCATATGAATCCATAATTAAATTTCTCTTCCTAGATATCTGTTGTTATTACTAGTTTCGCTCCTAAAATCAGAACATTCTCTTTGAATGAAATTCACAACCATCATAAATCTGAAGGGTCACTTTAAAATAAACACGAAATATAAAAAGTATTACAAGACATTGATTCTTTGACTTGTAACAATCCCTTGAATGAAGCACTAAAATCAAATTGTGTAGTAAACATTACTTTTCTTTTCCATTTCTGATGTCTTTAAATGTCAATAGGAAAAGAAATTTTAATGCAAAATTTTAGTATACCGTTCAACATAATTTTCATCTGCAATGTTGTGTATCTTTTTCACTTCCCATTGACGATCTGATGACCTTTTTGTCTTTTCTCTGTCAATTAACGTCTAAATTTCATGATTATTCACCATGTGATACTTAAGGCTAAGTTCAGATGATCGCGAGATTACGCGCGATTCCCAAACGCGCGACTAGAGATACTGAGTAGTCACATAGTCATATGTGTTGGACAATTGATTTGCAGCATTGTTAATAAGTTAATGTTATGTTCTATGAATAATTTCATACGTTGTTATGGTTTCTAATCATCAGTTTTATGATCAGTTGTATGAAAAGTCAGTTTGACTTGTTGAATGAAAATATAGTTTGTTGAGTTCTTTTATCTCATGGTAGTCCTCAATCGAGTCCTAGTTTAACAGGTTATGGGCCCTCATATCGCGAGTAACTGAATTTTCTACGAATCACTGTTTTTTTTTATTTCCTGCATCTGTCATGTCTCAGCATCAGTCGCTGCCGATTGAACGTCTAAAAGGACGAGAAAATTTTGACACTTGGAAATTCGCAGTACAGGCCTATCTTGAAGATTTGGAGCTATGGGAATGTATTACTAAAACGGACCTCGATAAGAAGAAAGACACGAATTGTCGTTCCAAATTAATTCTGTTGATTGAACCGGTGAATTATGTTCACATTCAAAATACAACCACTGCCAAACAAGCATAGGAAAACCTTTCGTGAGCTTTTCAGGACGATGGATTGACAAGGCGTGTTGGTCTTCTCCGTACTCTCATTACAACAAAGTTAGAAGACTGTAGTTCAGTAGAAGAATATGTGAACCGGATAATTACAACTGCACACAAGTTAACATCAGTTGGTCTCATGGTCAGTGATGAATGGGTAGGAACAATCCTTCTTGCCGGATTACCAAACCGTTTCGAACCGATGATCATGGGCATTGAGAGTTCGGGTACAGCAGTAACCGCCGATGCCGTTAAAACGAAACTGTTGCAGGACCTTTTCATTGTAAAATCAAGATCAGAAAATATTTATGACGATTCGAATTCCGCTTTCTATGGTCGCAGTTCTGAAGGAGTTTCTGTGCAATCTAAGGAAATTCAGAAATACAGAAACTATGAACAAGGTAAGCCTGATAAATATCCCTTCAGAGGTCCCCGATGTTTCAAATGTAATGGTTACGGACACATCGCTAAGAACTGTTCTTCACCTGCAACTAAGATGAGCGTGAACAAATCGAATAAGGCTTCAGGTACGTCGCTGTTTGAAGCATTTTCTGCGCAATTGTCTGATAAGAACGAATTTTTTCTGGATAGTGGAGCTTCATGTCACCTCTGTAGGAATCTTGAAATGTTAACAAATGTGAGAAAAACTGAAAACATATCCATTACTGCTGCTAACAAAGAGAGAATGACGTCAGATACCGTCGGAGATATTTCATTATCAGTGACAACTTCAGGCAATAATCCATCAGAAGTGAACGTCAATAACGTATACTAGAATCAATTTCGATTGACTTTGGTTCTTGGACCGGTGTGAAAAGAGAGGCCAAAGATAGCGGCCGAAATTTACGGACACACCCGAACGCCCAAGTCAGTGGCGTCCGGTGTCCCTTCTGTTTTCTCATAGGAATTCGAAGTTAGGTTGATTAAATGAGGGAATAATAAACAAAATGCGTATTTTTTATTTTGAATAGACGATTTTACGACAAAAAAAAAAAACGATATAAACATTCATATTTCGCACCGGACTCGTTTTATTAATTTCTCGTGAACTTGAAGATGCCGATATGAGGAAGAGCTCCTTGCATTACCAGATTGGGGGGAAAGATTCCTGACGACGTATACTACTTGAACAGAGCAAAAAAATTGGACTTGCGATGGGGCTCTGGGGTTGAAATTTCAACCCCTAAATCTTCGGGTGGTGTTTTGATCAGAACGCGGAATCCTTGCATAATCATATTCACAGGAAAAATTCACTTGGTTATCATCATCAAATAGCGCAAAAAAAATTCGACTTGCGATGGGGCCCTGGGGTTGAAATTTCAACCCCTAATTTTTCGGGTGGTGTTTCGATCCGAACGCGGAATCCTTGCATAATCATATTCACAGCAAAAATTCACTTGGTTATCATTATCAAATAGCGCAAAAAAAATTCGACTTGCGATGGGGCCCTGGGGTTAAAATTTCAACCCCTAAATTTTCGGGTGGTGTTTCGATCAGAACGCGGAATCCTTGCATAATCATATTCCCAGGAAAAATTCACTTGGTTATCATCATCAAATAGCGCAAAAAAAATTCGACTTGCGATGGGGCCCTGGGGTTGAAATTTCAACCCCTAATTTTTCGGGTGGTGTTTCGATCAGAACGCGGAATCCTTGCATAATCATATTCACAGGAAAAATTCACTTGGTTATCATCATCAAATAGCGCAAAAAAAATTCGACTTGCGATGGGGCCTTGGGGTTGAAATTTCAACCCTAATTTTTTCGGGTGGTGTTTCGATCAGAACGCGGAATCCTTGCATAATCATATACACAGGAAAAATTCACTTGGTTATCATCATCAAATAGCGCAAAAAAAATTCGACTTGCCATGGGGCCCTGGGGTTGAAATTTCAACCCCTAATTTTTCGGGTGGTGTTTCGATCAGAACGCGGAATCCTTGCATAATCATATTCACAGGAAAAATTCACTTGGTTATCATCATCAAATAGCACGAAAAAAATTTGACTTGCGATGGGGCCCTGGGGTTGAAATTTCATCCCTTAACTTTTCGGGTGGTGTTTCGATCAGAACGCGGAATCCTTGCATAATCATATTCACAGGAAAAATTCACTTGGTTATCATCATCAAATAGCGCAAAAAAAATTCGACTTGCCATGGGGCCCTAGATTTAAATTTCAACCCCTAATTTTTCGGGTGGTGTTTCGATCAGAACGCGGAATCCTTGAATAATCATATTAACAGGAAAAATTCACTTGGTTATCATCATCAAATAGCTCAAAAAAAATTTGACTTGCGATGGGGCCCTGGGGTTGAAATTTCATCCCTTAACTTTTCCGGTCAATTTTCGTACAGAACGCGTGATCCTTGCATAATCATATTAACAGGAAAAATTCACTTGGTTATCATCATCAAATAGCGCAAAAAAAATTCGACTTGCGATGGGGCCTTGGGGTTGAAATTTCAACCCCTAATTTTTCGGGTGGTGTTTCGATCAGAACGCGGAATCCTTGCATAATCATATACACAGGAAAAATTCACTTGGTTATCATCATCAAATAGCGCAAAAAAAATTCGACTTGCCATGGGGCCCTGGGGTTGAAATTTCAACCCCTAATTTTTCGGGTGGTGTTTCGATCAGAACGCGGAATCCTTGCATAATCATATTCACAGGAAAAATTCACTTGGTTATCATCATCAAATAGCACGAAAAAAATTTGACTTGCGATGGGGCCCTGGGGTTGAAATTTCATCCCTTAACTTTTCGGGTGGTGTTTCGATCAGAACGCGGAATCCTTGCATAATCATATTCACAGGAAAAATTCACTTGGTTATCATCATCAAATAGCGCAAAAAAAATTCGACTTGCCATGGGGCCCTAGATTTAAATTTCAACCCCTAATTTTTCGGGTGGTGTTTCGATCAGAACGCGGAATCCTTGAATAATCATATTCACAGGAAAAATTTACTTGGTTATCATCATCAAATAGCGCAGAAAAAATTTGACTTACGATGGGGCCCTGGGGTTGAAATTTCATCCCTTAACATTTCCGATCAATTTTCGTACAGAACGCGTGATCCTTGCATAATCATATTAACAGGAAAAATTCATTTGGTTATCATCATCAAATAGCTCAAAAAAAATTTGACTTGCTATGGGGCCCTGGGGTTGAAATTCCATCCCTTAACTTTTCGGGTGGTGTTTCGATCAGAACGCGGAATCCTCGCATAATATTATTCACAGGAAAAATTCACTTGGTTATCATCATCAAATAGCTCAAAAAAAATTCGACTTGCGATGGGGCCCTGGGGTTGAAATTTCAACCCCTAATTTTTCGGGTGGTGTTTCGATCAGAACGCGGAATCCTTGCATAATCATATTTACAGGAAACATTCACTTGGTTATCATCATCAAATAGAGCAAAAAAAATTCGACTTGCCATGGGGCCCTGGGGTTGAAATTTCAACCCCTAATTTTTCGGGTGGTGTTTCGATCAGAACGCGGAATCCTTGCATAATCATATTCACAGGAAAAATTCCCTTGGTTATTATCATCAAATAGCACGAAAAAAATTCGACTTGCGATGGGGCCCTGGGGTTGAAATTTCATCCCTTAACTTTTCGGGTGGTGTTTCGATCAGAACGCGGAATCCTTGCATAATCATATTCACAGGAAAAATTCACTTGGTTATCATCATCAAATAGCACGAAAAAAATTCGACTTGCGATGGGGCCCTGGGGTTGAAATTTCATCCCTTAACTTTTCGGGTGGTGTTTCGATCAGAACGCGGAATCCTTGCATAATCATATTTACAGAAAAAATTTACTTGGATATCATCATCAAATAGCTCAAAAAAAATTTGACTTGCGATGGGGCCCTGGGGTTGAAATTTCATCCCTTAACTTTTCCGGTCAATTTTCGTACAGAACGCGTGATCCTTGCATAATCATATTAACAGGAAAAATTCACTTGGTTATCATCATCAAATAGCTCAAGAAAAATTTGACTTGCGATGGGGCCCTGGGGTTGAAATTTCATCCCTTAACTTTTCGGGTGGTGTTTCGATCAGAACGCGGAATCCTTGCATAATCTTATTCACAGGAAAAATTCACTTGGTTATCACCATCAAATAGCGCAAAAAAAATTCGACTTGCGATGGGGCCTTGGGGTTGAAATTTCAACCCCGCTATTTGATTATGATGCCCAAGTGAATTTTTTCTGTTAATATGATTATGCAAGGATCACGCGTTCAGTACGAAAATTGACCGGAAAAGTTAAGGGATGAAATTTCAACCCCAGGGCCCTACGCAAGTCAAATTTTTTCTGCGCTATTTGATGATGATAGCCAAGTGAATTTTTCCTGTGAATATGATTATGCAAGGATTCCGCGTTCTGATCGAAACACCACCCGAAGATTTAGGGGTTGAAATTTCAACCCCAGAGCCCCATCGCAAGTCCAATTTTTTTGCTCTGTTCAAGTAGTATACGTCGTCAGGAATCTTTCCCACCAATCTGGTAATGCAAGGAGCTCTTCCTCATATCGGCATCTTCAAGTTCACGAGAAATTAATAAAACGAGTCCGGTGCGAAATATGAATGTTCATATCGACTTTTTTTTGTCGTAAAATCGTCTATTCAAAATAAAAAATACGCATTTTATTTATTATTCCCCCATTTAATCAACCTAACTTCGAATTCCTATGAGAAAACAGAAGGGACACCGGACGCCACTGACTTGGGCGTTCGGGTGTTTCCGTAAATTTCGGCCGCTATCTTTGGCCGCATTTTTCACACCGGTGGTTCTTGGTTGGTTCATAGATTGATCCGTCAGTTTTGGACCAACAGCATTCGAATGACAAATTGGTGACGTCTCGAATCAGCTGTTTCGCCGAAACTAGAACCGTATTCGAAAGCGCGGTTCGTTTGACGTTGTCATTTAACCGAGCGGTCAACCGTTAACCAACCAAAACAGCCATTCGAAATCGACTTATGTTCCAGACTTAGAAATTAACCTGCTAGTGAGCCAAATTGTCAGTAAAGGACATAGCGTTGTGTTCAATAGCAATGGAGCGAAAATATTCAATAGCCAAAGGAAACTGATTGCCTCTGCCAATTTAGTGAACAGTTTATTCAAATTGGGCGTTCCTATTAGAACTACGTTTGCATTATCTACGAAATGTGATATGACACTGTGGCATCGGCGCATGGCGATAGCCTATGTAAATTGGGTACCATTTCTAATGCTTCTAATACTCTGGTCATAAACCAAGTACTGTTTGTGACATTTGCATGTTGGAAAAAAACCACCGTTTACTTTTTCCGAAGAGTGACACCACTACTGAACAATGTTCACAATTAGTGCACTCAGACCTTGTAGGACCGAAGGAAGTGGGCAGTTTAGCTGGCTCAAGATATTTGCTAACGTTTCTAGATGACTTTAGTCATAAGTCATTCGTCTATTTCTTGAAATCAAAAGATCAGGTCACCGATTATTTCAGAATTTTCAAATCGCTTGTTGAAAATTAGTCTGGAAAAAAAATTAAAATCCTACGTACTGATAATGGAGGAGAATGCTGCAATAAGAAATTGAGTAATTTTTTAAAATCGTCCGGTATTGTGCATCAGACCTCTTGTCCTTACTCTCCACAACAGAATGGAAAAGCCGAGCGCCTAAACCGCTCTCTTTTAGATCGTGCGAGATGTTTGCTAATTGAGTCAGGACTTCCAACCGTTTTTTGGGCGCAAGCTGTGAACTGTGCAACTTATCTTCTCCAGAACATGTGTGGACAGCTAAGAAAATTGCTCTTCAACATCTTCAGATATTTGGTTGTAAGACATATGCACACATCCCTGCCGCAAAGCGAACTAAACTTAACCCAAGATCTAGTCCTTGTATATTTGTGGGATATTGTGAAGACACAAAAAGGTACAGGTTGTATGACCCAAAGAAAAAAATTACCTTCATATCAAGAGATGTTACTTTCTCCGAATACCAGTGGGGAAATTCATTGTTACGAAACATTCCCAATGGTACTGATAGAAATTTCTATGTGCTTCCCAACGAATCAAATTTCGAGAACAGTCATAGTTCTGAGGACAACGATACAACAGAATCACGGCTATCGATTGATGATGATTCTCCGAACAGTGAAGTACAGTCCGAAAATGATGATGACCCAGATTTTGTTCCATCGACGACTATAACATTAACAGAACAATCAACATCGACCAGACCTGAGAGAGAAAGGCGGCCGCCTACAAAACTGAGGGACACTGTAACTTATTCAGCTTTCTCTACTGGATTCGAGATATCGGATCCGATGTCCTATGAAGATGCGTTGCTTCGTCAAGACAAACCCTTAAGGGTTGACGCGATGAAGCGTGAATTGAAGGCTCAAATGAACAACAGGACCTGGGAACTGGTAGAACTCCCAGCTTCAAAACGAGCTCTTCCGTGCAAGTGGGTCTTCAGAACAAAGAGGGATGCCAGTGGTACAATAACCGGTCATAAAGCGAGACTTGTTGCCAAGGGATTCGCCCAGAGAAGGGGAGTGGATTACGAAGAAACATTCTCGCCAGTTGTCAGGTATAGTTCCATCAGATATCTCATATCGCTGGCTGCAGAGTACAATCTAGACATTCATCAGATGGATGCAGTATCTGCATTTCTTCAGGGAGACCTGGAGGAGGAAATTTACATGTCCCAGCCACCTGGTTTCAGCGATGGAACTTCAAAAGTTTGTCGGCTCAGAAAGAGCTTGTATGGGCTGAAGAAAGCGAGCCGAGTTTGGAATGAAAAATTGGTTTCAATTTTACAATGTTTTGGTTTAACACAGTCGAAATTTGACTCTTGTGTTTATTATAAGATAGAAGAACAGTGTATGATAATAGTGGCTGTCTAGGTGGATGACTTGTTGATTTTTGCAAATAATGGGAAAATGATGAATGAGGTCAAATGTCAACTCTCAAGATCATTCGAGATGACTGACCTTGGTGAGGCCAAATCAGTTTTAGGTCTTGAATTAAACCGTGATCGAAAATCAAAGAAAATTTGGCTCAGTCAACAGCATTATATCGAGCAGATTCTCAAACGGTTAAACATGGATGAGGCAAATCCAGTTTCTACTCCGATGTCGAATGGTGACAATTTTTCTAAAACTCAGGAGCCACGAACGCAAGAAGAAAAAGAAAAGATGAGGAAAATCCTTTATCAAGAAGCTATTGGCAGCCCCTTATTTGCGGCACAGATTACGAGACCAGACATAGCGTTTGCTGTCAGTAGTCTCAGCCGATTCAACAACAATCCAGGCATGCCACACTGGGCAGGTGTGAAAAGAGTTCCAAGATATCTCCGAGGAACCTCTTCATATAAACTGAAATTCGATGGATCAAAGATTGGACACATTTATGGATACTGCGATGCCGATTGGGCTAGTGATCCAGATGAAAGAAGATCGGTGACAGGTTACATTTTCATAAAGTGCGATGCTCCGATATCCTGGTGCACTAAGCGGCAGCCTACTGTAGCTCTCTCAACAACAGAGGCTGAATATATGTCCATGTCTTCAGCAGCACAGGAAGCTTTATGGTTGAGAGGCCTTTCTGAAGAGATTGAGCAACATTCGAAGAGCCCTACAGAGATTTTTTGTGACAATCAGGGAGCCAGGAACTTGGCATTGAATGGTGCTTATCAGGCAAGGCCAAGCACATCGACGTACGGCATCATTCTATGAGAGAAAAAGTGCACGCGAAGCATCTGGCTTTCACATATATGTACCAACGAAAAAGATGATCGCTGACTCGTTGACTAAGGCGCTTGATGTGAATAAGTTCAGTGAGTGTATCAAGTACCAAGGAATCTGCAAATAGGGAGGGTGTTGGTCAATTGATTTGCAGCATTGTTAATCAGTTAATGTTATGTTCTATGAATAATTTCATACGTTGTTATGGTTTCTAATCATCAGTTTTATGATCAGTTGTATGAAAAGTCAGTTTGACTTGTTGAATGAAAATATAGTTTGTTGAGTTCTTTTATCTCATGGTAGTCCTCAATCGAGTCCTAGTTTAGCAATATGGTCGTCCGTCATCGCGCGTAAATTGGCGATCACGAGTGATCGACTTTGCTCTGTCGCCAGAATCTTGTTTCGCTCGACGTCGCGCGACTTCGCGCGTATTGAAGTACAACTGTCAGGCATAAGGTACCTTTACATTAACGATCTTTCCTGCGCGACTAGAACGTCCCGTGACAATCGCGCGCGAATGCATGATAGTGTAAGGGAAACCTTTCGCTCGAGATTAGACGCGTGAAAATCGCACACTCTTTCGCTAGAGATTACCCGCGCCATTATTTCATCTCGATAAGCGCGATTGGCACTTGACGTTCCAGTCACGCAGGAAAGATCGTTAGTCTACATGTAGTTGATACAGTTTACACGCGCCACTCCAGACCGCGCGAAAGCGCGAGTGATTTCGCGCGCGATGAATCGCGCGTGAAAGATCGTTAATGTAAAGGTACCTATAGACGTGTTCAGATGATTCGAGCGATTTGACGTACAAAGCTGAAATATTGACAGAGATTCCAATTTCTGTGCTCAGAATCTAAAAATCGCCTTAGCACATTGTGAACGATAGAAGAAGAAGAAGATTATGACAGTAGTCGCAATCTGTCGCGCTATCAACGCGCGACCATCTGAATATATCAACGCGCGTTAACGAGCTACAAACGTGCGTTGTCGCGCGATCATGTGACCCTAGCCTTAATCTTTCGTGAATACTTTTTTTGCTACGAAAGAAAATAAAAATGCTGGCACTATTCAGATGATCGTTCTGGTAAATTTGAACGATACAACTGGATATTCATTTAATTTCACTTTGATTTCAGGAATTATGCAACAAGATAATGCAGAACAAGTGATACTAGATCCTAAACTGATAGCCAAACATTATTTGAGGACTTGGTTCTTCCTTGATTTGATTTCGTCCATCCCTCTAGATTACATATTTCTTATATTCAATCAAGTAAGTACAATCTGCCTGAACATCAAAAATGATCCAACAGTTTGTTGCGTTTCATAATTTCATTGGTGAGACTCTATTATTCATTACTATTGAGCTTGGTAAAGATTCATCTGGGAATAGAACATATTCCATAAATGGAAGAGAAACGAAATATGAAATCAGATTGTAATGAAGTTGAAAAAAAAAATGTGGTGACCTTGCTGGCCAAGCTTTCAACAATGAAAAAATACGTACTGGATAACATGAATAATATTGAAACGCAAGCATGTTTCCATATTATTTTCACATAAGGAATAGGCTGAATCGAGAAAAAGTGTTAACGAAAAAAAAAATTCTTGAAATCAAAAATTCATTCTTATGATTTACGCACAACTTGAAGACTTAGCCTATATATTCTTATATCTTTCTCCCATTATTCGTTTGCAATTGTATTCCTAATTTTCAAATGGGCAATCTCACCAGTTTCAGGATTATGGCGATAGTTTTCAAATTTTACATGCCGGACGAGCACTGCGCATCTTGAGACTTGCAAAGCTGCTTTCACTGGTTCGGTTGTTACGTCTGTCTAGGCTTGTACGTTACGTCAGCCAGTGGGAGGAAGTCTACGTAAGTATTTTTTTGCATATTCGCTCAACATTTAGCTATTGCTTTCACGCATCGTCGGTGATTAAAACATATTAGGGTGAAATGATTTTGGCTGATCCGAGCTTGAGTTTTTCATGGTATAGGCAGTGAAACTGAACTATATATCATCTAACACTCTTGTCCTCTTCAGTATTGTTGCGTCTGAATTAAAAAAAAAATCGAACCCTCAACTTAAAATTACCAAGAACAGGACTTAAGTTAGAGCTATTTTATGTCCAGTTGCACCTAAACGTCGATTAAAAATTCAAGCATTGATTGAGAACTTGAACTGTGATTAATTTGTGTTTCCTCTCATTCTTCGCTTATGCTGAACTGGAATTGTTTTCAGTTGTGCTAAATCTCAAACGCTTTTGTAGTGATCGATTGTGACAAATATTTTTGATGACGATCCACAATTGCCAAAAGAAATGATGAATAGGAGTGTTCAGTTGTTACAGCAAAATTTGCGGATTTTTATTTATGTTTTGTTCAATATCTGATATATTCCGATTGAAAACTATTATGTAATCAAAGAAAAATGGCTTTCCAGCAAATATTTTTTCTGTGGTCATAATCGAAATCAATAAAGTTAATATCTCTTCAAGAAATGCAACTTTGTACGAACTTATAGGAATAATGAATCGACACAAACATAATGCTATGTTTCATATTATACAAACTGAATATCGAATGTTTTGTTACTAATTTATTGTTATCATTTTGCTCGGCTACCTGCTGCTACAGTTAATTGTTCTTTTCCTTCTTCTATATAAAATCTTCTCCTCATATCCAGATCTCTATACACATGATAAGACATAATGTTAACTTAATCCTGATATGAGTTTTTTGATATACAGATCGGGAAAACACAATTGGAAACATCAAAGTTTCTATAATGAATTCGAACGGGGCCATATTCTAGTGGGACAGTGGCGGAATCAAAACCTCATAGAGAAGTGATATCGAATAAATGGCTGTTCAGACAGATTCAGTCGGGTGGCGATGTAGAGCACAACATATGGTACGCGATTTGTCGAATCGAATCAGTAACACTCCAAACGCCAAACGCGGTATGGGTGATTTCATATCTGTTGTAAATGAATACGACAACTTTATTCCACTCTGGCCCGAGGAATTCATTTGCTTCAATGAATGACACAAATAATTTCCTGTGGAAATAAGTATTCAGGTTCTTTTTCACCAAAACTGGTTAAAAAAAAATCGTGAAAAAAAAACTTTTAGAACAAAAAAATACATTCTACGGATATACAAAAACACAATAGCAAATTCTGAAACATAATGAATTGAAGATCGACAAATTCGAATCAAATGTTCAAATAATCCAACTCGTTATGCTATACAGTAGCCAAATCTATTATGAAGGAAAAATCTTATATCTCTGAGAAAATTAGGCATACTTGCTATTTTGGCACAAAGTTGGAGGGCCGAACGTGAAGGTATCGGCCCATCTCCAGAGGCAACAAAGAAAGAAGTTATTATCTCCGCAATTGATTGACCACCGATGTAACAGTTTATGATTTGAATTTTCTTTTTAACCGTAAACACTTTGATTCATTTACAAACCGTCTAGCTATAACATCTGATGTTCGGATGAGACTAATGTGCAGTGCAATTCGCGGCAGCCGAGACTTGCTATCCAACAGTCCAGTCCCTTATTTGTTATCGAATCGCAATGAGATTTCGATTTTTCCACTGTTCTACTAGACTCATTCACATTCCTATGTTTCCATGAAGATTTTCTTCATCTGTATGTTAAGCTTTGGTACAGTTTCAGAATGATTTTGAAAATATTGCATCTTGGCTGAAACTGCGTATCTAGATAATGTCTTATAATATTTTCTGAATGAAAACTGAATTTCAAAGATATTTTCACGTAGAAATCAGTGGTTTAGACTGAAACTTTTTCTGGGTTATCGTTTTCGAGTTATAACACAAAATTATGAAGTTTTCAATGGGCATCTTATATTTTATTTCACCATTCAAGTATTTTTTTATGTTCATATATAAATACCTGTCTTATATCTTGATATATAAAACTCATTCGGCCATAATGTTGATTACACCATTTATAACTCAAGATTTTATGAAAGTTTTTTTTTGATTCTTCTACAGCAGGGTTAACATAAAATACCATAAAACCCTGAAAAATTCGATGAAATTGAAAAAAAATAGGAAATAATTTTCTTTTTTGCGAATAACGCCAAAAGATGTCGCTCTGGTTTAGAACGATAGAGCCCTTTCTTGAGATTTCAAATATATACACCTTATTGAGAGTATCTCTGGCAGTTTTCTATAAATATAGATATTTTCTTCTAAATCAAAGGCAGTTGTGGAATGACACACGAGAACGATGCGATTAATCACAACATTCTCGAGTGGCATTCTATAGCTGACTTAAATTTAGACAAAAAAATAATGATTTTCAGAAACTGTCGAAAAAACCTTAATGAAGTATATATAAATATTTGAAATCAGGAGAAAGAGCTCTACCGATTAGAAAAATTAAATACAGGGTGTGCCATTTGAAACACATCAATTCACATAGAATTTTTAGGTTAACAGTGCCTTGATGTAATTCTTAGTACTGAATTCTGAATGCCCACAAAGCATACTGCGAATTTGCCCATTTGAACTTTTGTGTACTACCAATATTAACTGTAATATAAAAACAATCACCCTGTACATCCCTATATTTCATTGCAATTAAATTTTTCGTATATTTTGTACTTTTGTATTTTTTTGTATTTCACCTAATATACAGGGTGTCCAGAGAATAACTGTACATCCTCTTACCAGAGATAGAGTTGGACCAGGCGATTACTGATTGACTATAAAAAATTAATTTCTGGATTTCCCTAGAAAGCTACAGGGTGATTTTCCAACTCCATGGAAATACTTAGACTATAATAAATTCCAAACTTATTCACGGATATTTTTGAAACTTGGGAGGTTATTGACACATGCTACGGTCGAGTCATAAAGATATCAATTATTTCCTTATTCCACGGTCGGACTCATTATTCTTCATACAAAGTGTTGGGGGTGAAACAAACACTTTGTATTTCGAACTACAAATGATTGATTCGCTTTTTAAAAAGAATCTTAGTTATGTTTCAATTCGTGATATCGCTTAAAGTTGTCACATCAACAATTTTTTTTTTCGAATTTGGATTGAGTTCGAAAAATTGAATTTTTCACCATGAAGAAAACTGAGAATCTCATGTGTGAACATAAAATGCGAAAGTATTAGTAGAAAATTTTCAAAAAGGGCTTCAATAACCACATTCCATTACGAAAAAATAACAAATAAAAGAAACTAACATACAGTAGAGAGTACCTAATAAAAAAGAAAATAGGAATGAATGAGTCAATGTTATTTCAGAAGCGGCTCGAAATGAAAGCTCGTATACATTCCTCTTGCCGATTTAGTAATTCACTTAGAGGTTTTTACATTAGAAGAAGTGTCACTTTGGTTTATACCTTTGTCGATCACCCGGTATACATACGAATAATTTTGAAATATGCTTATGTATACCCTATAGACTTCACCATTTTTTTTTCGGAATATACCTTCATTTACTCCATCGCAATGAGATTCGAATCTGGAGGTAGCCACCCAGTATATCAACAAATTATTAAAGTCTTCCAGTAACTTTTTGAAAAAATTCATTATTTATTTTCGAACTCCACAAGATGACTATGTCCTGTTCAGGTAAATAAATTCAATTTTCATTCAAAAATTCATGAAAAAAATAATTGTTGATGTGACAACTTCAAGCGATATCACAAATTGAAGCATAATTAAGCTTCTTTCTAAAAAGCGAGTCAATTATTTGTAATTCGAAATACAAAGTGTTTGTTTTACCTTGAACACTTCAAATGAAGATTTATGAGTCCGGCCCTCGAATAATGAATTAATTGATATCTTTCTGACTCGACCTTAGCATATGCCAATACCCTCGCAAGTTTCAATAATATCCGTCAATGAGTTTGGGTTTTATGATGATCTATGTATTTCCATGAAGTTGGAAAATCACCCATTAGTTTTCTAGGGAAATCCAGAAATTAATTTTTTATAGTCAATCAGTAATTACCTAGTCCAACTTTTTCTCTGGTAAGAGTATGTACTTATTCCCCGGACACCCTGTATTTCCTTTGAAAAAAACAAACTTTATTCATCTCTAAGGCGGAACAATGTTTACCGGGCCAGCTAGCTCATCTAATTGCCAATTGCAACTCCACCACAGCATTCAAAAATTTAACAGCTGTTTCCAGGCGACAACGTTTGACGCAACACACATTTTGCACTTTTGTTTTTCACCTAATATATTTCCTTAAAAAAAAACAACTTTATTCATCTCTAAGGCGAAACAAAGTTTGTCGGTTCAGCTAGCTTATCTAATTGCCAATTGCCACAATAAGTGCCACTACCAGATCCCTTATGATCTTTAGTTTCTGGGATAGGAAATGATTCTAAACACTTCTTGGCCAACATTCAAAAATTTAACAGCTATTTCCAGACGACAACGTTTGGTGCCACACATTGTACAGGACGAGTTTATGTCCACTTTCAAGATATATTATAATATTAAAGTTGCTTATTTTGAGGCAGTATATGTATATAGTTTTACAAATAACTATTTCGAAGAGTGCAACTGGACATACTTATGCTCTTTTACCTCCATAAATGATTTAATATCTGATTTGAATGAAAATTAATTCCTCGTGTTGACAAATCGCAAATGCTCCATTCTGAATGAATGAGTCTGAAATAGATTCCGAACCGTTCAATATATCATACAGATACCGCAGTGTAAATAATGTAAATTACTTGGTTCTTTACTATTGTTGCAACAATAGTTGAGATCAATCCTGGAATACTACATCAAAATTTTATTGTAAATTGGTATTTTACGAGATTCCTGTGTCCAAAATTATTTCACCCTGATGAAATGTCGTGCTGTAACAATTATTTTACCAGAAAGTTGAAGAGAAAGCTGATTAATGAAATAAATGAGAACGAACCAATCAAATCGAGAACGACGTATAATTGTCCGATGCTCAAAACAAATATTAACGAGAGATTAGAAAAAGCGAAAGCAAATTAGGATACCTGAGCTTTAGGCTTCCTGCATTCGCTAAAGGCCTACAGCTTTGAACAATTTGTGCTGAGCACCTACCCATTGATTCATTACACCGAGTTAAACTCGTACTTTGATCGAGAATTTTTTTCCTCGTCGAGTTGACACAAGTTGAGTGCAACTCCAGTCTCAGAATTTGCTTTCTTACTCCTACTCTTTTGATATTTATATCTCTTTCAATCTTCTCTTTACTTCACCGTCGAAACATGCACTTTCAACACATGCACAAATAGGATTTTGATTTTTAAATGCATTGGAACTAAAATCTCTTCAAACCTCATGACATTTGGGAGGCACTTTGAAAAAATTATAAAACGCTTGATTTATTATATCTAGGTAAATAATTCTCTGAATACCTGCGATACTTCTTCAATCGAGAAATTGGAAAAATTATTCTAGTCTTATACCGGGCGTTTAACCTATCAGGAAAACCTCTTCATATACTTTTTTTATAAATAAATAAATTTTTACTCCATATTTCCCTAAATCTTAACGAATGATATTATCTGATAACTGCTTATTGAATGAGAAAACTCTAATGAAGTGATAGCAATATATTTAATCACATACTACAGAGGAAAAAAAGTCAACGAAGGAAAGTACATTATTTTGTTCCAACTCCATCGTTAATATTATTGTAGGTTCTTCATTATCGATATGATCATTATTTATCAACAAATTCAATAATTTTTTTCTCCAAATTGCAATGATTTACTCCTTGCTATACTATTTACAGGATGTCCGGGGAATAACTGTACATACCCTTACCAGAGATAGAGTTGGACTAGGTGATTACTAATTGACTATAAAAAATTAATTTCTGGATTTCCCTAGAAAGCTACAGGGTGATTTTCCAACTTCATGAAAATACTTAGACCATCATAAAATCCAAACTTATTGGCGGATATTATTGAAACTTGAGAGATTATTGGCACATGCTGAGATCGAGTCAGAAAGATATCAATTAATTCATTATTGCAGGGCCGGACTCATTAATCTTCATTAAAAGTGTTCACTGTAAAAGAAACACTTTGTTTTTTGAATTACAAATAACTGATTCGCTTTTAGAAAGAAGCTTATTTATGCTTCAATTTGTGATATCACTCAAAGTTGTCACATGAACAATTATTTTTCAATGAATTTTTCAATTTGGATGAATTTCGAAAAACTGAATTTTTCACTATGAGGAGAACTGTAGTTGAATATAAATTGAGAAAATATTAGTGAAAAATATTCAGAAAGTACAGAGCTTCAATGAGCACATTTCATGACGGAACAATAACAAATTTAAGAAACTAAAATACAGTAAAGAGCACCTAATGATAATGAAAATAGGAACGAATGAATTGCTGAGTCAACGTCATTTCAGAAGTGGTTCGAAATGCAAAAAATTAGCTTGTATACATTTCTCTTACCGAATGTTCAAATTGGATACATCCTTGCGAATCATAACGCCATTATTTCTTAAAATATCGCAACAGTTGATAATTCTGTTCATCAGCTGTTCTTTTGATTGCATTTCTTCACAATATACCATATCCTTCGATTTTCCCATAAAATATAATTAAGAGGGTTGAAATCTGCAAATACTCCTCGATTTACTGATTCAGGTTTTTACATTGGAAGAAGTGTCATTTTGGTCTATAAATTCGTTGTCGAACACCCGGTATACAAACGAATAATTTTGAAATATCCTCATATATACCCTATACGCTTCACCAATTTTTTTTCGAAATATACCTTCATTTACTCCATCGCAGGTGGCCACCCAGTATATCAACAAATTATGATAGTCTTCCTCACATTCGGTAACTTTTTCAAGAATATTCATTATTTATTTTCGATGTTGATGTGACAACTTTGAGCAATATCTCAAAATAAAGCATAATTTATCTCCTTTCTGAAAAGCGAATCAATTATTTGTAATTCAATATACGAAGTGTTTGTTTCACCCTGAACACTTTAAATGAAGATCGGTTAGTCCGGCCCTGAAATAATGAAAAAATTGATATCTTTCTGACTCGACCTTAGCCTGTGCCAATAACCTCCTAAGTTTCAATAATATCCATCAATAAGTTCAGATTTTATGATGGTCTAAGTATTTTCATGAAGTTGGAAAACCACCCTATAGCTTTCTAGGGTAATCCAGAAATAAATTTTTTATAGTCAATCAGTAATCACCTAGTCCAACTCTATCTCTGGTAAGAGTATGTACAGTTATTCCCTGGACACCCTATATGTTTTACAAAAAAAATCGGGTTTGATGTAGGTTTTGGTAGGTTTATTAGGTTAATAATAAATATCGAAATAAACATTTTATTCAAGAATGACGTAATCTTCAATAATACGATAAAATTCTAAAATTGCAATTACTCACAGTTCCGATTCACTATTACTCAATTCGAATCTATCACTCTTTCGTTTACCTCATCGCTGAGACACAAAAATATGATAATATCTAGTCATGTTGAAAGTCAAGTCCGTATTTTTCAAATACGCCTTTTTTATTATATTGAAAAAAAATTTCACCTTGCAGAATGATTATTAATAGGAAATTCGAGTATGGATATAGACGAGAACAAATTTACAAAAAAAACTCTATTGCTATGCGCATTGAAATGAGAAAACAAACGAATTAAAATTGGTTTTATGTCAATGAAAATTGGGTCAAAATTGATAATGATTCAAAATCGGCAGAATTCTTTCTGAAAGGGGGCAAATTAAAAATTTGTTGAGGAGTAGGACACATCAATATTCCATTTTGCTCAAAAACAATAGAAAAATCAAAATCTCAAGGGGGCCTACGGAACCCCTCTTGCCCCCCTGCGGGCGCCTGTGATCTAAACTATTTCCTAGATATCATAAATCATTGATGCAATTCACAAAAAATTCAGTTCTGTCGTTTCGATAATGTCATGAGAGTGAGCAACAGATAAATTTGAAATTTGAGCTTATTACGCTGCACAGATACCTATGTACCAACATCCACCTAGGAGGCAAGCACAGTATGCTCCTGACGGCACCTTATTACCACCAACAATAAACAGGACAACAGAGGTGCTACACAAATCTCTTTCCGTTTCAGTGTGCTTGCCTGTTTGTTTATATGGTCCACTGAGAGAGTCGCTAAGGAATATCATAACCTGTTTTGTACAAAACCTACCCTTATCGAAACTAAGTATTGAATTCAAAAAAAGATTCATTGTTTTAGAAAAAGATCCTGATATGCTCTAGTTATTTGGGACTATAGGATCTTGAAGCCTTACTACTATTCAACAATTTCTCTGTGGCATCACCGAAATTGAAATAAGGATGAGAAGTCAATATCAACCAGAAACAAGATAGCATTGAATTCTCCGAAAATTCAAAGAATACGATTGTAAAATCTGCGTCACACTATAGGAAACATAATTGCTACAATACAAACATGAGTACAAGTTTTCGAGATACAAACTAGTGAAGGTACCTTAAAGAGGTCCCGAATGATTTCATCCGAGACGTTTATTCGTTGAAAATCTGTACAGTGAATCCCAAAGTCGCTGCAACCATTGGAGATGTTAAATTTTTAGTAAGAAATTTATGGATGCTTTCAGTTTTTTTATATATGTTAAACCTTTGAACTTCAGTGTGATTTTGAAAGTATTGCATTAACAGTGTATTTCTTTATCTTATGATATCTTCAAGATGTAAACTATCTGTAATAGATTTTTTAACGAAGGCGTGAACTAGAAATTTGTATGAGTTATCGTTTTTGAGTTATAACTTCTTTTTTCAAGGGGCACTCTATATTTCAATTTGTCATTGAATTGCAAATTTTTTCTGATTGAAACAATATTGTTATCCTAATATTATTTTCATATTTGAAATCAAAATACAGTCCGCAAATTCATTTTACTTCAACAACAAGAAATATGTGAAAACAATGAAACTGAAATTATTGTAATGACCACTGAATATCTTCGAGCCTTTTTATTTTCTTAGTATACAGGGTTATTCACGAATTGGCTCTATCGAATATTTTCAGGAAAAACACTTTTTTCGAATGGAAAGCCCCATTTTTCATTGCATTAAATAGATTTCTCATTGAATTCTAAGTCTTTATTTCAAAAGTTTGAATTTTTCCGAGAAAATTCTCTTCAAATGAGGAATTACGAAAAAAAAATCTCGAAATTGAACTTTCGAGGTTTTTTCATTGAAAATTCTCCGAGAAGGAAGGGTGATGCTTCTTTTCGGATAGCGTGATTTATAGAATATGATAAAGTTAGAAGTGATGAAACATAAAAAAATCTTTTTTTGTGTTTTTTTACTGGAAAATAATAAGCGGTCAAGTGAAATTTTTGGGAATCTCTGTTATCGAGAAAATATTTTCTTATAGTTCAGACGAGTTCAGTTTTTCAAAATTATTTAAAGCTCTGGATAATTTCTGCAAATTCTTAATTCTGGAGGATTTCTTCTTTGTCATAGAGAAATTGTTACATGTTCTGTAAGTCTCCTTTCAAAAG
Organism: Hippodamia convergens; assembly: GCA_038502775.1. Classification (NCBI taxonomy): domain Eukaryota; kingdom Metazoa; phylum Arthropoda; class Insecta; order Coleoptera; family Coccinellidae; genus Hippodamia; species Hippodamia convergens. The sequence continues at coordinate 11,340,864 of CM076607.1, read as the reverse complement.
CATTAAAAATCATTACAAATTATTTTCTTCTGCATTCCTGAGAAGTTTTTACGTTGACCGAACTAATACTCATATTGGGAACTTTAAATCAATTGTTGCTCTCGCATTACAGATGATAATTCAAGAACTTAACTCGTCTAAACTATAGAAAATATTTTCTCGATAACAGAGATTTCCAAAAATTTCTCTTCGTCGTTAATTATTTTCCAGTAATACACATATTCGGAATGAGATTGAAAATTGAAGACGAAATCGTTTTTCCTGAATATTTCGAAAAATATTCATTTTGTGATCAAAGTCTTGGACGCATGCTTCTATTATTTTTTGATGAAGATTTCGAAAACCTGGGTATTCATTTAGAAAAAAATAATTTTTGAGGTTTTGGGACTTCTAACTTGGACTAAGAATTCGTTATCTCCTGTATCATATTATGAAATTCACGCTATCGGAAAGAAGCATCAACCTCTCTTCTCGAAGATTCTCAAAAATTAGAATTTTTAATAAAAAAACCTCGAAGCTGTTTGTATTCGACCAGAGTTCAATTTTGAGATTTTATTTCGTATTTCCTCATTCAAAGAAAATTTTCTTTGGAAAATTCAAACTGTTGGGATCAAATAGACCAGAATTTGATGGAGAATCTATTTATGCAATAAAAAAATGGGTCTTCCTTTTTGAAAAACGAATGTTGATGCAACTTATGGAGAAACTGGAAGTCTCAGAATCTTCAAGAAATATACGAGAAGTCGTCTCCCTACTTGAAGATCACCTTTAGAATTTCAATCTTGAATCTTGTGTTTTTCTTAAAATATTCTATCGAGCCATATTCGTGAATATCCCTGTATAGAGGAAACAGCTTTCAATTTCCAAACAAAGCAAGAAACAATTCAAGTATAAAATTCGAATTCCAGTTATGAAAAGTACGTATTCTCATATACCGACAACTATATGTGATTTCAATCAAACAAATATGCAATTTAATAGTGAAATAAAATATAGGGTGTTCGCAAATGAATTTGATTAGAGAAAACAGTTTTCGCCTTGAAAATATCATGAGATGGCGATATGCTACAGTCTCATTAAAAACCGAATAATTTAAAAATCATCCTGTAACTTCCAAAGTTCAACAGATGAAAATAAACTGAAAGCATCTTTGAATTTGTCAGTCACAAAAAAAGGGTTTATATCTTCAACGATTGCAGAAATATCCTCTGGAGACAGTGAAGTAGGTATACTTCGATAGAATACACTAAAAAAAGATACTCGAAAAAGAAACAATCAACGATTTCGTGATAGGAATTATTTCATCCAAAGCCGAACAATGGTTTGTCGAATACATCAAATAAAAAGAAATATAACAGGTTATGATATTTTTTAGGATCATCGTAGGAGAAACCTGCATCAGTGGTTTTATAATTTGGCATTATGTTAATGTTAGCATAGGCAATTCATGTCAAATGTTAAAATGAAAAGAGTGATGTAAAAACTCATTCATACAACACTGTAGATGATAGAAAGAAAAACTGAGAGTTTCAAATTTTAAATAATACAAAACACTCTGGAATACTTCAAATAACACGAAGAAGTCTCAAATTAACACCTTGTCTCACTACCCGTTTTCAAATTATTGCATATAGTTAGCACTACAACCCATAACGATTTCGTGTTTTGTAGATATTAATTAACCAGAGTTCTTCCTTCATGAAAGAAAAAACGAATGAAAGTACAAAAATTATTACTATTGTCTTAATGAATAATGAGTAAAGTATATAACGTTTTTTTTGTCATTTTGTTCTTTAAAAAACCGATGTTGAACGAGTAAGATATTTTTTAAATGTTTAACATCCTCCTCATTCATTCAGTTTGACCTTTAATATGAAACAGGGTGTGAGGAAAGTGAAATTTTTTTTTTATATTTGCAAATTTGAATCAATTTTACTGCGGGTAATAGTGCTAACAGCTTCAGATATCTCTCTTTCCTATTTCAACGATCTGATACAACTTTCCCATATAGCTAGAAATTAATTTCTTTCACAGTATTAAAATTACGGAATCTGTGTACCCGAAAATTTTTTTGCGACAGATTTTTCACGTAATCAGCACTCTTCAATTTGGCACCGACTCTGGACTCACTGAAAATCTGCTGCTTTGAGGACATCTACAAGAGATATCATTTTATTTTCAGTTACCGCGGATCGTAAAGTCCTTGTGGTGAACTCGAAAGTGAAAAAAAAAACTATCCATTGGCAAGTTTCACTCGTATGGAAATTAATTATTGCATTCACTCTGTCGAATTCATTTTATTTGAGCAGGAAGTGTATAAATATGTGCGTTTCGTGAATTGAAATTTTCTCTTCCTTTCCAATGCTAAAGCACCAACTTTAACTTGCTTCAAGTTATTTTTTTCGTTGTTATTCACGTAGTTTTGGATTTCGATTCCATCCTTTGTTTTGATTTGTATTTTTAATAAGTGATGAAGTTGTATGTCGATGGCTAAGTTGAGTTTGCATATATTAATATTGACAGGTTAGCCATTCTATCCTCCTCTATGTGAAATATCGATTGGCCAATTGTACCATCTCACTGGATTACAATATCATTTTTAGGGTGATCAGTGCCGTATTTAATACTCGAAAATCAAGTCAGATAGTTAAATTTCGTCTTGCTTTGAATATATCGAGGTCTTGTTCATGAAAATCTCTCGGTATGATAATTTATAAACTATTTCTGTAAACTTAAGGAAGCTTGCATAAATGAAAATAGAGGTTACATTGAATCTGAATTCGTTCTTGACTTCATTCAGCAGCATGGACAGAAATTACCGTGTTATCAAGTTGAAAAATTTCATAGCTATATCACTCATTAAATTATAAAAGTGACTAATCTAGATATAGATGCCGATGGAAAAAGAAATCAAAAAGCCAAAACTGAATGTAATAGGTGTGCAGGGAAATTTTTTCATTGTGTTAGTATCAAGATACTCAGGAACAAAAATGTATTCATAATAATGAAGTTTTATTCACAAGTATGGAAAACTAAGGTGTAGGAATTCTTGGTTCATCTCTGAAATAAGATTCCTGATGACAATTTTCGCTTCACTTACGATTGAACAATATCACTCCATCTTCCAAGAAGACAATAAGTTCTCTAACCTTTGAGATGGTATAATCCGTCAATCGAGATGTCACATTTGGTGAGCTAAAGTGAGAGAAAAGGTAAATTTTTTCTTAAAATCAAATATAAATTTTCTAGGGTCATTAAAAAAAGAATTAGGTAATTCAAATTGATAATTCCTTTGTTTGTTAGACCAGATAATGAGGTGCAAGATTTGTGAAAATCTGTTTTAATCGAGAGTGAAATCATTTTCTGAATAAGCCAGGAATTTTCGATGAGGTGGAGTGAAATAATACCGAAAATTCATAAAAAAAATGATCGAATACAGAACACTGGCATTTTAGAAACCGTTTTGATCAAACAGGGTGTTAAGTTATTCAGAATTTTGAGACACATCAGTACAAGTAAATACCTTGATTTTCTTAGAATTCACCAGAGAGTCAACTAATGTTACTGTAATATCCACCAATGAAACACCCTGTTTGATTAAAATCATTCTGAAATCAAATCTGAGAAACTAAAATTCATAAATTGAAAAAATACAAACAGATATATCAATGTTGTTGAAGTTTCTATAATTTGAAATTCAATATATACAGGGTGAGTCGGAAGGAACGGCTTCAGGTGTGTATTCTATAGCTCGAAATAATATAAAAAAACTCATATGTTGTTATCCGATTTTCATTTGTTATGAAAATATAGCGTCATTATAAGATACAACATTTTCTATATTAAAATGGTTTCATTTATAGCATTATTTTAATAAATGCACGAAAATCCCGCCATTAACCTCGAAACACATTCTTCTGCGAAGGGCTCTCGATGCTTTTCTGATTGATTCGTGCATTTTTTTAAAAAGTAATGCCTTATTTCTAATGCCTCCAATTAGAGCATCCCGAGTGTCAACTTTAACTTTGTATACCTCGTTCTTGAACCAGCCCCACAAACAATAGTTCAATGGTAGGTTTGGAGATCTTGGAGGCCAACTAATACGACCACAGCGACCAATCCAAAGTCCGAGAAACTCTTGATCTGAATATTGGTTGACCTTATTTAAATATTTTGAATACCCTATAGTTTTAAAACAAATGAGAATCGGATAACATCATATGAGTTTGTTGGAATTATTTCGACCTGCAGAATACCTGAAGTTTGGTCCGTTCCTCCCAACTCACCCTGTATATGGATAGAGAGTTTATAAAGTTATCTTGGCAACTATCTGAGTTGAGCTTCATGATTATCTCAAACTAGATTTGTAATGCCTATTACGTTTTGAAACAACCATTACAAAACAAGAAAAATATCAACGGAATATATGAAAATTAAAGGTAGAAAAGAAGGTTTGAATCCTGCTGGGTTGAGAATTTCAGGATAAAAAAATTCACTATACTCAATTGTATTAGAATCGTTTCATACTGAAACATGAAATTAATGAAGTTTAAGTTTTATCAGAAAAACCCAGAATACTTCCAAACATCACATAAGTATATAAAATTTACATACCTAAATGGTATTTATATTTATCAGAAATTCGCTAATTTCTTGCAGTATTGTATGGAAGCAAATGGTACTCTTCTTGACAAAAAGAATGAATTTCTCTGCAAAGGTTATAAGAATAGCACCTCAATCGAATCTTATCCCTCAAAATAGATTTTTTTTTCAGTTAGATTCAGCGAATCGAATAGATTTGAATTTTTCAATCGGACTTTCAGATTTGGTTTCAGAATAAAAACTAAATTTTTTATATTATTCGTAGTAGCAATTCTAAATTCACGGATCAACCAACTTTACTGATTTCCTGATATTTAACATCGATGGCTCAATCATTGGAGTTGATGCCTGAAAAATTCAATAAATTTTTGCGTTCTTTCGAACTGTTCTTTCTCTCGAAAAAAAGATGAAATATTCGGAAACCTCTTGTTTTTTCCTTCTACGTAGCAACTCTTAATTAGATGCTCGCATGCGCTGCTATGTCCTTACCGCTTTGCACTGCACTATACTGTCACTGTTACTTTTGTCAACTTTCCGAAATTTACTTCTCTATACTGTTGTTGATACTTTTACTCTCTCATGATTTTATTTAAGTCGTTCTCCTGGTAAGCAGCGGGCCACGCTTTATCTATTACCTGGTGTTCTTCGCTTTTTCTAGATCTTGCAGAATCTCCAAAAAAAGCGAACGGAAAGGAGGGGGCGCCTCAGTTCGGACCTGAACAAGTCCGGTTACACCAAAAGCAATCTCATCTTTAAGGTAACCCGCTTCGGGCTTGCTTGGCAATGCGCATGACCGATCAGCGGCGCCTCTGCTTCCGCCATAGGTTCCACGAACCCCCGATCCCATCCCGTACCCGATTTTATGTAGAATTTGTTAAACTTGAAACCGGTATGTTCACCTTCTCCACAGTTGGAAAAACCGTGAGCAATGATTCCTGTAAGCATAGTTACTCCTGTCAAAAAATCGAGTAGATTTTTGTGAACGTACATTCGTTTGTTAGTAAGGCGAATAGATTTCTGTAAACGTAAGTTTACTTGCCAGTCGGTCGAATAGATTTCTGTAAGCGTAAATTCAACTGTCAGTAAAGCAGATAGATTTCTGGGAATGTAAATTCACCTGTTAGTAAGGCGAATTGTATTCTGTAAAAGTAAATTCTGTCAGCACGAGGAGTAGTTATCTGTTAGGCCGGCCACTCACGTACTGTTTCAACTGACATTAAAACTGTACATGAGTGGACGGCCTTAAGATATTCTCACGGTAAATCCCAATCAAGGTTTATGAAAAAAGTGTTACTGGAGAGATATTAGGAGCATCCACATGCTGTGACCATTGCAAGATAACATTATCATTGGTCATGTTCATATACCAAGTGGGTCAAAAGTCTGAGAATGGTTAATTTATTCCTCGCAAAGGTAGAATTCTGATACTGGGGTCTTTAGTGGGCAATTTCACCGAATAAATCGAATGCCATCAGATTTTGGGTTCAAAAACTTCGAAATTTCGGAAGAAAACCTATCTCTTCATTGTAGGTTCGGGTTAAGCGGGAAATCTTTAACACCAATTGGTTTAAACCAAAAACTTATTTGTGACTTTTTGAGCCCAACAGTTTTTGTTCAGAAATTCGAGACGTCCCCTCAAATCAAAATGCAGAAATTCATATTCTGATACTGAGGTTCTTTGTAATTTTTCTCGGTGAATGGGACCAACAGGCGCAGCGAAATCTTCGTTGGGTGAATGCGCCCCATGTTGTTACCGTTAATTCCGCATTATGCAATAAAAAAGATCGGTTTGAATTTCAAATTTCAATGCTGGGCCTCTTATTTCGAATGAGGATATTTTGGGCAGAAAATACTAGAGATGTCAGTATCGAAATACTGATTTTTCATCTGTGCGAGAAATAAAATCACTGTTGCCAGACTTTTCTCTCTTTCTTTTTTTTGAGAATTAAAGTATTTGTTGAAATTTTGATATCAATGGCTTCTGCATATAAGCAATAGAATATACATGGTTATTCTCGAATATAGCTATATAGAATATTTTCAGGAAAGACACAAGACTCAGGATCGAAATTCTAAAGGTGAGCCTCAAGTAAGAAGACGATTTCTTGTATATGTTTTGAAGGTTCTAGGACATCTGGTTTTTCCGGAAGTGACAATAACTTTCGTTGTGAACGAGATATTCTTGATAATGGAATATTTGTTGGTACATTATTTGGGCTATTTCCATTATCTATACTGTTGGAATTTACCGACGTTTCGGCAAGCATTCGCCTGCCGTCATCAGGGTGTTGTTGGTCCTGAGAAGGACCGGTCTTTGCCTAACTTGTTCCGTTTGGACTTTTGCGCTCCATACCATCCAACTGAGTTGTGGGAATGCAAACGCGAGCTGTCAGAGGTGCAAACTCCGCAACTCAACCCACTCTGACTGCGGAGTTTGCACCAAGTTTGGCAAAGACCGGTCCTTCTCAGGACCAACAACACCCTGATGACGGCAGGCGAATGCTTGCCGAAACGTCGGTAAATTCCAACAGTATAGATAATGGAAATAGCCCAAATAATGTACCAATAACTTTCGTTTTTCCTATGGGAAGACCCATTTCTCATTGCATGAATAGATTCTCCATTGAATTCTGAGTCTTTTCGATTTCAAAAGTTTGAATTTTCCCGAGAAAATTTTTTTTAAATGAGGAAATATGACAAAAAATCTCCAAATTGAACTCTGTTGAAATACAAAAAATTTCGAGGTTTTTTCATGAAAAAATTTGCAGAATATTACACAAGAGGTCACAAATTCTTTGTCATAATCGTTTTCTTCAAATTGGAACCCAATTTTTTTGAAACATCTTCAAGATCTTTTTCAAAAGCTAATGGGGCTATACGTCCGAGACTTTCATCTCAAAATGAATTTATTTCGAGATATTCAGGAAACACGATTTTGTCTCTCATTCCGAATGTGTTTTTTTACTGGAAAATAATTAGCGTTCAAGTGAAATTTTTGGAAATCTCTGTTATCGAGAAAATATGCCTTTTTATGCTTTTTTTTAAGCTCAGGATAGTTTCCGCAAATTCTTAATTCTAAAGAATTGCTTTTTTGTCATAGTATTGAAATTTGAATTTTCAGTAATGAAATTATTACATGTTGTGTTGATTATTCTTTCAAAAGCATAAAAATTAATACAAATAACTTTTTTCTGCATTCCTGAGAATTGTTCACGTTGACTTCACTAATACTCATATTGAGAACTTCAAACAAATTGTTGCTCTCGCATTATAGTTCAAAAACTTGACTCGTCTGAACTATAGAAAATGTTTTTTCCTTAACAGAAATTTCACTTGACCTCTTATTATTTTCCAGTTGAAAAACCACATTCGAAATGAGATTGAAAATTGAAGACAAAATCGTTTTTCCTGAAAATCTGGAAAAATATTCATTATGAGATGAAAGTCTCAAACGTATGCTTCTATTTTTTTTTGACTTAGTTTTCGGAGAACATGGGGTTCCAATTTGAAAAAACACAATTTTTGTTGTTTCGTCTCCTCTAACTTTGACAAAGAATTGGTGACCTACTGTATCATATTCTGAAAATCACGCTATCGGAAAAAAAACATCAGTCCATCTTTGTAGAGATTCCTGAAAATGAGATTTTTCAATGAAAAAGAAGAAAGAAAAGAATGGGTCTTCCCATTGGAAAAACGAAAGTTGATATCACTTCTGGAAAAACCGGAAGTCCTAGAACCTTCATAAAATAAACGAGAAGTCGTCTTCTTACTTGAAGCTCACCTTTAGAATTTCAATTCTGAATCTTGTGTCTTTCCTAAAAATATTCTATAGAATCATATTCTTGAATATCCCTGCATAGTTTTCGTGTATCGAGTACAACCATGAATCAATTCTGTTATACAAGACGACTCCATCGAATCCTCTTCAAGCCAAGTTATTGCTCTTCCATCAGATGCATTGTGGTTGGTTGCAAGCTTCCCAAATCGGTTGAAATCGGAAAAAGATATAGATATAGGTATAAAGCGTGGTGTTCGATAGTTAACCTAAGGGAGAAGCCACCTATCTCGATCACTTGTGTACCATTTGAAACGACAAACTCTTGTTCTTTTAGTCATGTCGTTAACTGGCGAATATAACATCCACAATTTTCGCAAGAATCAGTCGATCTCTTCAACCCAAACCTTGAGCAGAGCCTATTCGAAAACATGGCTACAAAGTATCTCTTCTGTACCTGTTGAACTTATGAGCACTTTTTTATATACCAGTTCCATCAACAGTAAGTCAATAAGTTAAACAAAGGAGTAATTAACATCATGGAGAAGTTTGATATACCTGGTCTCAGTTTTATTTAAAGACTTAGATATGCCCTCAATTAGTTCAAAACCAAGAAACAACATGCCTCAATATGATAGTTGAGGTTATGCATCTGTCAATAAGAGATAGTAATTATGCAAGGTTATGTTGCTTCTAGGTATAAATATTCGAGGTGTTCATAGAATTTCATTTTTTTAAAATTTATTTCATATCGTTCATCATGTTTTTTATGGTAAATCAGTACGAATCAAACATTTTGATTTTATTTGTCGCCTAACAATATCTATAGGTTTTATTAGAGTAGAATTTGGAGTAGACAGAACTTTCAGAAGAATGAACGAATGTTCTGTTCCTTGCGAGAGTTAGACCAAACCCTACTCTGATAGAAGTGTTTGTTCTTACTCGACCAATACAAGTTTGGCATCATGCTGATCTGTATTAGCATTTGGTCTATCTGAAGTTCTTGATCAGAGAATTGGATACTCCTTCAACATGCCCTGGATTCAATGAACGAAACTCCCACCTTACCTTTGACATCAGGAGTCGTGGTACTGCTTGAGCATGTCTCTTCAAACACGAGTCACCTTTGGAACAGAAATCGATGACAACATCATCGCACTGCATGTTTCTAGTTTTGTTACTGCATGTTGCTTCTAATACTTTCACTTTCTTCTAGATCCTCATTTAACCGTCAATCAAGAATTATGATCAATCCTGTTGATTCATTCAGATTCGTGGAAAATAAATTTACGAAATGATTCCTCATTGTCTCAATTCGAAGGTGCTGAGTACATTTTTTAGAAGTACCTCACACATGCTTTTAGAACCATGATAGCTTATCCCTGCTTACATTCAGGCACAGCTTGCTGGCAGTTTGCAGAAAATTTTCAAGTTTAGGTAGAAGCTGGAGGTGTGATAACTGCTGATATAGTGGGTTTCAAGATGGAGTTATAAGCAATGTCGAAACTATCTTGACGTATCACATTCAGCTTTCAGGAGATGTTGACTTAAGAACATTATATTTTTATAATGCTATCATGTTAGCAGATGGGTTCCAGATACTTTGAAGTAGTGAGAGATTCTTAATCCTGAAAGATTTTAACTGATGACTGCGAATTTTGTTTAAATGATCTTGGTAACTGATGATTTCAGAATTTACTCAGACTGGAGAAATGTTTGCTAGGCTAAAGCTCCTCCATTCATAAATGTCCAACATTTCGTGGTATCAGTGAATTTGTCACTTATATAATCCCGGTTTGAGGTTAGGTAGTTGCATAGAATAACAAAATTCTGAACTATGAAGAATGCATCACGTTGAATTTATTCACAATGATTATTTGTGAAATCTGTCTATCTACCATCTCTCATCTTCTATGAGGCAGCGAATATCAAGGCAGATATCTCGGGGAACAAAATTTATGAATTTGATTGAGTCTCTCGTCATATTTTGCTTCGAGGTGATTTATAGAGAACGGAGATGAAAAAAAAAATTTATATAATTGATATCATATGTATATGTAAGGCATTCAGGGTAATTTTTTAATTTGTGCATACACTTTGACTCTTGATCCCTGAGGTTCAAAATAAGAAAAATGATGCCATTTTCTGAGAGTTTAATTTTTTTCTGATTTCAAAAATATATATGACATCGTAAGGTTTGTATCAAAATGAGTATAGAAATTGTTCAAAAACCTATTTTCATGTGAGTCTAAATACTTTCCAAGGTTTAAACTGTTGATGAGCACAGAAAAATGGAGCTTCCTATAACAATAGCAATCTCCTTCCGTCAATCCATTATTTTCTATGCTTTCAACGTACCATACGATGTTATATATTTTCTAAATCAGAAAAAATTAAGCTTTCAGATGGCACAGAAATTTAGTATTCCTGATGTTCATAAAAACATACTTTTGGGTCATAGCTTCGTTATTTGAAATAGTGCAAAAAAGACGAGCTTGCCACTGGATTTTACGTAAAAAAGTGCCTGCATATTGTTTTAATTTCAAAGCTCTATCATCATATATCTATAAAATATCCCACATATTACCTTTCGGCGTATGAGTTCAAAAATTACATCAACTACATATGTACAAAACATCATCAGTATTAGTGGAGATATAAATTTTTCTCGATATCACCATTTCTCTAATTTTCGCTTATAACTCGAAAACAAAAGAAGGTAGAATGGGGTATCAGATTTTGTCCATCTCCTCTGGTTCAAAAGTTGTAGTCCTGAAAAATCCAAATATGCCCAACCTGTACAAGTCGAAGGTTAACCCTGTATGTGAAAAAATTTATCATAAACATAAATCAATCAAAATACGAAAAAAGTATTCAATGAAAGAAGAAAAAATATTTCTCTATTTCAGTATCGTAATGAGTTCATTACAGTACTAAAAGTAGTGCTGTAATGAAACTCATTACAGCATTGTTTTCAGTTATATTTTTCGTTTTAAAGTTGTCAGTACTGACCTCCGATCGAATCAAGTTTCGAATCAAATCAATTCAAATTCCGTGATGTGTCAAATTTCGTATGTCACACCAACTGCCAAGATATATACAAAAGTCACTAATCTGAATTTTTATTTGAATTTTGACAGTTTTCCACAAAACATTACTGAAATGGAGAAAATATCGTCCAATACTCGTTGTAGAAGGCAATTCCAACGCTAATGCTATGCAAAACTCGATCCTTCGTCACTCGTTTTCGAACTTCGCATTCGTGTTGGAATAGGAGCTCATTCTGCAACTTGTTTTAGAAAATAGCCGAATTTCAAAACTAGGCATAACCTATTTTAATTCAGAGTTATCATTAATTCAATCTTTTATAGAATTATATTATGCAAGATTTTTTATTTCCGAATGATAATAATAATAATTATACCTACTTTCATCGTCGGATGAATAACAAAAAAAAAGATTAGAATGAAAAATTTTTAATTGAGAAGAAAACAGTTTCTTCGTATCACTTCTTCAAAAATATTCGAAAAGTGTTCGGAAGCCACAGTCTCAAAAGTTAAGACTTCAAGAAAAACAAACTATTTAATGTAATCATTTAAACCATTTATAATTTGTCATGATCAGCTCCTCAGCAGCTTATATTATGTTGTAGTTCACTTGACATGAGCACTAATAGTTTTCGATGAGATCTATACAACTTCCCTCCAAGCCTCTGTGTTCCTGATGTTATAAAATAAAACGTTTTTTTTCTAAAGAAACTATTCAGTACTATTATCATTGAAGTTCAGTAAGAGGATATTCTGAAACTGAATCTCCAGAATTATATCCCGAAATATTATATTGCCTGAATGATTAGGTAGTTCGTATTCTACCTTCAAGTCGAAAACATTTGAGAGGATTTCTTCGGAATTTTATCCGGAAATAACAAATATCAGACAACAAAGAGCTCCATTACCGGTACAAGGAGTTCTTCAGAAGTTCGTTTAGGAATGATTCCCTACCACAACAACCTATTCATCAAGTCATTAGGCTTATCCAAACTCTGTTTTTGGGTTATCGAAAGTACCACATTCCCCAAGCTATCAACCTGAGTACTCATCTCGAATATTTATCTGTTGTTGCAGGTAAAATAGGGAATTAGTAATGAATACCCACCCTTCAAGCAGGCACATGTCAAAAGATCTTCAAGAAGATAAAATTGACAATAGAATGAATCATATCTGCCAAAGTTATTTCGTGATAATGGATTGTTGAAATGACTCCACAACCACAAGACCATTTATATTTTTAACTTATCACTTATTAGTTGCCTCAAATTGCACTTTACGATAGGGTTAACAGTGCTTTTAAACTAATAAGCCCCTGAAACCTTATTATGAAATATATTTAATGTAAAATGTGAATTTTAATCACCCAAATTATCAACTGTCAACATTTTTTGTTGGAGATGGAATTCGAAAGAGTCAGGATGATATTATGTCCTACCTATATTGGGTTTGAGATATATCAATTTTAATGTAATCAATATTATGCACACAATTTCAGAGCTTTAAAAACACTATGGCAATTGTCTGGAACTCCATACGGAATCTGTCCATTTTTTTAATGAGAATGTGATATGTCGGAGAACGACGAGATTGCTTTGGGGTCTCTGATATGTTGATAAAGTAGTCGCAGTTCGGACATCACCTGGCGTAAATTTTTTTTTACCTGATTTTGTTTATGTTACAGCAACGTATGCAGTTTGATTTTTAATTTTTATCATTGAAAGTATTTTGAAGTATGTAGTTGAACAAAGTACAACGTGCCCCTGACTAGCACGATAGGTGTGTTGCGACAGAAAATTGACAATTTTTTGATGATCTAATCGTACAATTACAGTTCCTCAATATGGCGAGTGTCTTCATGCGGATTTTCAATCTGATCTGTATGATGCTGCTCATCGGACACTGGTCCGGATGTCTTCAGTTCTTAGTGCCGATGTTGCAAGGATTCCCTCCGAACTCTTGGGTCGCCATCAACGAACTACAGGTGAAAAAACTTTCTACAATGTTAAGAATTTTTTTAGTTTTTATTGCTGGCTTCAAATTTGAAAATGGTGGGTTTTGGGTATTTAGGTAGGTATTCATGCGAACAAGAAACATTTTTTCTGGTTTATTGTTTTCATTTTAGTGATAAGACGGGTTTTCTCTCCCAATAACTGAAACAAAGAACAATTAGAATTTTTTTAAATGATAGGAACTGCGTGAAACTTGAGCACTAATTAGTCAAGGGCCAAAACTTTGAAGAAGGTATTTTTGTCTAACAATGAACAAAAAAAAGAACTTTGAACTCTGAATCTTAAAGTCTTGGAGTCTGAATCAGAGTCCTTCCTCAGACAATTTCTATTTTTCATACAACTTCGCAGAATCGTGACAATATTTTGGAGTCTGAATCAGAGTCCTTCCTCAGACAATTTATATTTTTCATACAACTTCGCAGAATCGTGACAATATTTTGGAGTCTGAATCAGAGTCCTTCCTCAGACAATTTATATTTTTCATACAACTTCGCAGAATCGTGACAATATTTCTTTCAACAAAATATTGTCACGATTCTGAAGTTGTATGAAAAATAGAAATTGTCTGACGAAGGAGTCTGATTTAGACGCCGAAACGTTACGCTTCAGAGTTCAAAGTGTTTTTTTTTTTGTTCATTGTCAGACAACAATTGCTTCTTGTTATGTTTTGGCCACTCACAAATGAGTGCTCAAGTTTTACGTCTTCTTTTATTATTAAAAAAAAATGAATTCGTTTCTTGTTTCAGAAAATGGGAGAGAAAACCCAAATAAAGTTTTCAGGAATATGAAATGACTTCCCAAAAAAATATTTCAAGAGATATATTATTTGAACGAAAATTTGTCACGATACATTCACCAAGTCCAGAGTTTTCCATATCAATTCTCGACTTGGTGAATGTATCGTGACAAATTTTCGTTCAAATAATATATCTCTTGACGATGTGTGTACTTTCTGAAAAGCCAATTCATTTGGTAAAATTTGTACACTGCGTCCTTAATTGGGTGAGACTGCGCTGTATCTCAGTTATTAAATGAGATAGATACATTTCGCGACCCTGTGTCAATTTTTTGTAAAACTTTCAAATCCACAAACAGAAATATTCCAACTACTTTTGTTTTTGAAATTCAGGGATATTTTTACGTGGAAGTCAGTGGTGCTCTGAAAAAAAGTCAGAGCACACAGATTGAGCACAAACTTGGTATTATGGATATAGAACACCCTGTATAATTTAAAGTCGAATTTTTACATTTTTTTTTTCTGAAAACATTGATGTATTACAGTCTTAACTTCGAAAAATTTCAATTTTAGAAAAAAATCGACATTTATGGTTGTTTTTCTAATAGTAGGCCATGAGTTCTCCTACACACGCATTTAACTATTCCTATTTTGAAACGCCAAGTGCCTGAAACCTTTTCATTTAATGATTTATCAAACATGAATTCAAAATATCACTTGATGACAACGAGAAAAAAGTATTATTTATTTTGAAATTTTTTGAAACATGTTCAGCATTTAAGTATGTATTATTAAATAATTCATGACCTACTATTGAAACAACAAACATAAATATGGATTCTTCTGATTTTTGGAGCTGAAATTCATTAAAGGTTAGGTTGTGATTCATCAATGTATTCAGAAAAAAAAGCAAAAATTCCACTTAAAAATATACAAGATGTTCCATTTGAAAAATACCAAGTTTGTGCTCAATCTATCAAAAGCAGTTTCCATTTTTTTTCTTATACAGTGCCTGAGAAATAATTATATCTCAAATAACTGAACATTCTCATTTTCGCCCAGTATTTCAGAAACAATGTGCATAATTGGAACTTTATTGTTTGTCTATTTAAAAGTTCTCCCTTCAAGAATAGCGAAGATACAGTGCAGTCTCACCCAACTTGGGACACAGTGTACTGGAAATTTAATTCGATCAAATGTATGAATTGAAACTTTATTTATTGAAATATTGTCTGGGAGGTCTTTGCATTTTTCTGAAAACTTAATTGGGGTTTTCTCTCCCAGTCTCTGAAACAAGAAACAATTTTGAATAATATAAGAAAGGTCTCTGCGTGAAAATTTGAGCACTAATTTATCAGGGGCCAAAACTTTACGACAATAAATTGTTGCCTAACAATGAACAAAAAGAAAACATTTGAACTCTCAAGCGTAATGTTTCGGAGTCTAAATCTGACTTCTTCGTTAGACAATTACTAGATTTCATTCAACTTCGTAGAATCGTACAATATTTTGATTTTTTGAATTGATACGATTCTACGAAGTTGAATGAAATCTAGTAATTGTCTAACGAAGAAGTCTGATTTAGACTCCGAAACGTTACGCTTAGGAGTTAAAGGTGTTTTCTTTTTGTTAATTGCTTGGCAACAAATTCTTCCCGTAAGGTTTTGGCCCCTGACAAATGAGTACTCAAATTTTTACGCAGGGGCCTTTCTTTCATTATTCAAACATTTTTTCTAATTGTTTCTTGTTGCAGAGACTGGAGAGGAAACCCAAATTGAAACTTAATTGATTTTATATGCAATGCAGTTATTTAAAATGTTCATGAAACGATTTTGAAATTTAAACCTAGGCATGATCAAGTAACTTCCCGGAAAATTTGTATCCTCACATTTGTATTAAATTTTTTTCATTAATTTGTTGATAAATGTTGTAACTGGAGATCTGATGGGAACAATGAAAAAATTATTGATTCAATTACTTCGTATGTTTTGTGATACTTCAATTGAATAAACACATAAATGCAAAAGAAATCACAAGAATTACATGGACAAAAAGCAATATATAGAAAAAAACAATTTGATTTTTTTCTTGTCTTTTTGACATAAGTTACGTTGCAGGGAGCTTTCTGGCTTGAACAATACTCCTGGGCATTGTTCAAAGCGATGTCGCATATGTTATGCATAGGATATGGGAAGTTTCCACCTCAATCCCTCACAGATATGTGGCTGACGATGTTATCGATGATATCAGGAGCGACCTGCTACGCTTTGTTCCTTGGACACGCAACAAATTTAATCCAAAGTTTGGATTCTTCAAGGAGGCAATACAGAGAAAAGGTACGGGTGTTTTCAACGTGGTGGTTTTTATATTTTCAGCAGGAGAAAGTGCTGATGTATGATCAAATTTTATTTTTTTATTCTTAGAATTGATTTGATGTCCCAATTTATCAAACCTTGAAAAGTAGCCCATGAAATTCTTTTTTCAAATTTCATATCTTCTATGGTTTCAAAATACCCTCATGGAAAATTCCATAATTTTGAAAATGAACTTGTTCTATGAGGTGTAAAACTTTGGTAGTTGAAATAAATGGATCTTAGATGTCATATAAGTAAACTACTTCACAAGAGTTAGGGATATCGTATTCAATCGTTTTGTGAAGTGTGTATTCTTCGAGAAAGTTGCTGTTAAATCATGTAAAACTCAATAACAACTTGAATCGATCCAATAAAAATTGGTATGAGACATTTCGTTAATCTGGTTGCCTTTTTTCTGAAGTTTGGTTCTTTGCATATGTTCTTATTCTCAAATGAAGTCAGATCATCAATGGCTTCGATTTGAAACGAGTTTTCTGAAAATGCCAAGACTCTGAGGCTAATAGGGCTATCGGAATGCTACAGAGTCGCCAAACTCAGGTTCCGTGTAGAATGCTACGGAATGCTTCACAAAATGCAGATTGGGTCCAAGTTTCCATCGAGACCATCGGACGGCGTTTGAGAGAGGTGAATCTAGGTTCTAGACGTCCATTAAGGCGAGTTCCATTAACACGTGACCATGAGCGTCAAAGACTGGAATGGGCAACGCAACAATCCAATTGCAACGATCAATGGCGTAGAGTAATTTTCACCGATAAATCCAGATATGGACGATTTTATGATTCTCCGTAATCATCGCTATGTCCATCTATTCCGAGGGTGTAGTGTTATGGTATGGGCCGGAATATGTTTCAACAGGCGCACAGATCTACACATTTGTCCTGGGAATATGAATGCCCTACACTATAGGGGACATGTCATTGACAATGTTTTGCCAAATTTTCAGGCTGCTTTCAATTTCTAGACGATAACGCTAGACTGCACCGTGCAGCCATTGTTGAGAATACGAGCGAGGAGCTAGGTATTTCACATTTACCAATACCTCCTCGCTTACCAGATTCGGATTGCATAGATTATGCGTTGGATATGCTCCGAAGAAGATTAGATAAACATCAACCTACCCAGAATCCTTAAATGATCTGAGAGAGCTACTGTCTCGTTTATGGAACCAAATTTCTCGAGAAATGTTCAATAACCTCCTGTGTAGTATCATTGAGTATTAATATAACTAGAGCAGCAACCCAGTTCAAGGAATTGAAGCTACTTTCAGATGAAGTTCCTTCTTTGTTTCATAGAGGCGCTTGTGTGTTTCAAGGAAAGCAAATTTCAGCCCCTAACATCTGGTGGTGGGTAGATGAACTATTAGGTTCGATTTCATAACCAAGCTGAACTCCAAGCTGTTGGTAATCAGGACCGTCATAGGATATTCAGTATACTATCGCAATAAAGGTCGTCGTTTATGAATAGTCGTGAGAAGATTTCACCTAATCTATTTCAATTCAAATATATATAATATATTATATATTTATACTCTGTTGTCAAAATAAATTAGGACATGTGAAACTGAATCTAAAGCGTGGAACACAAGAAATTTGTTATGTGACCTCACTCGATATTTGGTTGATCAAATTAATCGGAATATCGAAATATTCAAATCTAATATGAAGGACTAGGACAAGAATAAAAATCCTGTCGAAGAAAAGAATAAGGTATATATCACAATAGGTATATCACATTCAATTTAGGTAACGTTGAGTAGCATATTTTCTGTAGTAATGTAGAATGTTAATCTTTATCCGGTGCTATATGAATAATGACATTTTCGGTAAATTTAGGAGGAGTTTGAATTCCTTCGAATATGAAAATACATTACCTCATCAAGGAGTTGAACAACTCAAACTTCTACAAATTAGGGATCTTCTCACATCGGAATCATTATCTGACCTTTTTTTGATCAATCCGTTGAATGCAGAACTTTCAAACTAAAACTGCTCTGTTTAGAGCAGAATATTTCTATTGAATTTTTCCAAAAATTACTATTTTTTTTATTACAGTGTTAAGCTTGGTGAAAATTAAAAAAAAATTTCATCTTGTAGAATGAGCTTCTTGGACTCACTTTTATCTATATTCAAAAAAAAAATTAGATTGAACTTCCGTGATTGTATGAGTTTTATACATTGTGCAACATATTTATGAAAAATTCTTGAGGGTGTGCCATCAACAATTTTTCTTTCATTTCCTTTATTTTCAAAATTCCAAATGATAGATATTTCGATGAAATTTTATATTCTGATTACCCGGTAACATCCGATTAAAAAAATCAGGTGTGAAATCACAGGAGAAATAAATATAAGTGCATTTTTCGGGCAGATTTGAAAGAAAATGCTGCTTAACGAAAGCTGTCTTCATTCTTGAACTCGCATAGTATAGCATTGGGTAAGGGTGCTGGCATTTCGCCCTGCAGTTCATAAACATATACATCATAAAAGGGAATAATAAAACCCTCGGTAAAACCACAAGCTCTCTTGGAGCGTCTTCGGCTCGGTCTTCGGCTATCCGAACGTAATGAAGTTAGCAACTGACGCCATTACATAAATGCACCTCTCATTAGTCAATATCAACACCACGAGAATGATAAAAGCCATAATGTTTACTAGAATTTTCCGCTCTACAACTTTTGTTTGAAACTTTTTTCGATAAACCTTCTAGTTTCCGAGAAAACGTAACTTTTTCGAAATTTTCACGAATTTTCCAAGGTTCCTGAAAATTTGGATGTTTGACCATGAGTTCCTTCTCTAGTGACAATCATTATATCAAAAATGCAGCTCTTTCCGCAAAAAAGTGATTTCAGACCTTCGTTTACTGGACTAAAATTCGGAACCCGAATACTAAATACCTCGGCAAAACGTTTGTCATAAAATTACTGGGATCATCCCCCCCCCCCCCAATGTTGAACGAAGTTGGCAAATTTTCAAAGCAGTTGGAAGATTTTCAAGGGGGTTGGAAAATTTCAAAGCAGTTGGAAAAAATTTCAAAAGGGTTGGAAAAATTCCAAAGTAGTTGGCAAAATTTCAAAGCACGAAGGAATCTGAATTAGAAAAAACAAGTTTGCAATCAGTAGTTGACAATATATGTTAAGCCGGCAATAAATGGTATTTAACCCAATATTTTTACCATCAAGTGTTGGAAGAGATGCGGCCTCAAGAAATAGGTACCCAGTTGTAAATTTTTCAGTTACGTCGGATGGACTGTGTCATAAAAAAACCTTCTGGTATCATAAATTTAAGCTGTTACTTTCAGGTAAGCAAAATCATCATTAGGTTCGCTCTTCGTACATTGTGTTATAGTATTGCGAAAAAACAATATGTGTACATAAATTTAAATAATGAACTAAAAAAGATTCAACGTGAAGTTTGAGTTATGTGGTGCCTTATAAAAAATTTAAAAAAAAATTATGAACAGAATCTGCACGAAGGAGAAAAAGTTTGAGAGAAAATTATGGGTAGTGACCACAGAATATCAGAAGTCACAGTCACAACAATAATCTTTCAAAATACCAGATATATCCTCAATTCCAAACACTAATTGCAATGAACGCTGCAAAAGAGTTCGAAATCGCCAACTCGAATTAGAAAATTTTGTTCAAAATTTTTTCTTCAATATGAGTGATTTAGGTCGAAACCGTTTCCCTACCAAATCGGGGATCTGTTTCTTTTTTAAGAAGTATCTTGATTTATGACACACACTTTGACACACATTTTCTGTGTAAACTAGGGAGTTATTTTGCTTTTCCTCATTTCATAAAATCTGTAAGCAAAAGTGAGGCTAATTTTTTATCAAACGAAATATATTTTCTGAAAATTTTGTTCCTCTTATTCTGTGAAATGGACGCATGTTAGGGATGAGCAGTTTCAATATTTTGAATCTCATCAAAGTGGTAAGTAATTTACTTTGATTTTTCATCTACCCAACATTCAATCATATATATTTCTTTATTTTATGAAATATGCTTTTTTGTGAAAAGTATTTTGTTTCATGATGCTTGAAATTTTGAGATACACCAAATCATGAAACTGAACTAAATTGAAGAAAGAAACAAAAAGTGTGTCTTAAAGTATCGAACATACTTCAAGGTACTCCTCACAATATATCTCTTCCAATATTAACTCTTTTCATGGAATGAAAAGAATAGATTGTTCCGAAAAAATATTTTCTCTGATGAAAATGCGCCGTGCCTTCGTTCCCAGATTCCACGAAATGAAGAAAAGCTACAAAACTGAAGAAACAAACAAGTAGTGGTTTTCAAAGTTTCAAGCAACATCAAGATACTCTATAAGAAAAAAAAAAAACTCAATAAAATCTACTTTATTGTATGTTCGGTAGATGGAAAAAAAGTTAATTACTCCTCACTCTGTTGAAATTCATCATTTTGAATTTTTTCAACCAAAACAAATATTATACCAAAATATACCGGGTGTACCAAGTTCGACGGCCTATTAGGCGTTTCTGGAGAACTAGACTTATTTGAAAACTGAAAATTGCGATTATGATATTGTTTGACATTATCTACCGAGTTAAAATGTTCTTGGAGCCTGACCACTTTCAGTTATACAGGGAGCGAAAAAAAAATTTTCAAAAATTTTTTTTTCTGTTTTTTTGTTTTCGAATTTGACAGAGAATGCAATTCTGAATACATTCGTACTCAAATCGTTGCATTCGTCGAAATACTTTCCAAAATATCGAGAAAAACCTGAAGAAAAAGAGAGAAAAGAGTATTCCTATTATGTTTGTTATTCCTAATCTAGATACCTTAAGCACAAACCATTTTCACATTTTTGAAGTCGAAGAATGTGGAAATATTGTGCATTTTTAGAATTTTGAAAAACTCATCACAGGGTGTTTCAAATGTTGGGTCGAAAATTGGGATCAAGATTGGCCCATAACTTTCGTTTTTCAAATTAGAACCCTATTTTTTTATGATTGCGTTGGATTGTATGAAGAAAAATGATTATAATGTTTCAACATGTTAATGCTCCTAAAATTGATAATTCTTGAGTTATTTAGGATTTCCTGATTTTATTTCGTACGTAGCGTCAAATTCATTTAATCTGTTTCATATCAACTATGACCTTGATAACAGAAGATAAATTATTCCAATAACTCACTAGTGACACACACTTGAATACATTCGTACTCAAATCGTTGCATTCAACAAAATACTTTCCGAAATATAAAAAAAAACTAAACAAAAAAGGTAGATAAGAGAATTCGGTATAATGTTTGCTATTTCTAATCTAGATATCTTAAGCACAAACCGTTTTCACGTTTTTGTAGTCGAAGACAGTGGAAATATTTTATATATGTAGAATTTTGAAAAACTCGTCACATGGTGTTCCAAATGTTCGGTCAGAAATTTTGATCAAGATTGGCCCATAACTTTCGTTTTTCAAATTAGAACCCTATTTTTTTATGATTGCGTTGGATTCTGCGAAGAAAAATGATGATAATGTTTCATCATGTTCATACTCCTAAAATTAATAATTCTTGAGTTATTTAGTATTTTCTGATTCCATGTCGTACGTTGCGTCAAATTCATAAAATCTGTTTCATTACAACAATGATAAATGAATTAAAAAAAAAGGTGTGTCACTAGTGAGTTATTGGAATAATTTATCTTCTATGACCAAGGTCATAGTTGATATGAAACAGATTCAATGAATTTGACGCTACGTACGACATAAAATCAGAAAATCCTAAATAACTCAAGAATTATCAATTTTAGGAGCATTAACATGTTAGAACATTATCATCATTTTTCTTCGTACAATCCAAGGCAATCATAAAAAAATAGGGTTCTAATTTGAAAAACGAAAGTTATGGGCCAATCTTGATCCCAATTTTTGACCCAACATTTGGAACACCCTGTGATGCGTTTTTCAAAATTCTGAAAATGCACAATATTTCCACATTCTTCGACTTCAAAAATGTGAAAACGGTTTGTGCTTAAGGTATCTAGATTAGGAATAACAAACATAATACCGAATACTCTTTTCTCTCTTTTTCTTCAGGTTTTTCTCTATATTTTGGAAAGTATTTCGACGAATGCAACGATTTGAGTACGAATGTATTCAGAATTGCATACTCTGTCAAATTCGAAAACAAAAAAACAGAAGAAAAAAATTTTGAAAAATTTTTTTTCGCTCCCTGTATAACTGTAGGTGGTCAGGCTCCAAGAATATTTTAGCTCGGTAGATAATGTCAAACAATATCATAATCTCAATTTTCAGATTTCAGATAAGTCTAGTTCTCCAGAAACGCCTAATAGGCCGTCGAACTTGGTACACCCTGTATATAACGAATTCCTGTCAATTCAATGTCCAGTCGGAAAATTTTCAATGGATTTCCCCCCCCAAAAATTTGGCCGCTGCCCGTCCCTGCTTGTATTTCATTGCCTGCCTGCCTTCAAGTTTCGTCGAGTCAAAAGAGATAATGTTTGTCGGATTTTAAGGAAGCATTCAACAAGATGTTGAACAAATTACCGTGGATCCTGAAATATTCTATTTCGATTTATAAAAGTAGTTGAATCGCAACATTCCTCAATATTATAAAAAACGGAATTTTAATAGTCGAAAAATACATGTAGGGTCGGTTTCAAAAAACTTTGACTGTGCGATTGAAAGAACCGAGTGACGCACTTGAAAAACAGGTAGAATTTGTGTTCCAATATTCTCCTTATCGCAAAGTTGACTTTATTGGGTCATAGAGCAATGAAATTATTCACTCTTCTGCAGGTTTTCTTCTTCATCAGGTCTAAACCTACGAGAATCTTGAGAGGGAATAGTCTGGAAATAGCTGCCTTCCCATCTATTATAATTTTGAACTGATATGTTTTTGAGAATTTCACTAGTGTTCATTATATTCTGTTGAAAACTTTTTCTTTTGTCATGTGTCTTCACGATATTATATTCAAATAATCCAAAATCCAATCAACCGACGAAAAAGCGGTGAAGACAGTACAAGATATGAGGGCCCGCAGAATTACAACCTATCAGCGCCGGGGCTAGCGCTTCAACTACGAAAATATAATGTACATTTCATCCACATTAATTTCATTTAAGAGGGAAACAAAGAAATTATCTTTTTCGTTCAAATAATAGTATATTCTAAAAAAGGTTGCTGAATGAGCGCCTATTCCAACACGAATGTGAAATTCAAAAAATTCAATGTTTCCAGCTGGAACTCGGATTTCTGCTCATAAATTTCTGACCATTGTCACAATTCTACTGATATTTTATCCTAACTCAGATATTATTAACGTGAGAAGGTATACAAGGTGGCCAAACAATCAAGTGGGTGGTTTCAAAATTACTGAGTGTTCAAGATAGATGCGGAGTCAGAGTCCGCTCCCCAGCCGCGAAAGGTTAAGGGTTTGTGGTTTGCAAAATTATCCATAAATATTTTTCATCATGGTAATTACGTGTTGTGTAGAATTTAAACTTTTAAAATACATTCATACAGAGAGTTTGTCAGAAACAGTGAACTAAACGAGTATAAGATTTCGTATTCTAAAAATTGAAACCTGAAAGAAAAAAAATCAATTTGTCTATTTCAGTATTACCGGTCACTGGCTTCACTTGAATTATTCGTAGTAGTTAAGTCCTCGTGAACGAATGTGGGAATTTCACTCGCAAAAACTAATAGTTTGAGGAAGCAAAAACAATTAATGTAACTCAAAGTCTCTTTTCAGAAAACAGAGCCTTCTTGAATATAAGTTCTCATGAGGTTTTCAAACTTCTATTTTCACATATAGAATATGTCTATCATTGATTGATCAATCACGAACAAGAATGAAAGCAATTTACTTTGTGAAAATTGATAATTTTTTTTCGGATATATAAATTCAAACTTCAAATGGTATTGCTTAAAAAATTAAATAAGTCTCAATTCCTCGATTTGTTTGGTACTTCTGACAAGCAATAGGGATAGTTTCTTGGTTTACTAGGTCCTGACAGACTCCTCTGCGTCCGTTCTTCGGCGTTCGTAACGAACCGCAACAAATCCGACCCTGCTTTTGTATCGTAGTACCCGAGGGTAGTAAATATTACTACAGATTGCTGTAAAGGAATAGCTACCAAAATGGGCATGACTGAGCAGCCAGATTGTAGTTCCTATTTCAGATGCTATGTACCGCCACTTGACGGGCAAAAAATTCGGCTTCAAATTGTATAAGGACGTTACGCCTCTTGTTATATTTATACTCAATGGTAGTATCCAAAGAAGATGTCATGCTGTTATTGAGGCCCGTGGAGGCCAAACACGTGCGTTCAAATGCTGGAATTCTCTGAGAATAAAATTTCGTTCACTCGATATTTTTCCAACCACCCTGTATACGCTGCAGACCTGCAGGCTGAAATTAATTTCATTTCCCGCCTCTCGAAATTATAATGATATGAATTTTCATCACAAAATCTCATTTAAACTATATTTTTTTGCAATTCAAGTCAATATCCTCAACTCATATGGAGCACTTCATTCATACAAATAACGACATCGAAATATTCGTCCATTTGTGTTTCCATCATAAAGATTTTCTCGATTAATCATGTCAGTTTTCAAGCCGAATTCTTGTCATTTGCGGGAGGAGATAGTAGTGGCCAGCGATGGACAATACTTCCAATCTTAAATGTGTTTTAAAATACAGCCTCCAATTTCGGGAAAAAACGACGGAAGCTAAATTGTACACCTAATACTGAAGATTTAGCTCTACTCTTTAGGCATTCCGTTCATAATTTTTCTTAATATCCTTATTCTCCTGATGTTCATGAGTTTCTTTTTTATTACATTCATTTCATCATTCGTAGAAAATGAAATAAATTTTTTTTTTGCTGACAAGGCTTTTTTTGTACCTGTGAATACTTTTGGAGACCACGTTTTTGCAGATGATTTATTATGCTTCAAGTAAACATCAGGTATATCCGTAAAAAATGTGGTTTCTCCAAATAAGCTTTCTGACCCAACTCGGTGAACCATAAACCATTAGATTGAATTTATGACACATTTCAGTCCAAATTGACAAGGTCTTCTTCGAATTTGGGATCATTTACAGAGATGCCTACACCTTAATGGCAAATAAATCACTTCCGGACTTTTCGAAATTATTTTGAAATATTTAAAGCTGGCTCTAATGTTCGAAGTTCGGACACTTTAATTTCTTTCGAGTTTAACAGATGACCTATATTTCGTTGTTCCTTTTGAATCTTCCGGATCAATCTGTAATTGTGAATTTTTCTTGACAGGAAAAACATGTGCGCAAACTGTGTGATCCAATGGAATTGTTAATGACTGTAATCGTCGAAAATAATAATTAATAATGATAATAAATAGCTTAATTCCATTCATGGAGTTCGAATAGATGAAAGCCATGCACATCATTACCAATTACTCACATAATAACAGAAATAACTTCCAATTTTCATACCATCAACATAATTCGAATGTTCGAACATTAAAGTGTCCATAATTCAGCGGAAATTGTTATTAATTACTGCTGGCATCTTGAAATATGCATTTCGACACACATTATTGAAGCTTTCGACTTTGTTTATCTATCATACTTGCTTTTTAAACCGTTATTTTCGCTCTTATTCTCAAGGCCACGAACGAAAAATATATTATGGAACTAAAATATTACTTAGTGTCCTCCAAGATTTAATAATGGAAATTTCATTATGGGAATAAGACAATTATACAGGGTGTTTCCTAAACATGCGGCAAAAATTCAGGGAGCTGTTACTTGGACTATTCTAAGAATATTTTGTCCTTTGATGTTTTTGGAAAAACCTCTTTGTTTCGAAGATACAGGGCGAACAACATTTTTCATATTTTTAAAATTGATAATAGTATAAATAAAAATGCGTACCGCACTGTGTTTACTAAGTAGGTACAATTTATTTTTAAATGTGTTTGACAACTATAAAAAACGGCCAGTTTTTTGACTTAAAATTGATAAGTTCAGATGGTAAAGGAATACAGATTAAACACGGTTTTCATTTGAATTCGTTTTGTGATGTATTAGCAATTAACATTTTATCTTTCACTATTATGAATCGCTATACAAATGCCGAGATGACTGACATGCATTTCATTTATGGACTTGCTGATGGAAATTCATTAAAAGCTAGGAGGTTGTACATTGATCGCTGGATTGGAAGAGGTGGACCTCATTTATGGCCTGCTCGTTCCCCGGACTTAAACCCCTTAGATTATTTCCTATGGGGCCATCTAAAATCATTAGTTTATACCACTCCAGTAGAAAATGTGGAAGACTTGCGAAATCGGATCATTGCTGGGTGTAACTTAATAAGAAATGATCCTGGTGTTTTTGAAAGGGTTCGGCAGTCAATGAGGAGAAGATTTGATGCTTGTATGCTGGCTGGAGGTGGTCACTTTCAACAGTTTTTGTAGGTTAAGTTAAATTTTCATGTAATTTTTCATAATAAAATGTTATTATCTAAAATTTTGTTTGCCCTGTATCTTCGAAACAAAGAGGTTTTTCAAAAATCATCAAAGGACAAAATATTCTTAGAATAGTCCAAGGAACAGCCCCCTGAATTTTTGCCGCATGTTAAGGAAACACCCTGTAATATGCCAGAGTGTCTTGTGCATATATTTGGCGATTTTTCGCAAATTCACATTTGCTTCCTCAGGCCTACAAAATTAAAATCGTTCACAACAATTTCCTTCTCCTCCACAGATACACGAAGTGACAGAAAATTACATACCTCAATATGTTAAAGGTTACAAATTCAATCATATAATGAAGAAAATTTCAAAATGAAAGTCAAAATTAAAATCAAGAAAAATGACACATGTACACTAGATCGTTCAAAACAAACCATAACCCATAAATGTGACATCACAAAACAAGTCCTACTTTAGTTGTCGAATATTGAACTATTTCACATTTGAACTAACTAGTTCATCTTTTTGTCAAATTCTTATATTTGTATAATATTGGGCGATATAAACAACTAAGATGACTAGTTGTTCAAATATTGCCTTGTTTGTCCAATATATACCTTATCGCAGTTCAAGCATGGAACTTCATATATCACACCCGATTTTTGTTCTTTTTAAATAGGATCTTTGTTACGGCTGTATAACAAACCCACGGTTTTCATATTGCAAAATACTTATTCAATATCTGTTTTCAGAGTTCTTCTAAGTTTTTGAAGAAATGGAAGCACAGTGCTGTCTTTTCTCTGTTTTTTGAGTCTTCCAAGTCATACTTGTGTTGTTTTATTCTGCTGTTCCAATATTGCCTTGTTTGTCCAATATACAGGGTGGCCATTTGAAAACGAAACAGACGAGATTACAGACGAAATAAATTTTTTCGATAGAAATGCTCGGACAGGTCGATTTCTGTTTCGAGGGGTACAACTTGAGATGTAGGTTACGGACGCATAGCGCTTCAACCCTTGCTACTACAACCCTCACCCCCAATTTTTGAATAGGGATAATGGGGTGAAGGATACCTCATTTGAAAGGTATTTTCATACTGATTTCAGCACAGTAATTGTTTTTCCATTTTATGCATTAGTTCTCGAAATACAGGGTGGCCATTTGAAAACGAAACAGACGAGATTACAGACGAAATAATTTTTTTCGTTAGAAATGCTCGGTCAAGTTGATTTCTGTTTCGAGGGGGACAACTTAAGATGTAGGTTACGGACGCATAGCGCTTCAACCCTTGCTACTACAACCCTCACCCCCAATTTTTGAATAGGGAAGATGGGGTGAGTGATACCTCGTCTGAAAAGTTTTTCACAAGAAAACACTACAAGTGCCATGAAAACACCACTTCATTTTCAAATGCTTACTCAAGAATATTTCGAGAACTAATGCATAAAATGAAAAAACAATTACTGTGCTAAAACACTATAAAAATACCTCTCAAATGAGGTATCACTCACCCCATCTACCCTATTCAAAAATTGGGGGTAGTAGCAAGGGTTGAAGCGCTATGCGTCCGTAACCTACATCTTGAGTTGTCCCCCTCGAAGCAGAAATCGACCTGTCCGAGCATTTCTACCGAAAAAATTTATTTCGTCTGTTATCTCGTCTGTTTCGTTTTCAAATGGCCACCCTGTATACCTTATCGCAGTTCAAGCATGGAACTTCATATATCACCCCCGATTTTTGTTCTTTTTAAATAGGATCTTTGATACGGCTGTTTAACAAACCAACGGTTTACATATTGCAAAATACTTATTCCTTGTTATCTGTTTTCAGAGTTCTTTTAAGTTTTTGTGAAAGTTCTGGTATATATGGTATTTTATAGTTTTTATATAGATCTGATATTAGTCATCTTAGTTGTTTATATGACCCAATCTTATCTGAATATAAGAATTTGACAAAAAGATGAACTAGTTAGTTCAAACGTGAAATAGTTCAATATTCGACAACTGAAATACGACTTGTTTTGTGATGTCACATTTATGGGTTATGGTATGTTTTAAACGATCTTGTGTACATGTATCAGTTTCCTTGATTTTAAGTTTGACTTGCATTTTGAATTTTTCCACATTATATGGTCAGAATATTTAACCTTTAACATATTGAGGTATGTAATTTTCTGTCATTTCGTGTATCTGTATAAGGGAAGGAAAATGTTGTTAATGATTTTGATTTTTTAGGCCTGAGGAAGTAAATGTGAATTTGCCAAAGTCGCCAAATATATGTATTAGACACTCTGACATAATATAATTGTCTTATTCCCATAATAAAATTCCCATTATCAGAAAATTATATGGTTACTTTTGCCAGTGACAAAAAAAAACTTTTTGATTCCAGGAAGAAAAATAAATCGAAAAACAAAAAACTGTTTGATTTTACATACGCCACACCGAAAATATTTCTGAAACATAAAGTAATTCAAAATAGTGATCGAAATAGATAGATTAGTTTTTTATAACTGAGAGGAGAGATATATCTGTTTCAGCCTTATTTGGCATCATCAGTATCCCACACTCCCACTCGGGGTCAAAATCTTCAAAAAAACTTTTATATTGAAATCAATTAGTTATGACGTATTGAGTAAAAGATTACAAAGCAATGAAATCTGATAGCGTCAAAAGAGAAGTTCCAAATCTCAAATCACATGCTAAAAAACTACGTTGTCCTCTTTCTCTGCATGAGATTTCAGCAGTGACCCTAAATTAGGGAGTGAAAAAGGACCAAGTTCTTTTTTAGCATGTGATGGAAAATGTGGAATTTCTCTTTTAACGCTGAAAACTTTATTTGGGTTTTCTCACCCAGCCTCTGAAACAAAAATTATTTAGAAAAAAAATTTGAATATTAGAAAAAAAAACCTCTGAGTAAAAATTTGAGCACTAATTTTTCAGGGGCCAAAAGTTTACAAGAAAAAATTGTTGCCTAACAATGAACGAAAAAAAACTCTCGAACTCTCAAGCGTATCTTTTCGGAGTCTAACGGCCAGATTCTGAAAGGCCGATCAAACCGTATGTCAACTGACACAACGTTCAACTTGACATCGATGTCAAATCAATTTGGGTTGCTGAAAGGATGTTAAGGGCAAAATTAACTAATATCTGATCATTATAATTTGACATGAGGTTATCCTGTTTCGAGGCTATCGAACCATAGAATCTGCTGAAATAAACAATATTATCTGATCGAACAGGTTAGAATTTTGAATTTCTCATTTTCATATTTTGAATTTAGTATTCAGTTTGGGATTATTTCGAGTTTGTTTCATTCAAAATGAGTTCGAGTGGCCGAAATTTCATTGAAGGAGAAAGATGCAGTCACTCGGATCTAGTTCAGAAGTAAGTAGTTGTAAAATTGTTAATAATTTCTCCATACATAGTTCAAGGCAAACATTTCGATAAACAATAATATAATATAACATGTTCGCAAGCATGTTCGTATACATTTAATAGAGTACATTTTTTTTTCAGTTCGAAAACAAGTCGACGAACGCAGTATATCAATTGCAGAACAAAATGAAAAATGGGTAATCCTAATTACAAGAGAAATCAACAAGTGCCAAGAACTCAAAAGAAACTTCACACAGCCCAGCTAAATTGAAAAAGGGCAAATGTTGCAAATGAAAAGGAGTACGTAAACTAGTTTAGTTCAGATAACTAAAAAACATACCTTTATTAATATTATGAATTTCCAAACAATTTTAGAGTGCGTGTAGTAGAAATTTGAATGAACTTTGCAATACTCAATTTAAAAATTTTCATGAAGCAATGCATCGAACATGACCCACCCATCTAATACACACAGTCAAAGGCTTCTTCACTTCATTTTATATTTAGTTCTAGGTTAAGAAATATCTGCAGACAGGGAAAATGGCTCAAATGACGATCCAGGAAAATCACAAAAATAAATAATTAGGTTTAAGTTCAGTGGGTATTATTTTTATTGTGGTTGAAAGACGTTGGTCAATGGCCTTTTGACTCCGTCAACAAAGAAATGGTATTATTTTTATTAATTTTCTTGTTTCAGAACCTCTGACATGCTTGAATTAATAAATATGGTGAAGGAATTGAAAAAGGACAAAAATATTGATGAGGTTTTTATGCATTAGTTAGTTCTCTGGATTAAAATAGTACAATAAACCACAGCTTCTATTATTACTGATCTTTATTTTTAGGAAAATGTCCTAGCAACAGGTAGCGGTTTGTACCAACTCTGGCTGAGTACAAACAGTAGGTGCAATTATGTTGGCTGTATCAGGGGAGCATATTTATGTAGCCTTTGGTCAACAAGTACGGCAGCTCTTTGAGCTACTCTAATATTGGTATTTGTATATATTCAAACTGATTATGCTCATATTATGATCCTCATTTTATAATTTCCTAGTTTCAATAGCTTTAAATCTATTTAAGATGGCATTGATGAAGACTTACAAACACGAGTGCAGTGTCGTGATAATGAAGTTATACG
The DNA here is from genome assembly GCA_038502775.1 of Hippodamia convergens. NCBI lineage: Eukaryota > Metazoa > Arthropoda > Insecta > Coleoptera > Coccinellidae > Hippodamia > Hippodamia convergens. The sequence continues at coordinate 11,309,344 of CM076607.1, read as the reverse complement.
ACATCGAATACCTTTTCTCGACAAATGGCTACAATCAAGGGAACAAAGTCCTGAAAGAAGAAATAAAAAAGCTTTATTATTGAAGAGAACTGAAGAATGCCTATACTGAGGAAGAAAACCTAAGTTACAAGAAAAGTAGCTTGTTTTGAAAAAAACACATTTCAATATACATATTTAGAAATTAAAATCAAACAAAAAGAATATTATAATCTTTTCAATGAATAAATGATACAATTTATCAATGTTTGGTATATTTAAAATATGATAATGAATATCCTTGTTAAATCCTCCAAGTTACCACAATATTTCAATCTCAACTCAATCATAAATGGTTTACAAGTATGAAATTATTTAAATAGGTTTTTTTGATATTTTCCTGTGTATCAATGAAATCAGTATTGAGCATTAATTTATTTCATCACACATCAAAATATAAATTCACACTGCATTTCTACTTCGTTTATTGTATCGTGTTGGATTTTCTTGGCTTCCGTTGGAGTCTACTACTACCTCAGTTATTAATGATTATACATACGTGTGAGTTAACACAGTGGATTTACTCACCAATATGTTTTCATTATCTTTTAAAATTTTCTAGTTCGCATCACAAATGGCCTGAACATTTGGTGAAAAATTTTCCCTTCCTATTTTGAAAGCTCATCTTGTGGACGACCGAGATTATTTTAATAAGTGTACAGTCTATAGCTCCAATAACATTTGATAATGAATGGATATAATTCAGAATAATTCCTATTGAGTTATTCCTGTGTTCTGGGGAGATGATAATCTACAGCCACATGATAAAATCACAAATTGTTTCAAAAAGTAAATAAATTTCTTTTTGGAGGAAATATAATTATTGCCACTATGCCTAATAATTGTTATGCATTAACCCATACAATTAAGATTTCCGTGGAAACTACGATGATTAACCACGTCTCTACCGAGTTAATTCGCCGAACATCACCGATCAGTTGACCCCCTCTTTGACATTAGTTTGACCACTGATTTAGCCTTAACATGCCTTTCAGAAACCCAAAAGTGCGTTTGACGTACAATTTACCTGCAATATTTGACCACTCTGTCAACTGACAGGCTGATCAAGTTCAAGTAGTTAACCATACTTTCATCAACTCAAATGGCACTTGACCAGGGATTTGACAGCTGATTAGTTAATTTTTACGTTGATCGGCCTTTCAGAAACTGGCCGTCAATGTTGAAGAAAAGTGGATTTTGAAAAAATTGTCAGTTGGAAACCATCATAAGAATTCTAATCTATTGATTAGAGAGGATGTTGAACAACTCACAAGAGAGGCAAATGATGAAACCTATTTGTTGGTTAAGGTAGAATTTTGATGATTGCCTCAAATGTTTTTTAAATTACTGATTTTCTTTCAGAATGTTTTACTACTGAGAATTTCGAGTGCTTGCCGAAGTGATTAACCCACTGAAATGACGGTCGATGACATAGAACATAAATATTCCATTTTGATTGTTAAAGTACCCGATACAAAAACGAATATAGGTACAACGAATTTCAGATTTAGATTATATTGACATTTACCGGAAAGATGCAGCTCTTCGTCCAAGTAATGCTACTAGTCGCCGATTGTTTTTGAAGTATCAAAATAAGAGATGTTTTTAAGATATCTGGTTTAGGAATTAATATTGGTTCGTGCACTGGCTGCATCATTAATGTTAACATTGTGAATAATATATAAAATTAGATAGTGTTAATTTTTCTCACAATCAGAAAGCCATAATTATTGTTATACATTAATACAGAAATTATTTCTTGGATTTTTGCTTGATTGAGGAACATATAGGTTAAAATATAAAAATCTTATATGTTTTACATGCAGTGTGTGAAGTAAGTATTTCGCACACTACTTCGAGCACGGTGTCATGGTAGAGAAGAAAAATGAAAAAAAGGGTCACTTCGCATATTGTTGGCAAAGCTCGAACATAGTCATTTTTTGACGTTTGTAGAAAATAGTATATTCTAAAACAAGTTGCAGAATGAGCTCCTATTCCAACACGAATGCGAAGTTCGAAAACGAGCGACGAAGGAGCGAGTTTTCGATAGCATGAGTGTTGGAATTGCCTTCTGCAACGAGTATTAGACGGTATTTTCTCTATTTCAGTCCACTTTTGTGTAAACCTCTCGAAAATCAAATGAAAATTCAGATTAGTGACTTTTGTTTTGTATCTTGGCAGTTGGTGTGACATACGGAATTTGACAGGTCACGGAATTTGAATTGATTTGATTCGAAACTTGATTCGATCGGAGGTCAGTACTGACAATCATAAAACGAAAAATATAACTGAAACCAATGCTGTAATGAATTTCATTACAGCACTACTTTTAGTACTGTAATGAACTCATTACGATACTGAAATAGAGAAAATACATTATTTTACACTTCATCGCTCTTTCTTGTGTTCGAACAGTCTATAGAACATTCCATTAAACTCACCGATCTATTTTGTGAAACTTAGAAATATATTAAGCACGTTATTTTTCTGCATAACGTAGGTGAAGCAGGTGGAGGAGTACATGGCCTACCGGAAGCTCCCGAGAGAGATGCGCCAGAGGATAACGGAGTATTTCGAGCACCGTTACCAAGGCAAGTTTTTCGACGAAGAGTGCATCCTGGGGGAGTTATCCGAGAAGCTGCGGGAGGACGTCATCAACTACAACTGCAGGTCTTTGGTGGCGTCTGTACCCTTTTTTGCTAACGCCGACTCAAACTTCGTATCTGACGTGGTTACGAAGTTGAAATATGAAGTCTTCCAACCAGGTGAGTCAGAAATAGAGCAACAACAGAAATATGCAACAACGCCGGCGTTAGCTGGAACTAAGCAAGCAACCAGTATTCGTTTCGACAGTTGGTACTTGAAAGCTGTGTTTATTTGTTTATTGCGTTTTTATTGCGATAGATATGCCTAAGGCAAAAAACCGTGAAAAACACAAATTGTTGTGTTTATGAATGTAATTCCAAAAAATTCAGGAATCCTGGAGCATATTTTCATTATTTTCGTGGTAAAAATCAAAATTTTTATGTAACCAACAAACTAGAAATCGCAGAGGAAATTTATAGACGTAAATCCTGGGAGCAAGTTTTGATAATGGAAAATCCTGTATCTGAACATATTAGAGTATGCTCACACCATTTCCGACCAGAAGATTATAGGATGGAAACAGGCAAGAGTGGAAACTGATGTCAATTGAAAACAATGCTTCATATGTTTTGAATTATTTCAGAAACTCTCACTATGAAAATATTTCTGCTACTGGAGAAGAAAGCTGTATCTTCATAAAAGCTACCAAAAAAATCAAGTCAAGACATTTTAAATCTTTGATCAGATCGTTCTTGTACAATAGTTTTCATTCTTCGAAATAAATTACTTTGAGTTTTTTTGATATTCTTGGATATATAGAAGTCTCCAAAACTCAAAGAGCCTAGTTGAAAGTGAAAAAAGTGCTGACTTCAGGCCATATGATAATGTGCAATACAACTAGGTTCAATTTGATTGTAATTGTCTTAATTGTTGCTAATATTAACCTATCTTTATGTGAAATTTCAACAAAATTCCGAGTATTGGCATTTTTGAACAAAACATAATACATATATATTATATATATATATATATATATAGTTCGACGGCTTATTAGGCGTTTCTGGAGAACTAGACTTATTTTAAATCTGAAAATTGGGATTATGATATTGTTTGACATTATATACCGAGTTAAAATATTCTTGGAGCCTGACCACTTTCAGTTATACAGGGAGCAAAAAAAAATTTTCAAAATTTTTTTTTCGGTTTTTTTCTTTTTGAATTTGACAGAGTATGCAATTCTGAATACATTCGTACTCAAATCGTTGCATTCGTCGAAATACTTTCAAAACTGTCGAGAAAAACCTGAAGAAAAAGAAAGGAAAGAGTATTCGGTATTATATTTGTTATTCCTAATCTAGATACCTTAAGCACAAACCGTTTTCACATTTTTGAAGTAAAAGACTGTGGAAATATTGTACATTTTTAAAATTTCGAAAAACTCATCACGGGTGTACCAAATGTTCGGTCAAAAATTGGGATCAAGATTAGCCCATAACTTTCGGTTTTCAAATGAGAACCCAATTTTTTTATGATTGCGTTGGATTGTATGAAGAAAAATGATGATAGTGTTCTAACATGTTTATGCTCCTAAAATTGATAATTCTTGAGTTATTCAGGATTTTCTGATTTTATGTGGTACGTAGCGTCAAATTCATTTAATCTGTTTCATATCGACTATGACCTTGGTCACAGAAGATGAATTATTCCACTAGTGACACACACTTGAATATATCCGTACTCAAATCGTTGCATTCGTCAAAATACTTTCCGAAATATAAAAAAAAAACTGAACAAAAAAGGTAGATAAGAGTATTCGGTATAATGTTTGCTATTTCTAATCTAGATATCTTAAGCACAAACCGTTTTCACGTTTTTGTAGTCGAAGACAGTGGAAATATTTTACATATTTAGAATTTTGAAAAACTCGTCACAGGGTGTTCCAAATGTTCGGTCTAAAATTGGGATCAAGATTGGCCCATAACTTTCGTTTTTCAAATTAGAACTCTATTTCTTATTATTGCGTTGGATTCTGCGAAGAAAAATGATGATAATGTTCTGTCATGTCGATACTCCTAAAATCAATAATTCTTGAGTTATTTAGTATTTTCTGATTCCATGTCGTACGTTGCGTCAAATTCATAAAATATGTTTCATAACAACAATGATGAATGAATTAAAGAAAAAGGTATGTCACTAGTGAGTTATTGGAATAATTCATCTTCTATGACCAAGGTCATAGTTGATATGAAACAGATTTAATGAATGTGACGCTACGTACGACATAAGATCAGAAAATCCTAAATAACTCAAGAATGATCAATTTTAGGAGCATCAACATGTTAAAACATTATAATCATTTTTCTTTGTACAATCCAACGCAATCATTAAAAAATAGGCTTCTAATTTGAAAAACGAAAGTTATAGGCCAATTTTTGACCCAACATTTGGAACACCCTGTGATGAGTCTTTCAAAATTCTAGAAATGTACAATATTTCCACATTATTCGACTTCAAAAATGTGAAAACGCTTTGTGTTTAAGGTATCTAGATTAGGAATAAGAAACATAATACCGAATACTCTTTTCTCTCTTTTCTTCTTTTCTTCAGGTTTTTCTCGATATTTTTGAAAGTATTTCGACGAATGCAACAATTTGAGTACGAATGTATTCAGAATTGCATACTTTGTCAAATTCAAAAAGAAAAAAACAAAAAAAAAATTTTTGACATTTTTTTTTGCTCCTTGTATAACTGAAAGTGGTCAGGCTCCAAGAATATTTTAGCTCGGTAGATAATGTCAAACAATATCATAATCCCAATTTTCAGGTTTCAAATAAGTCTAGTTCTCCAGAAACGCCTAATAGGCCGTCGAACTTGGTACACCCTGTATATATACATACATACATATATATATTTATATATATATATATATATATATATATATTGTAATGGAAAACAAAAAAAACTAGAAAACTAGCAGAGAGAAAACTAAACAATGAATTCCATCCTCACAATCAGTAGAATTGTCAAGATATTTTGTAGTAAGTACAACCTTGTAATAAAGTAGCAGGGCTAAAATATGCTTGCAAATTCCAGACAATCTTGCTTGGTATTTGAGTATAATCTTGTCAACCTTCACACCATCATTTTTTTAACACATTATTTTCTCAATATAATGGGGTTGTCCTCGTAGAATTCCAGTGTTTTGAAATAATTTTTTTCCGACATAAAATCAAATGATTGCAATGCAACACTTGCTCACCCTCTACACTGCATCTATGAGCATGTGAATATTGGGAAATTTCCTATAATTTGAGGAATCTTCAGTTAACATTTTGCCAGATTATCTGAAAAGCATTTGAAATTGAATAGTGCTCACCTCAATATTTTACATGAAATTTAACAAAAGGCACCTATACTTACACATACAATATAACCCACAGGATCCACATTTACGGAAACAACTTCGATTATTGATAGTCAATAAACGTTAAAACTTAAAAATCCCGAATAAAAGTAAGTGAGTAAGTAATCTTCTTTATTTCAGATTTCATATACAAATTCATACAATCGTCAAAACTACAAAAATACATCAAAACAAATTCTCCGACTCTGAATAATCTCTCAAAGAATACGGTTCCAATCGGACTAAAATATTTTTTATTAATCTCTTAAATCTAACCAAACTATCACATATATAGTACGGACCCTTTTCTATCTTTGTAAACCTATGTTGAGGAAAAATCAGGTTTAGGGTTCGTGTATTATAATTATGATCACCACTGAATATATAATAATCCCTATTTTTAAAAACAATTAGAAAACATTCATAAATATACAAACTATAAATAGTCAATGAATATAGATTCTTAAATTTTCCCCTACAAGAATCCCTATATTTTAGACAACAACTGTACTTGATAACCCTTTTTTGTGAAATGAAAACAGATTTTATTTCAGAATCTCCACCCCAGAAAATGATACCGTATCTCATGACACTCTCGAAGTTAGTATGATACAAAATCTTGACGGTTTCCTCATTCATATATCTAGCTACAGTTCTTATTCCGTAAGTTATGCTACTTAACTTCATACAAATGTTATTTATATGAGTACCCCAATTTAGAAATTCATCAATATGAATCCCTAAGAACTTCGTGCATGGCATTAAATAAACTTCTTTATTCTCCAAGTTAGTTTTTGATTGGTTTATTGTCAGTTTATTCATAGAAAACCAATCATTGATTCCAGTATAGTTGGTTTCTGTTTTTTCAATTGCTTCTAATGGATTTTTTCCTGTGATCAAAACGCTGGTATCATCCACGTAGTTAATAATGGAACATTCAATTAATGGAAGGAAGATCATTTATATATATCACAAAAAGAATAGGACCAAAAATACTGCCCTGTGCTATACCTACATCAACCTTCGATTGGACTTCTTTATCACCTCCGTTAATAATTACTTGTTGTTTTCTATTATACAGATAGGATCGAATCCAATCATTAGCATTGTTTCGAATACCATATCTATGAAGCTTTGAGAGCAGTATTTCATGAGTGACACAGTCGTAAGCTTTATTCAAGTCAACAAATAGTCCCAGTGATAAGTTCTTGTACTCTAAACTGTCCAAGATAGTACTAACAAAATTATAAATTGCAGAGTTTGTAGATCTGCCTTTCAAGTACCCAGGTTGAAATTGGGAAAACAATTTATCAGTGTTCATAAAATTGAGCAATCTAGAAGTCATTACCAATTCGAAGATCTTAGAGAATGAGGGTAATAAACTTATCGGTCTATAATTCCCAAGATCGAGTGGATCACCTCTTTTAAACTGTGGAATTATCAAAGCAAATTTCAACTGATCTGGAAATATCGCATACTTCATCGAATTATTTATGATGCAACATAGTACATTCGACAATACACTTATTGAGTCTTTTACGATACTAATAGATAGCTAATCTAAACACGAAACAATACTCGTTTCGGTAAACAGCTGATCGGATAATGCATCACCACCAACGGTAATTATTTTTCCAATATTCTGAACCAAAAAAATTTTCCTCGACCAGAGATCCGAACCCGAGGCCACTAGTTTACGAATATGGGGGAGTACCCCACCATAACCTCTATCCAATTTTCTCATTTCGATTTTTGTGTTTCAGGCGATATCATAATCAAGGAAGGTACCATCGGCTCGAAGATGTACTTCATCCAGGAAGGTATAGTAGACATCGTCATGTCCAACGGCGAGGTGGCCACGAGCCTCAGCGACGGCTCCTATTTCGGCGAGATCTGCCTCCTGACGAACGCCAGGAGGGTGGCGTCGGTCAGGGCGGAGACCTATTGTAATTTATTTTCGTTATCGGTGGATCATTTTAACGCAGTTCTAGAACAGTATCCGCTGATGCGACGCACGATGGAATCGGTAGCTGCGGAGAGGTCAGTGCGTTGGTTGGTATAACGAAACCGGACAGGTTTTATTGAATATTGTTTTAGTCATCGCTTTTATGTTGTATCTATTTGGGAGTGACTTAGAGTATATGTTCGCTGTTATGTGTCGCCTCTTCCATCTTCGTATTGGATGGGTCTTCCGAAATGGTAGTGGTACCTACCTATTGGACGGGTTAGGTTCGTTGCTTTCAAGTCCTTCTGTAGCCTAACCAACAGAGGTTATTTCCTATGGCACTCCTTCCCTGGAGGGTCACTTTATATTCTTTTTTAAACTAGGATTGTAGTTTAACGTACGATTCGATGTTTCAGCAGTTTGAGCTATAAGATGAGCCTGAAAACTTTATTTGGGTTTTCTCTCCAAACCTCTGAATTAATTAAGAATTTTTTCTTAAATAATAATAATAACAGTGCCTTTATTGAGGTAATTTAGATTGAAAAACATACATGTATATCTATACACATACAAATGGGACGGAGTCTAGCTTCAGCTACTCCACTCAACCACAGACAGATACAAAAGAAAAAAATATCATAATAATGATAAAATCAAAAGAGGTCAATAAAATAAGAAAATAAAAGTTCATATCCCCAATTCAAGACTGGCTCATAAACAACCTCCCTTAAATTTTTTTCTCAGCGAGTTCAGAGTTTTCACCTCGTTGTGCATTTTCACCGCGTTGTAGGTGAAAGAGCGCTGAAATTTCTGCAACCTACATTTTTCGACAAATAATAGAAGAAAAGCTCTCGAGTAAACATTTGAGAACTAGTTTGTCAGGGGCCAAAACTTTACAAGGAGAAATTGTTGCCTAACAATGAATAAATTTGAACTCCTTCGTCAAAAAATTTCTATTTTTCATACAACTTCGCAGAATCGTGACAATATTTTGATTTTTCTATTGACATTTGTCAATATATGATTAACACAGGGAAAATTGTAAATTCAATTACTTGATTTTTGTTTCTCATTCAAAGGTTAAGTTTTTGTTGATATAGATCGTGAATTTTTTTTGGTTTGAAAACAGTTCTAATGTTGAATTAAGGAGCAGTTCTTCCAATTTTTTCGGAAAGTCCATGAATATAAGGAATCAAGTTTATTAAAATTGGTTGTTCTTGGCGGTTTGTTGTTGGTGACTGATTGTTTTATCCATTTGATGCAAAATTGTTCTCTCTTAATTTAGATTAGTTTTTCTATGAAATTCGTTGGATATTGATTATTCTCAAGAATATTCTTAATGAAATTAATTTCATCATTTCGTATTGCAGTTGTTGATGAAATTAATTGAGTGTAGCCTTACCAATAGAGGTTATCTGCTATGTCACTCCTCTCCTGGATGGTGGTTTTTTAAACTAGGCTTATAGTTTAACGTATGATCCGGGAGTATTGGAAACAGTTTCAGCAGTTGATAATTCTTATAAAAATGGTTTTTTAAACACTGTATTCCATTTTGGTTTGAGATTGCAATGTATCGCAGTTATTATGGAAGATAGAGGCATGCGGTTTTCGTGACCCTGTATTTTTTTTGTAAAACTTTTGAACCTACAAACAGAAATATTCCAATTTTCCAACATGCCATCTATAAGGACACATTAAAAGTGCTTATAACAGATAGTTTTTCATGAAAGTTAAGTGAATTTTTTGATCACTCTTCTTGAGATTCGACACAAACTTGTTATTTCTTTTTTTCAAACGAAGATGAATTCAAAATGATAATTCCCAGGCTCAGAGATCTTTCATCATATGGTTGGATATTAGATTTTGTCACTGTGATGAGAGATATACCGGTTTCAGCCTTGTTTGGCGTCATGAGTATCTCATACACCTCAGAGACGAAATCTTCAAGAAAACTTCGATATTTAAAGCAATTAGGTGTAATGAGTAGATATTACAAAGTAGTGACATTCAATTGCGTCAAAATGAAGTTTCATATCTCCTATGACATGCGAAAAAAGAACTCTGTACATCTTTTTTCAATGAACGAGATTTCAGCAGTGGCATTAAATCAGGGCCTTCATGTTTCTTGAATGAAACACCCTGTTAATTCTACCGTCAATTTTGCAATTTGTTTTTTTTTTTTAAAACATTGATGTATCACAACCCAATCTTCAATGAATTTCAGCTTGAGAAAGCAGAAAATCCATATTAATGTTTGTTCATTTCATAGTAGAACATGAATAATTCCACACATTTGAACATGCTCAAAAAATATCAATAAAAATTTTTCTTGTTTTCAACATGTTTAAGTTTATGAAAGAGTGATCTCTTCAGCTTATGTTCAAAATGTGAATGAACAAATAAAAAGGCGTTTCGAGAAGGTAATCATTAAATGCATGTGTGAAAGAAATCATCGCCTCATATAGAAATTACAAATATTTCATGGATTTTTCTGATTCTTAGCGCTGAAATTTATTGAAGATTTAGAGCGGGTTTCACAAAGCTTTAATTGTACAATTAAATAACCTTACGTAAATTCGAACCAATCGAATCACGCGTTTTGAAATTTCAATGAATCGCGGTGGCTCCAATTAATTTAACGGGACAATCGAAGTTTTGTGAAACCCACCCTAAGTTGTGATACATTTATGTATTCAGAAACAAAAAAAATTCACTATTCGACGGTTTGACTTGAATACGTATATAAAAATATCTGAGCCTGAAAAATATGCAATCTGCAAATAGGCAGTGCATTTATTCTTCATGAATCATTTGAGGAAAAAATTTGCCGATAAATTACACAATTCTGCATTCCGACAGGCTCCAAATAATCCATAAATAGTTGCAACCTTAACCATTAAATATTTCTTATCTTTTTAACTTGTTCATCTGTGGGAATTTCAAATTTTTTTGGGAAGCTATCTTTCACATTTTAGTTCAAAACATGCCAAAATAGTTACTAACATCAACACCATCTTCAACAAGGGCACTCGACTTGATTTTCTCAAAAAAATTTTTGAGACCCACAAGTTTGCTAAGAAACAGGTTCACTGAACCTACCTTCCTTATTTTTTGTTTGACACCAGGCCGAGAAATTGATATTATATGCAATATCGTTATGCTGAGCAAAAGATACAAAGTCGCTCTTCTTGCAGATTCTGCAATATCCACAAGAACAACCATACCCCCCCCACTCTTTCAATAATTATTCAACTATTGACAAATTTTGAAAATTCAAGAACCAAAAACAAAATTTCGACAAGAACGCAATTCGAATCACAGCTTCTCTTTCATTTTCAAACAAGCATTTCTTAGCCGAAATTCCTGACTCTATGATTTCACTGACCTCAGCGTGGCTTGGCTGTCCGTGGTTATATACAGCGTGTCCCATAATTAGACCGACAAACTTCTAGTGGATGTTCCAGATGTTATTTTAGATGGCTCGACCATCTATATGTTATTTTTGTGTTTATAAATATGGAAGCCATTGAAATTTATAAACACCAAAACAACATAAACAGAAAAGAAGAGACCCCTTTCTTGCATACCGCCTGGATACCGACCTTAGAAAAAACAAAGATCAAGCCGACACGAAGCAGGAGCGATGGGCCAATCAGAATCGCGCCCGTATACGCGCCACTTTTTCCCGCCATAAACCGGCGCGCAGATGACGTTTCCGGTTCGAACACGTCAGTGTCAGAAATTCAGCGTTCGAGGTACAACCTTAGACCGAGAATCCTCTGAAGATGCCTACCGAAGTTGTAGGCGAAACGTTAGGTGAAATTATTCCTAATGGACCATGTCCAATAAGCCCGGAAGACTATTTTCATACCAGTATATCCGGTCGTGAAAGCCTTAGAGCGCTTGTAGACGTCCGTTTTTTTCACCGGATAACGGACCGTGTTTTTTGCCGGATTCGCGGTGGTGTATGAATTATAATGAATGTGTGTACATGCACCGGACATCGGTCCGGCGAACAATTTACGCCGGATGCACCATCCCTTCCCCTCGGCGCGACGGACACCGGTCCGGTGTAAGAAATGGCGGTCATCCACGCCAGTGTATTGGTGCGTGTTGACGCTGCCGGACGTATTGCCTGTTTTCTGTTAATTGAGTGCCGTCTACCTGCGATCTTATGCATATAGACGGCACTCCATCTATCCGGTAAAAAAAATATGTATACAAGGATAGCCGTTTATTGACGGTCCGTTATCCGGTCAAAAAAACGGACGTCTACAAGCGCTCTTAAACTATTCATCGAAGAATAAAAAGTTCAAACAATTTTTTTGCAAACTGGTGTAACTGGGCGATGTCACACAAGAGCACCTTTCTCGCGCAAAAATATTAAAGTTTATGAATTTCATGTAGAACTTGTAAAATAATGTAAGGTAAAAAAAGTTGTCAAAAAAAAAAAATCCTCGCCGCGAGATTGATACGCTTATGATTGAGATGAAAAAAATTCACTCGAACCAATAGATGCGTATTCTTGATAGTGGTCACTGTGTGAAATTTCATCACTTCAGATGACGCTGCTTTGGAGATATCTTCAGAGGGCCCTAGAACCTTGAAGGTGCATTTTTTTAGGATATGATTGTCGTCGAAAGTGTCTCATATAATGTCTAGAACATCCACCAGAAGTTTGTCGATCTAATTATGGGACACCCTGTAGAGGTTAGATGCAGCTAGTGTAGAAGAGTAGAAGTATTAGTGTAGAAGAGTCTTCACTTCCAAATCCATGATGCTTGGTTATCTTCAATTCAGGTCTGTGACCCTCTGAACACAAAACAAAGATAGCTCATACTATCTAGATACTCAACATGGCTGAGCTGGATTCATCAAGCCAAACAAGACTTTTTATCACTCCATAGTTCTGATGAGTTACCAAAATGTTCCAAAGCAGCTTAATCTGTTACTGTTGAGCCAATCTAAAAACAAAAATATTAGCAAACCAACTTCGAGTAATTTTCAAAACCTCCTAATTACCTACCTTTAGCTTAGTTTTGTAGCTTATAAATTTTCTCGACACCAAATTGAAAAAATAAATTACCATTTTCGAAGATCCAGCCTATACGACGTCATAGTAATTGGTTATGAGCTCACACTACACGTAGAATTTCTGGAGCTTCTGTATTCTTTCTATTCTTGAGATATGAGTTCGAAAAATACTGAATGATTATTCATTGTTTTCTGATTTGTCGAAAATGTGTACAATATCACACACACACTAGAACACATACGTAGCCCTAAAAGCGATGTAATTAACAGATTCAATAAAACACCCATACATACATCTTCACTCAACAAACACAAACTCATCTCACTCATTTCATAGTTGTCATGACACTCTACTCCATTCTTCGCATTCATACTCGTTTCAGTCCACCTGCTTCAGTATCGATTGTGTCAACATGAAGATGTTTGGATTGATGAAGCATTGATGATCGAAAAACTATCCATTATGAAGAATCACAAGCTATCAGCCTGTTTGTGGATGAGTCAACTGATTTCAGCAGCTACATTTTAATCTGTTGCATCCAGTATCGCAGCTCAGTTCTTTGCCTTTTCTGAGAATATATACCATGGTTATATATTAGCATATTCTAAAAATCTAAAACAAGTTGCAGAATGAGGTCATATTCCAACACCAATGCAAAATTCAAAAACGAGCGACGAAGGAGCGAGATTTCGTAAGCATGAGTGTTGGAATTGCCTTCTGCGACGAGTATTAGACGATTCTTTGTCTATTTCAGTCATATTTTGTGAAAACCTCTCAAAATTCAGATTAGTGACTTTCGTATTGTATCTTGGCAGTTGGTGGTATTTACGAAAGGACTCTGCACACTTACTTAAGAAATGCAAGACCTGTGAATTTTCCCCATTTTCGCATATAATGTTTATACCAACCTTAGGAACAATATGAAGGGGATGACTGACAATCAATCCGTCGAAGAAAACCCTGATTCCTTTCACCAGAAGAAGGAATCTTGATCTGAGAGCTCCGATTCTGAATGGACAGATTCTCAACTTCTACTGCGGGTGTGACTATCTGGGAGTCATCCTCGAAAGCAAGCTCAACTGGAGGGAGCATGTGGAAAAAAAAAACCTTTCTAGAGCCACTGCGGCCATGTGGGCCTGCAAGAGGCTCTTTGGAAAATCATGACCAGAAATGGTACTGTGGCTTTAGGCTGCAGTAGTACGCCCCGTTTCACCTATGCATTACTAGCATGGTGGACAAAAACTACTAAGCTTGTGTTGGGGCCACAGGAGCTATGTGAACAACTCCGACAGTAGCGCTCGAGGTCATACTTGATTTGCCTCCTGGACTCAAGACTCTTATCAAAACCATCAGATGAGATGCCAATCATGTACGATTTAGAAATGCCATACGAAGGGTCATTGGTGATCCTCTCAGTGCAATGATTTTTGTAAATCGTATAGAAAATAAGTCATTCATATGGTACACTGATGCATCGAAAACAGATGTGAACCTAAATTTAAGTAGCCATGTTAATCGCTAACGTCCGTAATGGATAGGGAAACACAAGAAGAAGAAGGAGGAACTAAATTAATGATATCCAATTCACTTGGAAGTGAACCTTCTGTTTCACAGCTGTCTATACCGGCGCTCAAGAGTGCCTTCAAAGGATTCTCTAAAGAGCGCATATATATATATATATATATATTATATATATATATATTTATATATATATATATACATATATATATATATATATATATATTATATATATATATCACTGAAATCATACAGCCATGAATCTCGGCTGACATGGGAATGCCGTAATACCATAAATCGACTCGCCAGAGGCAACAAGGTGACTCTACAATGGATACCAGGACATTGTGGTATTGAAGGAAATGAAATAGCTAACGAACTCGCCAAGAAAGCTTCAAGGCTGGAGCCTGTTGGACCTGAACCTTTCAGTGGGCTGGGAAAAGACCAATACAAGAAAGCGGTCCAACAATGAGAAGCAACAAACAAAACAACGCTCTGGAGCGTTTGTGGAGTTCTCGCCGACCTTCGCTAGGAAGCTCATAAAGCTGCCACGAGCTGTGCTTAGAGTAATGGTAAGTCTGCCTACTGGACACTGTCGATACAAATACCTTTTATCGCATGGGAAAATCAACAGAAGAAACCTGCAGGCTATGTGGATCAGCGAAAGAAACGGCTGAACACATGGTATGCAAGTGTCCAGAGCTGGCGGAACTAAGAACCATTCACATGGGGAAGTCGGTTCTGGATCCACATGAAGTAACAGCTAAGAGTCCTAAGAATGTCGTTGGATTCATCAATCCTTGGGATTCAAATGAACGAATTGGTTAAAGGAAAAAAGATCCTTGCGGTTGAAGTTCACAGAAGGCTGAACGTGTAGCTACAACGACCCTTGTTCAGAATAATAATTATAATGTATATGATGCTTATGCGAAGGGACTGTCTTAAGATACAATAAGTTATGTATGCCTCAATGTTATCTTTCTTTTCTAATGGGTTTCATTCTACTGCCTTTTCCATCGAAAATTAATGACCCTGGTCATGACCCCTTTTTCATACTGAAAATATTCACATCTAATTCTGTGAATCCTGTAGACAATGCTTGATTATCATGTGTTCTTGACAAGATAGGGTTGCTTAACACGAGTTAGGAAAAAAACACTCCAAGCATCAAAATCGGGGTGGTAATTGCTGAACAAATCATGCTTCTTCAATCCAAACTATGTCATCGCTTTTATCGACCAAACTCAATGAAATGAATCATCTGTTTAGGTTGAACAAAATAGGAAAAAGCCCCAATCTGTTGTCCAACCGAGAAGAGGACTTGGGAAGTGAAAGCAAAACGATAAACGCCGTGGTGAACGCCCTAGCCAACGAAGCAGACCACGTGAACGTCTCTGACGAGTCCATGGTCAAACTCCACGCCAGCGAGAGGAGCCTCCAAGAGCTAGGACGCACCCTCCACAGGTTCACCCTGCCCCGACCAAAATCAGAGAACAACTTCGCCTCCCAAGACATGCCCTTGACCAGAGGAAGTCAAAACAACGGAAGACCGTCGTTCCACAAATCAGATACTTTTCAGAAGGAGTCTTCGTTTCAATGACGTCACTCGACGCACTAGTGCTATCTGGTGACGAGTTAAACAAGCCGATTGTATTCCCTGACTTCGATCTAGATGCCCATTGTATTGAGCACTCTAGAGTATCGTTATTCCCAATTATTGTTTACGACATTGCTCTCCCTTCTTGACATGATGCGTTTTGAAATTTGCTCATATTTTAAACGTAGAAATGATTTATGTTCTGACAGATCCGATGGAATGAAACGAAGCTTTTGACAAAATAAGAATTGGCAAAACCGTTTTTTCCTTTGAGTCATCCTCTGTTTGGTAAAATGAAGATAATCAAATTTCACCAGAAATTTCCCTGTACTATCATAGTAATTTATAATACAAGTGCAGAATTATTTCTCTTCTTCTCTTTTATTCATTGGATTTTTAGTGAAATTATTCGAATATTTCCATGAATAAAGGTTTAGTGAGTTTCACATTGAGATATTTCGATTGGCTGATTCTTTTTCTCTCTCATAAATTTGACAGATAATGAATTAATCGGTGAGTCTCACATGTAATCAATATATCCCCATAATGAAAGCGGAGCTAAACTGAAATATTCTAACACGAGTTTGTTCTACTAAATGTGGCAGTGACTTGACACATCAGAATTAGAGATATCCTCTCATTTTGAAAGAACTCAACGACGATAATGATCAATGATTCAAATTTTTCTATTCAACAAATATTATGACCTAGAGATTTCGAATTAAAATTCATTATTAGTCTCTTTGAAATTGGTAGTTCTCGTTTTGTTCGCTCATTTTGACAAATGTAACATCCTGAAATTGATGTAGCAATTTGAATTTGATTACTTAATGGAAAAATTTTCGAATCTGCAACTTCATTAAAACGTTTTTTTTTAATTTCTTAAATAGAGCCGCTATGTGTTTTAACATAAAGTATTTTAATTTGCTTGGACATGTATAAGAAAACCTTTTTCCTTTGGTCTTCTCTGCGGACGAAACGAAAAACCTTTTAATGGTAGAGCAATTATTTTTTTTCTGATAGATGAGAAGAATTTAATTCTATCTGCAATTTAATCGGGAAAAGAAACAGCTAATTTTTCTTGGAAATCTGAATACATTTTCGTTATCAATACGAGGATGAATTTAATTAAAAATTGGACTATTGTTGTACCGTGAAGTTTGTGAGAATGCAAAGTACCATTAGTTGTGAGTTCTAATATTGTTGGACTCGTGAATTCAGCTTTCTCGATGGACTTGTTGAAGCAGAAAAATGTTCAAAATGCCGTCCATAACATGAACATACACAAGCTTCGCAAATGCTTCAAACACATCATTTTCCTCTCATTTCCACATCGGGCACATAGACTTAAAAAAATTGTGGCAGCTTCATCGAAGTCAGGCTTGTGACAACTCTCGTTACCTGAAGAGAAACTCCTTGAGGTATTTCTCATGTTGAACGAATGAAAGTACTAGTGCGTATACAAGTGCTTTGCTATTTCAATGAAGCAATATGTGAAAGGACACTAAAGCTAAAATTTTGTGCAATATTAGATTAAAATACCTTGATAAGTTAGCTTTAAATACTAGGTGCTCAATAAATTAAACAAAAATAGTGAATCTCACCTCATGGCAGTTGATTTGAACTTCGCCAGCGATATTATGAATATCAATTTGTTCAAAACAAATCGCTTTCCACTTCTTTGGGTTACGGCATTGCTGGACCTTTGTATTTACGTTGATGACGATTAGATGAATCAAAATTAGGCCTAAATCACGTTTTATAACAAATATATTATCATTAGTGATTTTAATCATAGTTTAAACATTCTTTTCCGAAGATTTGGTATCTTTGGGTTTATTTTTTCTTGATAAAATATAGATGTGCCATTTTAGCACACCTTAATTGAGGAATTAGGAAGGAGCAATATGTAAGGAAGTGTTGAGATTTTACCTGCATCAATTAACAATACGAGATAACAAAAACAAACAAAGACGGTAAATTTTTGTGTACTCCACTGAATTCCTTTAAAATATAATCCAGCATAAGAAAGTTGTCAAAATTTACTACATTCAATTAGCCATTTAAAATTTTTCCTTGCATTATAACAGACAATAAAGACACAAGAATAATATAAAATAACAGAATTCATTTGTTTGACAAAACAAATCGAACTGAAGTTATCTAAAAAATTACATCTACGTGAAGATTTTATTGATAATAACAACTCAACACATTATCAAATTCTTTAATTTATTTAGTTTTTCAAGAGAAAATAAGTTCAAGGTTCATTTCTTCAACATAAAATACAATCGATTTTTTTTACTTTTGTTAAGTCTGATGAAGGCTTCATGTCAATTAATATTCATGAAAATGCCGAGACGATTGAAAATGAAGAAGATGCTCTAAAGACTAAAGAATTTAGGGATTTAGGAAATGTCAATTGGGATATATAAACTTTTTAATATTTAATACATGAAACATAAAACCTCATATCAAATATAAAAAAAAGTATATTTTCAACTGAATATAAACTTACTAACAATCAATGAAAAAGGTACACAATAAATCGTAAGTTTATTATGCGAAATGCGCACATTTGTGAAGATGTCGAATGAAAAATTTTAAAATTCTTGTAAATGTAGGTATAAAAGACTGATAAAAACGCATTTTCAAGTTGTGGCTAATTTTAAATGATAATTTCGAAGTTGAAATTGACATGAAGTCCCTTAGATATGTTGCATAAACTTTCTCTCTTGGTATTTTCTTACCGCTGTGAACAATTTTAAACTAGTAAAATAATTTGAGAGAGACTACACTGTTAGCTGTGATCTACAATATGGAGATAAAAGTGACATTAAATATATCATTTATCTTATCATCTATAAGATATAATATGCCCTTACTGAATGATACGTTGGGAGAGCTTAGCTCATTGTGTAATTTCTTCTTAAGCTAAAATATCAGACTTCATTTTTGTTTACCATATTTTGAAGACCGCTTGTAGTTGTATAAAACCGTAGATATCTTACAGATGTCATTGATGATAGGTTTCTCCTCTTCATGAATCATTCGAGTGTAGGAATGAGCAAATTACAGAACTCTGCAAGACGAGGTTTTTTCAAAGCGGAAATGACCGCGTAGGGTAGGTCATCTGCTGTGCGTCTATTTTTTTAAATATATCGATGACCAGGAATAAGATTATTTTTTCGTGAGGAAGAACAAAAGTTTATTGAATCAAATACAAACACTACTAAAACAATGTTGAGTTGTACCTTTTCCGATGAAATGTCTGTTGGTCGAATTTCGGTGTGATGGTATTTTATTTCTGGTCCTTGAAATCAATTTTATTTGCAACGATCAAACCTGAAAAATTTTCAGATACAGCGTGTACATTTTGGGAGTAATTGATAAAATATTAAGTTTTCATCGAAAAAATTCGAAAAATCAAAATAGCACAAAATTATC
Source organism: Hippodamia convergens (assembly GCA_038502775.1). NCBI lineage: Eukaryota > Metazoa > Arthropoda > Insecta > Coleoptera > Coccinellidae > Hippodamia > Hippodamia convergens. Next base: position 11,289,777 of record CM076607.1, on the reverse strand, counting down.
AAATTGATACTTACGAAACCTTTTGCGCACCTCAAGGTCTATTGTGGCAATAAACCATAAGGTCGGAGTGGTTTGTAATCCCAAACTATACAGGCTGTTTCACTGGGAGTGCCCATCAGAAGTTTATGGAGAAATAATAATTCGATCACACAAAATTTGAACGGGATCGATTTATTGTTTATCCATAAACTTCTAATGGTCACTCCCGGTGGGACACCCTAAATAACTTGTACGACACCTTCTTAGATATGAAATAGACCTGTTCAACCTAACTGAATGGCATTGAAAAAATCAAATTGAAAGTTAATTGATATTTGAAATCGACACCCTGTATATATGACTACAATGAGATGGATTTACTCCAATTCATCTGACATTTCTAGTAAATATTTTCCAATTGATCGTTGGATGCGTATTTAGCGCGAAAGCACAAGATATAGGCGAATCTATTAGATAGTTCATATTCTTGTAAATTTCATTCCAACATGTGTAAATATGTAGAAAGTGCCTCTGATAATTCTGGCGCAACTGTGTTGAAATAAGTTCCGAAATCGTTTTATTTGTTGAAAACTTGTTTCCAGTTGATTAATAAAGCTTAATTTTTGAATATTTCTCATTCTGTTCGACACCTTCCTCCTGTTGCATTAATCATTGGAGTGACTAGAATTGCTGTCAATTTTTTTATTACTTCTTAAAATTTCTTCCAATCCAAAGTAGGGGTTAAGTCCCCGCATCAACACCCCCTCCTTACGCCTATGGGAATGATTGACAAAATGAATCTTTCAGGAATAATGCTTGGTGCTTCAAAAATAAAAATTAATAGTATGTTAAGAATAGAGAACGGTGAGGGCATCTTACCGATCGAAGACAATAGTTTGGAGGAAGAGCGCATCGACGATTCCAATTATTGTCTGACATCTATAGTCCTTAACGTTCGTGATACTTATAGCGTTTTTTGCATGAAAGACACAATTTTTACTCGATGTACAAAATAATTATTCGATATTAGGTATATTAGGGGCGAAAAGAAGAGAAGAGTTGTACAACATGAGCGTCAGGGACATAGAAGATCAGCAATCTTTTTGAATATAGCAAATCCAAAAGCCACCCTTTCAGAAGCACTTCGGCCACATTTTCAGCTAATAATATATGAGGGAGTAGATGTATTACGACTAGAACAACACGGTGGACTGTGGCTGAAAGTTACGTTGAGGATTCCCTGGAAAATAAACTAAACTGAAAAAATTTGCATACTACGGAACGTACCGAGTTGCAACATGAAATGTTGAATTCAGCATAGGTTTCTGTAAATTCGGCTACTACTCAATCCAGTGGTATTTCCATCAGCAGTTGTGAAAATTGTACTCTCACTTTCAATATTGAATGAACTGAATTCAAATTGTGTTATGTCATTATTTCAAAGAATATTCAGTCATTTTTACCTACCATTCCTTTTACCTTAGTATCCAGTGAAAATTATCTACCCATCTAACAACAAACGCGGTAGCTAACAAAATTCATTTTATCGTGCAAAAACCCTGTACTAACTGCTAGCCTTGACAGATATTTATGAAGAGGCATGTCAAGATAAGGTTTCTCAATAAATAATCGCAATCTTCAAGTTGCCGTACAGTTCTGCACTGGTAATGGCTTATGGAATTCTTCATTTAGTAAAAGTACCCGATAATAATGCAATAAATAACCAAACCAAAACTCTGTCGGCTAAGCGTTATGAATACATTAGCACCATGGCAAACTGTGTTGACTTTCATTTATGACCAAGTGGCGGAACTCATAACTTTCATTTGCCCAGATAAACCGGGTCAGATAATTTGTTTACAAATCCATCGAGAGAATTTGTTCCAATAAGAATACTTCAATAAATGATAATGGTAGGTAAGTACTTAGTTTGTTTGTCGAAAGTTCATCTTACCTACTAATAATAGGAAATTAACCTATTCGTTGATTCCATTGTTGTTGAAATCAAAATATCTCAAAGTCGATAGTTGGGTTGAGTCTGACCGAGCCATTTCATGAATGAAACAAACTACTATGGAGCCAGGTAAGCTTAAAGCTTCAAGGTAATGTAAGCATCATATTCTGTTATTATGATAATAATATATTATATTTTGGTCATCTCACGTTGAATGTGGTGCCCAGAATAGTGTACAACTAAGTAACGATCATTTAATAACCATCACATAAAAGTTGCATACTCTTATTTTCCACAACCTATAAATAATGAAAAAGCTATTGGAAATGCTAATTTCAGTCTGAAAGTAATTTTCAATCTAGGTCTTCCGAGGAAAAATTTTGAAAATACATCTTATTCCTTTCAGTACAACATTGTTTTCAGTTGCATTTTTCGTTTTGTGGTTGTCAGTACTGAGCTCGGATCCTATCAATTTACAAATTGAATCAATTCAAATTCCGTAATCTGTAAAATTTTGTAAGTGACACCAAATGATAAGAGTAACTAATCTGAATTTTTATCCAAATTTCGAGAGTACTTCAGAAATACTCGTGGCAGAAGGCAACTCCAATACTCATGCTTTCGAAAACTCATTCTTTCGAAAACTCATTCTTTCGTTGCTTGTTCTCGAATTTTGCATTGATGTTGGAAAAGGAGCCCATTCAGTAACTTGTTTCAGAATATTTTATTATTTGAAAGGTAAAACATGCCATTTCTTTCACAGAACTATAATTGTATTTTCAATAAAAACCTTTACTCAAATAATAAAAGAAATAATATTTGAATTGAATTCTGAAGCATTTTAAAATCAATATTATGAATCTGAGCTGCTTTCTTAACTTTTCGAGGTACATACCCGGTGGCTAGTTAAGACTAGTATGACCAATTGTAGTTTAAGCCCTAGACAATGTGAGTATTCCACTTGAGCTTAGCTAATCCATGACGAATGGTTCGAGCCCTAGAAAAGTTGAAACCATCTCAGACTTCAGTTTAAACTTTGGATAATAGATTAAGCTCTTCAAAAACTGTCGGAAATTCAGGTTGAGTCATACGGTCAGGAATACTAATTTGTTAACACTTGAGTTGTACCAGATCACACTGTATTAGGTATAAATTTCGTTAGTGGTGCATCAGATTCCGATAATAAAATTCACGATCCAGTTTTCTATACGTTTCCTTTTCTTTGAATTTGAATATTTTTCGCTCTGTTGCAATTATTTCATACATTCCAGGTGTGCAGCTTAATTCACTAGAATATCAAGTTAAACTTTTTTCTTCGGTTGCTCACTTTCACTACGCTAATTTTTCAGCTTTTTTACAGGCTATAGAACTAATCAGAATAAATCACACAATGTTGCCTGGTAAGCGGATTTTTGCACAATCTACAAATTTTTCTTCTTTTCTGCATATAAGAGAAATTCTGTTTATTTTTTCTTGAAATCTGACCAGCGCAAGTTGACACAATTTTTGCAAGTTGGTTAAAACAATTTTCGTCGGGAAAAAATGAAACTTTCGTAATTTTCCGGAAAATCTGAAGAATTTTTGAGAATTCAAGACACAAAACATCACGAATATAGCACAAATTTTTTCAATTAATTCATGAATATAAAGCTGGGCTAGTTTTTTTTTCAATTTCGTTTTTTGGGGAAACTAGTAAAGGTAGGATACCTAAGCGACGACTCTAGCGATTACAGCCGCGCGGCTGCAGCCGCGCGACTATGACTCATAATGCTTCCCATGTAAATGAACGAAACCCATTCCTATGACGCGACTGGAGCCGCGCGATCGAGGCGGCTCTAAAGGGGCGGCCCGAGTCGCGCGGCTGGACTGCCTCGATGAGCAGTCGAGTCGTAACACCCGCGACGACTGGAGATTTATTTTAACAGTTTTCGTGTTTATTCTCATGAAATAATGGACGACGTTAAACTAATTGAATTGATTTACACATTGTTTCAAATCAATTGATAATGATTAAACACGCCGTTATATTTGCTATATTTTTGTTTCAAATAAATATATTCCAAGAATTTCTGAACAGGTTATCCCAAATTGCTTGATTTTCGCTTTTTTTTTTTGGTACTTCTAGACTAGAAAGATAAAAACGTTGAAAGGAGTCCTGGGCTCGATTTTCGTGAAAACAACTTTAGTCGTAACCGTTTCACGATATCTTCATATTTTTTAGATATAACTAAATTTTGATATTTTATCTATTTCGAAAATGTGCCATTACCTTTTCATTAACGAAAATATCTGAAAAAGATATAGGGTCGGTCTCACAAAACTTTGATAGTACCGTCAAATTAATTGGAGCCACCGTGATTCGTTGAAATTTCATAACGAGTGATTCGATTGGTTCGAATTTAGGTAAGGTTTTTTAATCGTACAATTAAAGCTTTGTGAAAGCCTCCCTGAAACTTTTAAGAGGCACTTTTTCACTGGAAATAAGATACTTTATTCAACTTTTTTTTATCTCGTGTACTAAGGGTGGAAAAAAACATGCATTTTAAATACGAACGCATTCTTTTTCATCTCATATAAACAAACAAAATAAGAGTGAAAAAGTGGTTCTGAAAAGTTTTGATCGTTTTTAGATATTTTCGAGAATGAGAAAATTATGACACAATTTCGAAATCGATAAAATATAAAAAAATTTTATGTCCTCAAAACAAATGAAGATTTCGTGAAACGGTTTTCACATCTGGTGTTTTCACGAAAATCGAGCCCAGGATTTCTCTCAAGGTTTTTTCCTATCTAGTCTAGAAGTACCAGAAACTGCGAAAATCAAGCAATTTGGGATACCCTGTACATCTGAGCTACAGTGATATTAGAATAAATTAAAATAAATTTTCCATAGAAAAAAAAAACACATTTGAGTTACAGAATAATTTGGAACACAATTTAAAAAATTAGTTATGTAGGTGTACAAGGTGTAATCCGATCACATTCGACGACATGGCTGAGTCTCGTGCAGGATTAGGTTTGTTAGCCTCAAATGAGAATAGTGTCCTATATGTATGTATGATTTCTTCATGACAATTTCTTCATATAACTCAAAACTGATGCGACTGCCAGGACGGCCAACACTGCTAGCTCTACTGCTCTAGTCGCGGCATAGGAATGCCCCTGTCGGCTACAGCCGTGGCGGCTCTAGCCGCTACGGTCGCGAGGCTGCAGCCGCGCGGCTGTAGTCGTTAGAGTCGTCGCTTAGGAATCCTACCTTAAGACTCGCAAATATTCGAACTTTACAACTCAGTACATGTGTAGCAGAATTTTCTTCAGTGATTGGAATCGTTTTCTGAAAAGTGCTGGCACATTTTTTCACTTTATTAAAAATTCTTTCAGTACACAATCTTTTCGACCACCCTCGTATCTACGAAACCTCTCTTCAAATATTTCCATTGACGAACGCAACTTCACATTCCGGCAGGTTTTTCACCTTTTCTTTCCTCGGTTATTGTTTACACGAGAATGAAAGGCATAACCGAAAAAATGATAATTCTGTTGTTTGTAGAAACAATGCTTCCAAGATATCGATTCAGAAAGAAATGACAGAGAAGCACTCACTTGAATCTACAATAAACTGAATGCTTTCTGAATCTGCTAGGTTGTCTGGGTCAACTCGGAATAAAAATAAAAGTAAAAGAACTCCCATCAGATCTCAATCGAAATCTTGGGACAAAGACGTATACTTCTGTAGCATTTATGGAGAGCTGTCTTCTCCTCGATAAAAAATTGTGAATTTTTTTTCTTGTCTGGAATATTCGAATAAAAACGAAGTTTTTATTCCAACGAAGTTGCAGTAGATTTTCATCTGATGGAGTACGAGATGGTCTTCTGGCTTACAGTTGTTCCATTTCACTCTACCAGCGTTATATTTATTCGAAGTTAAATGAGAATCGTGGGCAAACTCCGAGCTCTTCCGATGTAGGAATTATTAAGCCAGAATCACTGATACCTTCCGGTCTAGTAATACCTATTGAGTTTCAATCGGAGATGAAATTGTTTGATGTACTACCCCAGCAGGTTCAGGTTGTACAGTGTGGTCACCTTATCTCGATATTCAGAATCATTACAAAATTGTCAGGGAGGGCCTCACTGCATTTATTGAATCAGGGTTCAATAAAAACTTGAAAACAGGGACAGCATTAATTTGTGTAATTATCAGATGCGTATGGAAAGATATTTTAATTTATAAACTGTATCATAATTTGCAATGTGAAAAAATGGTTAGACTATTAGAAAATATGCTATCCGACAGTTAGTAGATTACGTGTTTTTGTCGATAATGATAGTGGTATTTTCGAAACTTTGAATAATGGTCTTCCACAAGGTCCAGTTCTAGCACCTCTTCTATTCAATTTATATTTGTGTGACATTCCAACTACTTTTTCGGACCAAGGTTTTATTTTTTCATTTGAAAAATAATCAGAAATATAAAAAATGAAATGTCAATTAAGATTCTTCTCCCTTAAAACATAATTTCAATCCTGGAAATCAAACTTGATTCCTCTCTAAATTTCAACGCCCATTTAGATGATCTGCGTTTGAAGCTTAAAACTCGAAACTTCCTTCAGAAATGAGCTCGTTCTTCATGAGGCGATGATGCAACAATACTTCGTACATTAGCGCTAGCTTTGGTTCTTTCTGCTGCTGAATATTGTTGCCCTGTTTCGTTAAACAGTGTTCATGTAAAAAAAATTGATGCTCAACTAAATTTTTAATGAGGATTATCACTGGTATTATCAAATCTACACCTACTCCTTGGTTATCAGTACTCTCAAATATTGTCCCTCCCCATATTCGCAGAGAGATAACAACTTTGAATTTTTGGGACAAATTTAATTCCTTTCCAAACTGATTTCTCATGCTCACCTATATTCCAGATGATAAGATTCCCAAATTGAAGTCGCGTAATCCTTTCTGGTCAAATATTCTACTTGATATGAAAAGAGGCGACAAGGAAATTTGGCGATCTGAATGGAATGTATGCAATTTTTTTAATAAAGATCTTATTACTAATCTTTCCATCACAGTGCCTGGTTTGGACTTTCCCAGGAGAATCTGATCTGTTCTAAATCGTATTAGAATAGGTCATGGACGATGCAACCGCATGCTATTCCGATGGAATTCGGTGGAGAGCCCTAGCTGTGAGTGTGCGGAAGATGAGAAGACTATAGAATATTGAGATGTTCTATAGTTGTATCATTTATAAATTTCAAGAAAGTATCGAGGATACCTATACATAAAGTTAATTTCAAAATAATTTAATTCATTCTGAATGATTGGTTTCTTTTCTGCTTTTCTTTGATTTTTAATAGTTAAATCGAATTTTTTTCACGGTCGAGGTGAGGGCTTTTTTCTTGCCGCAATTAATCATACTGCAGAACTGTATGGATTTTCTGTGTTCCACCAATCTCAGCTAGGTACCCTTTTGTTTCGATATGTATTGTATTATTCTAGCTCTCTGAATCATAAGAATATTGATAGATATATTAGACTGACTCCAAAAAATCGAATTTGTGTGTTTTCACATAAGTCCCCGCTAATTATTTTCAGGGTATCGAAAAAAGAAAACTTTGAAAATATCAGCTTGAAATATCAATTTTCAGACGTCGTTCATCGATTTTTTTTATTTTCTCTACTTATTCATTCATTCAATTCTCATTCCTAATCTGTGTGACAGAAGCCCCCTGTCAAGATGCAGAAAGGGTCTCAGGCTCAGCAATTATGCTATGTGCCCAATAATATCAAGTGTTTTGTAAAAACTATGCTCTTCTTTATAATGTTCTTGTCGTGCCCTGTGTCCTGGGGCAACAGGAGTCTTGGATATAAGCAATCACAGGATCACGTGTTCAACACATAAACCACAATTAATTCAGACGATCACTATAACTTACACAATTTTAACGAAAAGAATGCACTTTTTAAACGAATATTGACTTATATTTAAGAGAAGTTGCGGTGTAGAAGTAAGTTCTTGAGTTCCAAACCAGGACGTGAGGAAATGTTGTCATCCCTCCGTGAAAACCATTTTGGGACTGTGTTCCCTACTTATAGCAGGGAAAAAAATTCTTTTTCAAATAAAAAATTCTTCGTTTAGAAACAAATAGATGTGGACCTCTTGAAATCTAGCAGGTATTCTTTTTTACTGTGAATTTTTTTATAAAAGGCGCATTCAGCTAACTAAATTTTTTTTCGCTGATAGTTTTTTTTTTTTAATGAACAAATACTCGGAAATGCGCATTTCACGAGAGTCCACGAAAAATTTCAAATTTTTCAAAATTACCAAAGATTCATCAAGAAGCATTAAACTTTCTTTCCACAACACAAGCTTAAGCTTAAGTGTTTAAGTGTCTCATCCAGACTATTTTGTATTGGAATCTACCTGACTTTCAAGAGTTGGATCCCTTGCATTTCTAGTGTGAGTATGGTAGGTAGATATATATTAATGGTGTGAATTCCTATGATTCTTGTTATTTTTTATGTATCACTAATTTATTCGATCCGCAGAAATTCGTAGTAGAAATAACTTAGCTAAGTCAAAAATTAGATGAAGTGGAAGAATTTGCTAAAAATAGAAATAGAGGAAACGTTCCCAGAAAATCAGCAGTGTTGTCCTGGTGTTGCGAGAGGCTCTAAATTACTCTTTTTATTTATAAAGTGAAGGTTAATTTCCATTTTCTCTGTTGAATTTAGTTTTACATTCTCAATTCTGAAGGGCACTTTGATGAACGAATTTTAGAATATGCTCCTGATATCGAAGATCAGTGGGTCTGAGATCGGGTCCAAAACAAAAATTGATATGAATAGGACATTTACAATAATTTATTCAGAAGTGTAATAATATTCACAGGAATTTGGACAAAATATATCAATTAAATTTCCTATTAATACATCGCCAACGTTTCGAATCTTATGTGATTCTTTTTCAAGGCTGAAATATAAAATATAAACATTCATTCTGAACAGACCTAAGCAGAAAAGATCCGCAACTCACCTCGTATTATCATGGAATTAAATTTGTTTAGAGATTTGATCCTTTTGATGTTGAAAAAAATAAAAATATTGAAATTATATAGACATGAAAACATCATGAGTAATGTGATGATATGATAAGAGAGAAACAGATCTGTCTACCGGTGAGTTCTGAAAGTCAAATCGAGCACCATGCAGATGGTATTCAATTTTTCTGTACACAATCACTACCTCAATCGTTTTTTCTGTTCTTCTACAATGGTTAAAAATTAAAATCATCTAAACACGATGCCAGACACAATATAAAAACAATGGTAAAAAGTTAGTAAAATGTGTTGAAAATTATGTTGGATATAGCTGTCAACGAAATAATATTCCGAGTTAACCCTTGAATTCACACTCTTTAAGTGACAGACACATCGTTAGTGTTCAGAATCAGACTATTACAAATCAAACTCTGATGTTGGACGTCTTCCCTATAGTTCACCGTGTTGTTGGACCTTATATGGTAATCAGAGATTATTAAGAAGATCTGGGTTCCTCTGGCTTGATGAGAGAATTTTCAGCATTGCGTCCGCAAGATTTCTTAGGTTCTTCATGACCTATCAAAGTAAGAAGTATAATTTTTCAGCCTGTTGGCAAAAAATCTTCAGAAAGATTCCGAGGAAAATTGCTGAATGGTTGGATTTAGATAACCCGAAAGCGTATACAGGCCATTGTTGAAAACACACTTCCGCACTTATTATTGCCGATGTGGGAGCCTCAATGCCTACACTAATGAGACATGATGGTTGGAAAAGTTCGTCTGTTCCGGAAGGCCCTCTAACTGAGTGAAAGCTTCAGGAAAATGAGGTAGTCAGGATGATGGCTGGTGCGGATGTAGGGCCATCTACAGCATCTGTTACGATTCACAATATTTAGAGACTTTGTTTTTTGAGAATCATTCAAGAGTACAGCAGAAAGTAATGTTCTCAAAGAAATAGAAGTCTTATCGATGGATTGCATACAAGATCATTTCTCCAAAAAAGAAAATGAAATATTTTTAAAGTGGAATTATTTTTTCTCAATGAAAATATGATTTGATTTTTCATTTTTTCCTTGGGAAATATAAGTGTGTTATGACATGTGACATATTGTTTCTATCAGAGTTATTAATCAGTTGCTGAAAAATTCTAATGAATGTGAGAAAAATCCTGTTGCTTTGCCAATGAACTGAAATATCACTAAGCCATTTGATGAAGTTTGTTCAAATTATAAATAGCACACATTTTGAGAGTTGACGTTGTCAATAATAATTTTGTTGGTAATATGTAAATATCCTCTTCATAAGCAACACAATTCCATCCCAATAATGAACATCAATCCTTTGATTTATGAAACATTTATTAGTTATTTTATAGCTCCTAAATCATGAACAGGCATATTATAATGTTATACATCAGGTTGAAGCTTTTCGTTTGAAGATGTGCAGATAAATATGGATCGTTCCATTTTTTTTAGAATGGTGAAATAATTCAAATGTCAAATTATTGGAGCACGGCTTTACCAGTTATAGTTCTCGAAATTATTTGATATCAGGCCATAATACTACCAATACTTGAAAACTTTGGGTTTTTTAAGGTCTTCCTTTCAGCGTTCAAATATCAGGTGCTAAATGGCTACGTTGTCTAGTTTAGCTGCTACATGGCGATTTTGGCATTTGGTCATTATTATACTAACTTCCGCAATATTGCAACTACGCTCTCAAAATTGAAACATCTTTGGTGCAGTTTTTTTCAGTAGTTTTCACAGGTTCCATGGAAATATAAGTTCTACTTAAAAATTTGGCCATATTCGAAAAAACGGAAACCATAGAGGGCTTTGATATTTCTTGATAGAGTTTCTTTAGACAATTCCAAAAATTTATATAATGGTATTGCTTTTTTCTGATTTGGTGGATCAAAAAATATTTCTTTAGAATTCTCGATATACAAACTCAAAAGTATATCATTATATATGTATACTGCTCCAAAGAGTGGGGATATCGAATTCCATTGTTTTGAAAAGTATGTAAATTTTGAGAAAATCGATGTAGAATCATTCAAAATTCAATAATAACTTTAATCGAATTATACATCCTCCACAGAAATCGCCCATTCTTCCGGAACTGAACGCAAGATAATTTTCGAGGTAATCCTAAATATCCCTCTCAAGTTGAAACAAGAAACGTGCTTCTGTCACGCACAGGCTCGAATTTTTTTTGTACTTCGAAATTCTCGAAAAAATTCGGAATAACAATCGCACCTAGTTATTCGCTCGGGGGGCTTGTAGTCATTCAGTCACAAATCTTGTTTTATTGCAATATTTACCGACGTTCAGAAACGTGACTCTACAACCAAATTCCAGCATCCCATCCATAGACCATTCACCATTCAGTGGTCGATGTTCAGTGCTTGTTGGTTGAAAGCTTGTAGAGTAGTTTGAATTCGTTGGTTACGATTGTTCCCTTCGAAAACTTCATTAATGAGTCAGCTTAATTAGCAACGGTCTTTCTATCTCAGCCATTGAATCTGTCAGGAAATTGAGACAATCTGGTAGCTAATTAGAAAGAAGTCGAACTGTGAAAGTGATGGATGCTTTTGATTGATGTTCGGTTGTGTCGAGTGTAGGTTAATGTTTTTTGTTCTTTATATTGCGCTTTGGATTTGAAATCAACCATCGAGGTGAGCCTATATATATATTTATATATAATTATGTTTTTCGGGAGGAAGACTTCGTTTAAAAAAAAAACTACTTTACTTTATTCAATACAGAACAACTTAATTACTTGGTAGAGCTACACGATCGATTAATTAACTGACTAGAAAATGTCATTCACAGATATTTATAATATTCTCTTATCTCATTCTTCCTGCGTATTAACTGCAGGTGTTCTTTGCTTAGTCTGCAAAATACAACATAGTGATATATCGAATAAATGGCATATAGATAAACAATGTATCTAATTAGTATGGGGCCATATTATGTAATTGCTCCCCCTTTCGATAAAGGTATTACCTTGATTAGGTGTAGCTTAACATAGTTTCAAATATTTAAATAAAAAGTATAAAATAGACAAAAACATAAATATTCCTATAATGATAATAAAAGTTGATGATGTACTTGGATTCCATCTTCGAATATCTTCTAACTTGACATCTGGAATTCTTCTTCATTTTTAATCGAAGTTGGGAATATCTCTTTTTGGAAGTTACTAATGATACATTTCGATTTGATTATCGCCATCGTTGAAGTGAAGTAATATTTTGTTTGCTGAGGACATTTTTCTCGAATTTCCATATTATTTATTGAAAGGATGCTTCCATCTTCTAAGGTTTTCAAATTTGATATAGATATTCATGTAGAATATGTAATCTAGCAAAGCTCACTGCTGTTTGGATTTCATCTAATAAACTTTTAATATCCTTAATTTCAAATGTGAGAAGATGCATATGTTCAATGCGTCTCAATTGCGGTATTGTTCGTAATAATTTATAATTATCTTCGAAATGTCGAAATTTATCAATATACTTCTTTTTCAAATCATTAACTTTTAACTTTTTAACTTTTAACTTTATTTCCTCTACTACATATACAGAAATATAAATTTCCTATACATGTACAGAAGAAAAAACTTCACCATCAAAAGAATTACATGGTTTGTCGTACGGAATAAATTAATTAAATACCGAACACACTACAAATAAACAAAGTATACACTATATAACAACAACAGATATACATATATATATATATATATAATATGTATATATATATATATATATATATATTATATATATATATATATATATATATATATTATATCCAACGAACAAACTGGCATCTTTTCCGAAACGGTATAGGCCTGCATCCTCGTGTATATTGGTGTATATTCAAGAAAGTTTGCACCGTACATTCCGACTTCCAGTTATATCCAGCGGATGGACTGACATCCGTATATTTTGATACAGGTAGGAAACAGTTCGGCCTCTATATATTCTATTTTCAGGTAATCTGCCTTCCAGCAATGTTGCCAATTCGATGTAATTCTCATGTTCGTGATCGGAAGTCATTCAAGATGTTTATTCATTTGATTTATCGAAATGCTGAAAGTAATTGTCACACTTGACTGAATAGTTTTTTATTTCGTTATCAATTGTGTAATTGGTAATTGTTTATCCATGCGATAATCCTGTTTTTCAGATTCAAAAGTTCGATTATTTGTTTTGATTTGGATTTCGCCCACATTAATTCAAAATATACAAAAATTTTTAAAAGCCTTATATCAGTAAGCCCGAATTTTGGATACTATTTGATTCAGAAATGGAGAAGTATAGATTCAGTTCGACAGACTTCTGGGGTTGACAACTATATATGAAATGCGATTTTTCGGTGTTTTGATATAACTATTCTGGATGTGTTTTTTCATATCACGTATTCTAAAAAATATTCCTCAAACCTTTCGTGGCATATCGAAGACGATCGTCGGAATAACATACTAATTAATAATAATAATAAAGCCTTTATTATAAAGGCCCTTATTTATGCATGTGATATTGGAAATGAAAAACACACATACTTATTTTGAACAACAAAAAGGCAGAATCCAGTGCACATTTAGTGCAACTGTTCAATCCTACCATATCCATTGGAGACATCAAAACGTATTGAATTCCCACTGGCATGAGAACTGACAACCAAGATATCAAATATATCAATTTATCCTATATAAAAATTCATTCCCTCATTCGAATCGACTTTCATCTTTTCACATTCTACGGCGAAAAACTCTTCTCTGTTCATCGATAAAATTATTGAACAAAAATACCCTGAAATATTTCAAGTTCCCTACACTTCTGACATCTAATGGCAAGTTATTGAAGCGATAAGCGATGAAGTACTGAAAAGAACGACTAAAAAATGCTGTTGTGTGCGTGTGGAATCAGGGTGTTTCGAAATTGTATTTTTTTTCATCAAAATCAGTAGAATCATCACATTAAGGGTCGGTTTCACAAAACTTTGTTTGTACCGTTAAATTAATTGGAGCCACCGCGATTCGTTGAAATTTCAAAAAGAGTGATTCGATTGGTTCGAATTCACGTAAGGTTTTTTAATCGCACAATTAAAGTTTTGTGATAGGTTTGGCAATCAAATTTTCTTGTTTTATTCAGTTTCAAGATTTAATGCATTGAAAAGGAAACGTACTAAAATACTGTTTTTAATCTGCACTTTCAAAGGTGCTACTGGCAATTGCCAATCTTGCCATCTTGGCAACTGCCAGATGACTTACTTCTATGGTGATCGTGGTGGTACTATAGGAAATGATATCAAAGAAGCAGGTGCACCCAAATTCCTGTTTTTCGACGTTTCTAGCTCTCGTCTGAAGAGGTACATCTCAATGGAATTATATTTCCATGCATTTATTTCTAAAGACAACTGTGAAGGTACCTGATTCATGTAAATCAATTAAATCTATAACTTCAGCAGTATTAACTGATATTCATTATATCAACAACAAAATTTTGCCGATTTTCGACGACGTTAAACGATATCGATAGCGATATCGATTTTTTTAATACGTCCATTTTTCAATTTGAAAAACTGCTACAACAAAGGCTATCACAATAAATATTGAAAGAAAAATTTTCATTTCGTACAATTTCATTTTGGAACTATTTTAGGATTAAATTTTTCATTTGATTGTATGATTTTTTCCACGTAATTTGTGAATACTTTTTGGGTTGGAAACTGTTTTTATATTCCTATCTTTCATAAATGAAAATATCGGAGATGTTATAGTTTGATTATTCAAACCATCAGAACATCCGAAGAATGATGATAACACATGCACCATGGTACGTTTCAAATCAAACAATTCAAGAAGTCTTGAAGGTACCATACGTGAAAGGTGTCATCAGCGGGAATCACCACATGAAGCAGGAGAACCACGTGAATATTTTACTTCACCCAGTGACTAAAGTGCACAACGATAGGGATAGGCGACTCAAACGAAAATGTCCAGAAGATCTGAAATAGATGCCAGAAAAAACTGCCACTGGGTAGGACCTCACAACGACACTCGAAAGCGCTCAGCTCTAAAGGCAGCAGATAAGCTTATAGAATGGATTTATTCTGATTGCTCGTATTGTTATAATAATTTTAAAAAATTCGATGGAACCAAAGTTGAACAAGCCGAAAACGAATAATCAAAAATTCCACACATTCACTCTGTTACTGAATTTAATTAATTAATTATAGGTATAAGGTTAAAAAAACTTTTCGAGTTGTTAGCGGATAAACGAGCTTTTTGTGAACCTCAATGAAGTCAAAAGCCTACCCCAGACTCACGTTTCGAACAAAACCTCTGCATGATCCTATTGGACTCCCCACAAAAAGATTTATAATTAAAAAAAGGGGAATAAAAATTAGATGAATTTCAATTGAAAAAAATCACCTGCAAAGATAATGCATATAATATTCTACGGTTTTGAAAACTGTTATAGTTTTTTGGTGCGACTTCGAAGTTCTCAAGGCAGAATGAAAATAGATCAATTCACAGTTTGGTGACAAGAACAAAATAATGTGTGTATTCTGCTTTTCATCTTCCAATCGTGCAGTACAGGGTACAGATCTGTAACGTAGGATTGATCTTTACCTCTTTGACCACCTTACAGATTTGAGAATAATGCATTTTTCAGTTCCAAAGTTCCTTTGATTAAGATAAATGCAGCAACAACTTCAGAATTATTTACGTATCTGATAGTCGGTGACACACAGATAAATCGTATGCTACAGATGAAAAGCAGATGTCACCCATGAATTACGAAGAATTTTAGAGGGTGATAAGGTTTGAGTTTGTAATAAGATTCATTCCTGATTATATAAGATGAATATTCCGAGATCGAGCCAATCACAATTCTGAATGAATGACGCTGTATATTTCGTTTGAAATTCTTATGTTCTGTCGAAAAAATTGTAATCAAGGTAGGTACAAATAAATGTTTTCGTTATATTGAGGTTAATTCTGATGTAAATCTCGAAATACCATATTTTCAATATGATTGTTGACAGAACTAAAACTTAGAATATTTCTGTGTACTAAATATATACAATGATAATAATTCTCGCAGTTCCATTCAGAGTTTTCTTCACCTACTTTAACGACATTTGAGACGAACCAATAGATTTTGAGCAGAATATGAAATATGTACTCACTTTATATTTTTTTATCGTTGCAATGCGATGAAAACGTTTCAACGATGAAAATAGATAAAAATTTTCGAGTGATTCGGTCGCTCATGAAAACCAGGTTTGTAACAAAACCCTATACATTTTTAGTACAAACCACGAACAGTCCTATAATACAGCCTATCGGCATCATCTAAAATAAAAAAGATTTTTCCGAAATAAACTTTTTCTGCAAAAATGTCCAGGAACCATGAGTACCTGTATCAGAAGTTGGAGAGAACTCAGAATAAAATGAAAGTTTCCTCAAACGTCTGATAGACCATCATAAAATATATTTATTTCACTACCTATTTAACGGGAAATAATGGTTATTAGCCTGGAATATCATTATCTAATAAAGCACAGGTGGAAAGTTTCCACCGTTTCGTATATATACTAGAAAAATGATGACAATTTTGAATCTAATTTAACCAAACAAAGTTTCCATTTATCTAATTTTCACATAATTCAAGTCGACTAGCCTTTCAATATTTTTCCTATAATAATTCGCGAAGAAAATATTATAATTCATCATTTCAATGAATATATTTTAGGATGAATCTTTCTAATAATTATGATCATCATTATTCTTGCACAAATGCAGAAGCAGAAATAGTTAAATTTCAGATTTGGCGCACCATACGAAAATCCCGCAGAATATCTTCTCTCGCCAGCTGCAATGTTATGTTTATCTCTTTACGATGCAAAAAACGTCTATAAAGCCATAATGCTCGTCCCGTGAACGACATTCCAGTGATGCCGTTTGCTCCAGATGCCACTTCAACCGCTACATGTAAAACCGAGAATATACATATCCGTGAATATAATATACACGAATGTGACGAGAGCGCCACCAAACTCAATCGCGCGGAACCTCTGACATACAGGACGTTCAGAAATGGTAAAATTTGGCGTCCAGCCAATTATCATCGCAACGTATAGAGGATGTCATGCTGAACCGTTCTGTGTGATTTTCAGCTGATGGTAAAGTGGCATCCGTATATCGGATGCCATATTACCGCGGATGCCACTCTTACCGCGATTTTAACATGGGAGGATGCCAAAATGTACCATAGATATATATATATATATATATATATATAATATATATATATACACATATATCACAAACATCTGAGAAATAATCTCCATTAGGAACTCGTTTAGGTAGTAGATGGTATTTTCGAGCAACAGATCTCTCACTTTCCTACTGAACTGCCTTTGCGGAAGGGTCTTGAAGCTCTGGGGCCCCGTGTGTCATGACCATGATTGTGTGAATTCAATTTGAATCTATCCATATGCTGGTGCACGTAGTTTACACTAGCAAGGATATAGGCTGAGGTGATGGTGAGCAAGCCCTCCCTTCTGGGAGGGCTATCTGTGTTTTTAATTCCGAATAAAATTCTCAAAGCCCTCTTCTGAAGCAGCAGAACTCGCGAAGCATCGGAACACTGACCCCAGAGGACAATACCGTATAATGCCACACCATAAAAGGTAGAGAAATATGTTAGTTTGGCGGTCTCTAAATCTGCTATTTGTTTTATCCTCCGGATCAGGAACAACGACGTCGAAAGCCTCTCACACAGACCATCAATGTGCACTCTCCAGCTTAAAGTCGATTCGAATTCCAGGCCAAGGTATCTGAGTGAACAGTGGTCTTTAGCGCTGTTGTCTAAAACAAGTTTTTTTGTTTTAGCTTCATTCAACTGCAAACCGTTTGCAGAGAACCAGTTTTTAGCTTCTATTTCAGCCAGATTTGATTTTTCAACAAAATTTTCCCTCTTTTTTGCGCCACTCAAATATCCATTAATTACAGTAACAATCTGTTTTTGATTCCTCATAAGTGTGGCCTCGTTTCTTGCTATACTTTCAAAATCATTTTTATAAAGTTCTTAGTCATCTGAATCTAACGATCCAAATAAAATCATTGAAATTTAACCTCCTATAATTATAAGTCCTCTTTTAACTCTTATTTTTCCATTTACAAGTTCTTCTAAAGTTTTAATATTAATTGAATTCGAATGTTGTAAATATTCATAATGCGGCGTTTGTGTATATCCCAAGAATTCTTTATTTTTCAAATTATCAATTTCTTTCTGATATTTTAAAATTAGATCCACGACTTGTTTCAAATCAATATGTTCATAATCAATTATTTCATAAGGAGTAATATTTTCATGATAAATGTGTTTATTATTCATGTCTTGATTCAATGCGTATCTACATCGCGGGTATTAATATTTTTGTAAACTGAATCTAACTTCCTGACAACAGGGTTTTTAATGTATATGTGGATTGTATTTAAAAGGAGGGAACATTTTTCTTTCTGCGGAACGTTTTCTATTCAATCCGTCTGAATATCTAAGTTTCAAATCATTAAGTAAATGAATTTCATCATCAACAATATCATCAATTTCATTATAATTTATATTATTACCTCGATTTAATAATTCATGGCATTTATTTCTTTCATTCGTAACATCATTAATGATTGATATTGAATCATCTTCAGTAGGGTTCATATCGTTTCTTTCACTAATACTAAATTCATAATTAATCTCGTCATATAAACAACTTCCTACTTTCGGTAATCGTATATTATTCAATTCATTCCGTAGCGTGATTAATAGAAATTACATTTTCTTCAATACAGTTCATTTCACTATATTCTGCTTTATTGTGTGAATTATCTTCGACATCTTCCATGATAATCTAGAAATTTTAAATTGTAGGGTTTTATAACTGAAATTATTTTGTAAAATTCGTATAAAGGGTTTTTCTAACTCTTCAGAGGCAAAATATATAGTATATGATTTTTGAGGTTGAGGTTCTTTAATAAATCGGAAAATATCTGTATCAATGGAATTAATGGAGACTCTAAAACGTAGTTTATCTCCGAATAGTTTCACTTTCGTCACATTATAACTTGAACCTATCTTCAAAATAATTTGTAATGGATAAGCATTAATACTTCTTTCAGTGTAAGGGAGTTCCAAAAACTGGATTTTCAGTATTACTGCGAACTGTTATATCGCTATGGACAATTATGTTTCCTAATTGTAATTCAGTTAAATCTTCATCATTTGAAATGGGCAACTCTTCATTAGGCTCAGTTAAAAGATTCAAACATTTATCTAATTCGTCGTCTGTTACATTATTAAAAATTGACTCATTATCTTCGATTGCATTAAAATCTATAAATTCTTTATTTACTTCAGTATGCAGTGACGATAAATAATAAGTAATTATTTTCACTTTGCATCTCGCAAAAATATACTTAATCATATTCAAAATAATAGGCCATTTTAATTCATCTAATCCACATGCTAGACGCGGTAAATCTAAATGAGTTTCATTTCTCCATAAGTTTTCTTGAATATAAAATGGAATTAAATACATTTTCGTATGTAGGTTTATCGTAAGAGGATTTCTTGGTTATCAAATAATAAATAACACGGTTTTTAGTTCTAGCAACGGCTACTTCTACTACTTTCTTATTTTGCGATTTTAATTCCTCTATATTTCCAAATTTTCTCTCAAAATCTCGGGCAATGCCTTTACTCATATTGAAAATCTTCTAATACGCAATGGGCTAACGAATATTTATTAGGGGCTTCAAATAAATTTCCTTGTTTTTCTTCAATATTGTGACAATCGGGAATATCATTTGTTTCGTGTAGTTTCATAAAGTTTTCATACGTAATTTCATCAAAATATTCATTCATTCTGGTATTTTCATCTTTTTCCAATATTATTCTACTTAATGCATCTGCATGATTCATTGATCCTTTTTTTTTATTGAACTTCATAATCAAATTCTTCTAATTTAATATCATTAAACGTGACTTAGGTTCTTTCAAAGAGAATAACCATATGATCCGTATAAATTGTAAATTTTCTCCCGTACAAATAAGCAGTTGCGTAACAAGACCTCAATTATATGTGGGCGAGATAAAATTTTCGAGGCCCCTTCATGAAAAAAAGTTTTCATGAGAAACATTCGAAATTTAATAAATATATGTGAGAAATTTTGAAAATAAAATTCGAATGGATAAACTTCTTGCATGCCGTTTTTCTGCTTTATATTGAGAAAGCTGTCTCACATCTTCAATGAAGACTGTACATTTGTACAGGGTATTCCAAATTGCTTGATTTTGGCTGTTTCTGGTACTAGATAGATAAAAACGTTGAAAGCAGTCTTGGGCTCAAATTTCGTGAAAACACCAGTAGTGGAAACCGCTTCACCATATTTTAATATGATTCGAAGATATAACAAAATCTTGATATTTTATTGATTTCGAAGATATGCCATAAATTTTTTTTTTCAAAATATCTTGAAACGATTGAAACTTTCTACAAGCACTTTTTTACTGGGACTAAGACTCTTTTTTGAATTTTTCATCTCTATTTTTTTTATGATATAAAATGAAAATAATGCGTTCGTTCTGAAAAGGGAAAATTTTTTTTCCACTCTTAGTAGACGAGACAAAGAAATATATAATGTATTATTTCCTGTGAAAATAGCCTATGAAAATTTCAATCGTTGTCACATAAATGTAAAGAAATTGTGATTAAAAATGATATGGCACACTTTTGAAATCGATCAAATATCAACATTTAGTTATATCCTAAAAAAAATTAAGATATCGCGAAACGGTTTTCATTTATGATGTTTTCGCGAAAATCGAGACCAGGAAAATTTAGATACCTTGTACAGGTTCATCGCTGCTTTCATAGTCAAATATTCTTTCTGATTTAGGGCGGTGGAGATACGCTCTTGTCACCCCCAGGTGGCGACCAGAGTAAACTGATGTATGTAAGTATTCCCTGCACGATTTAGGTTTGTGTGAATTTCTGCAAATATATTACGCGATAGAAAGTTGATAAGTAAGCTTCTTCTTCTTTTAATGCATATTCATTAATGGACGTTCGCGACCACATTTTTCATGGTTTCTCTATCTCTATCTCTAGCTGTATGGATCAATGTCTGAATAATGATAATAATAATAAGTAAGCTAAGAGGTACGAAATAGAAATCGTCGTCAACAAAGAAAAAGGTCTTGATATAGATTAATCTGTAAATAAAATTATTAATCTTGGAAGGAAAGGGGATCATTGAGCTGCGAGGCCCCTAAGGGCGCGAGGCCGTGTGCGGTCGCCCACGTCGCCCACGCCCAGTTACGCCACTGCAAATAAGGACGAAAATGCTTCGTTAAGGGTTTTACTGGCATATGCAATTGGAAGGTCATTCGGAGGAATGTCTTGAGATAGCACAGAACCTACCGCAAATCCTGATGCCTCTGTAGTTAAAACAAAGGGTTCTTTATCATTCGGATAACGCAATATCGGCTCGTTTCTTAAACTTCTTTTACATATTTCCAAGGCTTCTATGTATTTGAGATCATCGATATTAACTTTCGCATTCTTCTTCAAGCATGTAGTTAAGGGTTTAGTAATCTCTGCAAAATTTGGTATAAATTTTCTATAATATCCGACTAGACCAAGAAATGATTTTATTTCTTTCTGAGTTTTCGGAATTGGAAATTGTGAAATCGCTTTCAATTTATTTATTTCATCATTCAACCTATTAGATTCTGATTTTACTTGCTCATTGTTATTATGTGCTTTAATAATTCTAAAATAGGGTTTTTGTGAACTTTCGTTTTCCTTAATCATTACACCCATTGATTTTTTCAAAGTTGAAATTTCTTTTTCCATTTCATAACTTGCTTTGGAGTTCAATTCAATTATTTTTTCAAGTTCTTTATTAGACATCTCAATCATGAAAAGTTTAGATTTCAATTGTTCGTGTTCAGTTTTCAAATCTTCATTTACTATATCGATTTTATCGATTTTCTGCAAACAATTTTTAGAGCTTTTGAAAAGCTCAAGTTTTTCTTGCTCAAGATGTGATACTTTCTGGATCAAACAATTATTTTCAGTCGAAGTTTTTCCATATTTGCATGGAATTCTACAATATTCATTCATCAATACTTGGTTTTTAAAATCGAATGTCAAACCGTATTTATTAAGAAAATCGGCTCCTATAATGCCATCGTAATCATTAGGAAATTTATAAAGTACAAAAGGGTGACTTTCATTCATACGGAATTCTGAAAATAAAGGAAGTAATACTTTTTCATTTGAAGTTTCCTGCTTCATGCATGCAGTTAATGTTGTTTCTTCTTGAAAAATATATTATCAAACATACTGAACAGCCGCTATTTATTGAAAGTTTACATCTTGGATATTTAAATTCAATAAAGGTAATTGATTGGATTGATTAATATTATAATTTAAGTCAATGCGTCTTCTTGGGTAACTTGATTTTCATTTCTCTGTTTCCTCGTATCTAAATGAGTTAATTCTTCAAAATAAAAGTTGGGATTATTATGTTGATTTCTGTTCTGGTAATTATTTTTTTTTCTTTTTTTCCGGCTTCGACTACTGAGATCATTAGCCGCTATATCATATAAGTATAGTTTTTGCAAATTTCACCCTCAACCCTTTAATCCCCCAATGTGTGCAATGATATAGTAGTAAACATATATCCTATATTTGTATAATACAGTGACACAGGACTATTCACTTTTGTTGACCAACACTCATTTGTAAAAATATAAAATTAATAAAGAATAAATAAATATGACGAATAAATAAATAAATTATATGAAAATAAATAAATAAGTTAGACTCTCAGATATCCAGCCTCAAATTTTCCCAAACAGTTGTATTTCCCTCAAAAAATTCATTAGAATATAAATTTCTGTTTTGCCGGATAGGCATCTAGGTAGTGTATTTGCTAGTCTATGTTTTAGTCGTGTAGCGGTATAAGTTACGCATTCCGTAACTATGTGTTCAACAGTGCTAAGCGCTTGACATTGTTGACAGAAGGGAGGACTTTCACCCAGAAGGAGATGAATTTTCGTGAGATTTGTATGTCCAATTCGCAATCGAGTTAACACGACTTGCTCTCTACGTGTCAGAGTACTGAGGTATTGGTAGTCTCCTATTAATGGTTTAATTCTTTGTAGGTGGTTTTGCGTATTATTCCACTCGTTCTGCCAGGTTTCTTTGATTTTCTGTTTAATTGTTCTTCTCATATCCTCGTGGTACGTTGGGAAATCCTCTAGTAATTGCTGGACTGCACTCTTAGCTGCCAAGTCAGCTTTCTCGTTACCCGCTATTCCCGCATGACCAGGTGTCCAAATGAAAACAATTCTCTTATTTTCTTCGTGAAGGTCATGATGTTTCTTAAGGGTGTTGCGAATGAGTGGGTCCATTGTGCATGTGTTCAGTAAGGCCAATAAAGCACTCCGAGAGTCAGAGCAAATCAAAAATAATCCCGATGGATTATTTTCCAAGTAGTCCAATGCTCTCTGAATGGCGATTATTTCGGCGACAAATATAGATGTTTGGTCGTTCAGATGATACTTCCCGACACTGCTACCTGAGACAAATGCGGCACCAACTCCTTCTGCTGATTTAGACCCATCTGTAAAAATTATTTCATCAGCAGCATATCTGTTGATTAAGTGATTGAAGATCTGTCTAAATACCGCAGGGGAGGTCTCGTCCTTCTTGTGTTGATTGCATTCGAAGTTCACCTCTATTGTTTTCAGTTGCCATAGGGGGTGGTCCCGTAAAATTCGAAATTCATCAAAACAGGAGAATCCATTTCGATATCGTTCATCATTTGACTTATTCTCACTTCGATAGGTGTTGTAATAGTTGGTCTTGATAGAAATATATTTATATTTCTTTCATCTCTGATGACCTCATAGACAGGATGTTCGGGGAAAGACCAAATTTTTATGACATAATTAAGAGTGAGTAAGCGAATTCGATGCGTTAATGGTTGTATTCCTGAGTCGCAGTACACTGACGCAGAAGGACTTGTTCGGAATGCGCCTATACACAGTCTGAGACCCTCCCTATGTATGTTTTCCAGTTTTCGTAGATGTGATTTTCTGGCTGAGGCATAAACAATTATGCCATATTCCATTCTGGATAGGACAGTTGCTCTATACAATCTCAGAAGAACTTCCCTGTTCGAACCCCATGAAATGCGTGATAGACATCTTATAATATTTAATACATTTTTACATCTGTTAGCTACGTTGTTGATTTGTGTTTTCCAATAGTGTTTGCGATCAAATGTGAGACCAAGGATTTTTATGTGGTCGTGAACTTGGATAGGGTTATTCTTTATAAAAAGTTTTGGATCGTCGTGGGGAGATCTTAGCCTACAAAAGTGGATGGCTGAGGATTTTGATGCTGAAAAACGAAAACCTACCTCTGCCGCTGCTTCTACAATTCTGTTTATCACTGGTTGAATAGTTTCTTCTATCTCTGAAATTGTCTTTACGGAGAAGAAAACAGTCAACTCATCAACGTGTAAGCCTGCACGGACCCCACCATTTATCGACATCACAATCGGATTTACGGAAATTAAGAACAGAACAACACTCAAGGTAGAGCCTTGTGGGATTCCATTTTCTTGTTCATACCAATCTGAGAGCGTTTGAAATACTCTAACGGCAAATTTTCGTTTTCGTAGGAAGTTTGAAATGAATTTAAACATGTTGCCTTTAATATTCCATTGCGATAGAGTGCGTAGGATTCCGTACCTCCAGGCTGTATCGTATGCTTTCTCAATATCGAAGGATACAAGAACGAGGTGTTTTCGCTCGGCAGAATTTTTCTGTAAGGCTGAATCCAGCAAGATCAAGTGGTCGGTTGTGGATCTCCTCTTCCTAAATCCCATTTGAAGATTTGACAACAACTTTTTTTCCTCCAGTATCCAAGTCAATCTGTTACTCACCATTTTCTCCATGAGTTTGCTAAAACATGAGGTCAAAGAAATGGGTCGGTAATTTTGAACTTCTTTGCTGTTTCTATCTGATTTTGGAACTGGAATAATGATCGACTTGCTCCATTCTTTGGGGTATTGACCTTCCTCCCATATCCTGTTGAATAATCTCAAGATGGTAACCTTATCGGTGTCCGATAGGTTACGGATCATTTGATTGTGGACTGTATCAACTCCAGGGGAACAACTCCTTACTCCAGAAAGGCCTTCTTTAAATTCTTCGATCGTAAATGGTAGGTTATAGTAAGAAACTGGACTCTCGTGGCAATTTATGGGTTCGCATTCTAGAATATGTTTTTTGTTTGAAAATTCCGGTTCATAGTTACTGCAAGAACTAACCACATGGAAATGATTCGCCAGAGTATTTGCTATTTCTTTTTCATCTGTAATGTTGCTTCCATTCATGGTAATTATTATGAGCATTTTTATGATAGAAGTTACGTTGAGGATTTGGATTATATTGCGTAAAGTAATTTGATTGTTTCTGGGGATAATTCCTAGTCTGAATTGACATTCTCTCTGGAGGGTAGTAATTCTCTGATTGGGATTTGGTTTAAAAACATGACTTGAGTGATTAGGTTTAAAATTATCATTATGATTTAATAATGGTAGTTAGTATTTCTTCGAATGAATTGAATGGCTCCGTAGGAAATCTAGGAATATAAGTGAGTATGGGAAATGAATTCGGAAAGGAATTAAATTTGTTCCAAAAATCCAAAGTTTTTGTCTCTCTGCGAATATGGGGAGGGACAATATTTGAGAGGACTGGTAACCAAGGAGTAGGCGTAGATTTGATAGTTCCAGTAATAATCGTCAATTTTTTCACATGAACACTGTTTAACCGAACAGGGCAACAAAAATCAGCAGCAGAAAAAAACCAAAGCTAGCAATGCTGTATGAAGTATTGTTGAATCAGCGCTCCATGACGAACTAGCTAATTTCTGCAGTTTATTGTTTCGAGTTTCAAGCTTCTAACGTAGATCATGTAAATGAGCGTTGAAATTCAGAGAGGAATCAAGTTTGATTCCCCAGGTATCTATGGAGTTGAAGTCATGTTTTAAGGAAGAAGAACCGAAAAGACACTTAATTTCCTATATTTCTGATGACTATTCAAATGAAAACAGGAAACCTCGACATTTTAAAAAATAATTTTCATCATATCCAAATCTGCGGAAAGGGTTCTTTCTATTGTTCGAAAATTAAAATTGTAACAAACCATTCCTCACGCCGGCCCTGGAGACTCTTATGGATATTGATACTTGAAACATCTAAGTGCGGGGCAGAAAGAAACCAAATGCCCTAATTTGTTCAGTGGAAAAAAGTCATCCGGAGTCAACCCGCCTACGCGTAACTTATTTATTCATTCGAAAACCTAAACATTTCATTTTACGTGTAACCTGAATCTCAGGAAATAAACGAATCTCACAGTTAACGTGTTTTAGAGTTATTTCTGAGAACCTAAATTTTCTATAAGAAAAAAAACCCTCTTATAAAATGATCTAAAGCCAGAGCAATATCATCAGCATAAATAAAGTTTTTTGAAGAAGTAGTTGGAATGTCAAACTAATATAAATTGAATAGAAGAGGTGATAGAACTAAACCTTATGGAAGACCATTATTTAAATTTCCGAAATAACTACTATTATTTTCGACAAAATCACGGAACCTTCTGTCGGATAGCATATTTTCTAATAATCTAACCATCTCTTTAAAATTCAAATGATGATACAGTTCATAAATAAAACAATCTTTTCATACTGTATCATATGCAGCTGATGAATCCACAAATGCTGTCCCTGATTTTTTTATGTTCTTATTGAACCCTGATTCAATAAATGTGGTGAGGCTAAGAACCTGATCGCAACAATTCCTACGTCGCCCTTGAAAAAAAAATTTATATCAGGGTATTTTTGAAATACATCAGCGGGATCTTAGAGTTATTCTTTATGTTATTCGTTTAAGACTCAGATAAACAGATTCTTAACAAAACGACTCGTAATTCTTAATCTGAAATGAAATAAGACAAAAGCAGAAAAGAAACGATTATTTAAAATCAATTAAAGTATTTTGAAATGGACCACCCATTTCAGAAATGCATTTGTAACTTTTGTATAGCCCTGAAACTATTTTGAAATTTTCAAAATGAGACAACTATTCATAAGATGTTTTATAGTTTTCTCATTTTCTCCACACTCACAACTAGCGCTCTCAACCGAATTCCATCGGAAGAGCTAAATTCAGATTGCTAAATTTCTTTGACGTTTCTATTCATATCAATCAGAAAATCAGACCAAAAAGATTTACACGACTTCAATCTGGGGGGACCTTATTAACTGGAATATATGTTAGTATCGGAAAGGAATTAGATTTGTTCCAAAAATTGTCTGTTGTCTCTCTGCTAATATAGGGAGGAACAATATTTGAGAGTAACCAAGGAGTTGGTGTAGATTTGAAGGTAATAATCCTCATAGGTGAGCATATTATATGATTCGATAAACTTAATAGAGAATCTACAAATTTGTCGTTTAAATTTTTTCATTCCCAGTGAGCACAAAAATTCCTAGGATGTTCTGAAAATTTTGTCATGAGGATGTGTTTTTGAAACGCATTACGGACTCCATAAAAATATCTTCAAAGGCTACTAGAAGTCTCCATTTGATCTGATTTGTGTTAACGTATATCTTCTCTAGACATCCCATAGTTTGCCGTGAGAGGTTTATTCAGGCTATGTCACTAGAACTTCTCTCTTGAAATTTTTTGATTCATGTTCAACTTTCAGGCAGAAGTGGCGGAATTCAATTCCTACCATGAAAAAAACATGAATAAGGATTTTTTTGATTTTTGAAACACATTGAAGGTTCAATTTTAGAAACAGTGCTCTGAAATTTCAACTTCGATACTGCTTCCTACGTAAAAATATCTATTATGAACAGTTTTCATTTTTTTTTCTATCTTATACAGGGCACGCGAAATAATAACATCCCTTAACTAGACATTTTTTGTTTTCGCCCTGATTTAAAAAAAAAAATAGTTGTCATATTTCTGTTAGTGGAATTCGTTCAGAGAGACAGGTTTCGTTTTGGAGAGAATGTGCTCGAGGAGATTGATATTCCATCAAATTTTAATTGCATAGAACATGAATGAGATATGTTCCAAAGAAGATTGGATAATCATCAACCTACCCAGAATCCTTAAATGATCTGAGAGAACTTCTGTCCCGTTTATGAAACCAAATTCCTCAAGAAATGTTCAATAACCCCGTGCGTAGTAGGCAAAGAAGATGTCAAGCTGTTATTGATGCCCGTGGAGGCCACACATTGTTTTGATAGTCTTTAAATGCTTGAACTTTCTAGGAATAAAATTTCGTTATTTCACTCGATTTTTCCTAACCACCCTACGCTGCAGACCTATAGGCTAAAATAAATTTTATTTCCTGCAACTTGAAATCATATTAATGTGAATTTTCATTACAAAATTTCGTTCAAACTATATATTTCTGCAATTTGCTTCAATATCCCTAACTCATGTGTAGCAGTTCGTTAGGAACCTCTCTAGTTTTTTTGACGGTTGAAGCGAGTCAACAACATTTTTCGATCAAATGTCGTTATGGCTTTCGAATCACATTGTATATTGAGTGTCAGCCATGGAATGAATTATCTATTTCATTGCAGTACGTTTTTCTGACGTCTTTTTTTTATAGGTCATGGATTTTCGCAACTTCGAATATCTTAATTCAAATAACCACAATAAGAGATATAACAAGGTCCACTATGAAAATTCCTACGGAGAATCCCCTCAGTATTCGATGTATTCTGAAAAACGATCGAATGCTCACACTCTTTCGGAAAATGTTGAGGATTCGACATACTTCTCAATGACACCAAAGAGTAGCGAACAAAACAATATTTCTATCCGATGTACATCGAAAAATTCAACAGGTGATTCCTACTGCCATTTCAACATGGAAGAGATAGAACAATCATGTGTAGACAGTTTACTCGAAGATAGCGATGAATCTCACTTCAGCATTATTAAGAAAGAATCATCTGCAGAACTTCCAGAATATTTTGCATCAGTTGAAATAGAAGATGAAGGAAACGGGTATTTTGAAAATTTCGAATCTCATGAGGAAGATGACCTAACAAGAGTGTCAACAGAATTGCATTCCGAGTTGTATGATTTTGGAAGAAACTCCACGATACAAGAACTGAATGTTTCAGAGTGTTCTTCGCAAGATGTGACAACATTTTCAATAGATTCGTACCCTCCGGTTATGCCTGAAAACGAGTCAGTCGAGATGGAAAACGATGAAGCCATAACGATGATGGAATTGCCGAAACAAAATGGTTTTCCATACAGTAAACCCATTTTACGCGGGAAACGTCGCCTAAAACCCTCTTTAGAATATTACATTGCTCCGATATTTCCTTACTGTCAAAAGGATTATTTTAAAGAGGAGGAAAAAAATCAGGCTGAGGCTATCAGAAATATCATCTCGAGGCGATTTGGCCGCGAGTTTCAACAGGCTATTCGAAGAGTTAATCACTCTTTGCGTAGTAAACGTGACGATTTTCCATATGATCCAGACGACAAGGTTAGTTTTTTATTCAACCAGCTCGTTTTCACTTTTATATTTGCATTTTTCTATATTATAAGGTGTACTAGTAGGCCAAGAAAATAAGATCAAAAAAATTGTGTGCCTGGAAATAATTAGTGGAGTTCTGGAAACTGTTTTTTGTAGAACTGCTATTAAAAGTGGTACTTTCACCGATAGCAAACAATGTTAAAATTGATTGTTAACGTGGAAGGGTGTTGAAAATATTTTTAACATCAGTTTCGGTCTACACTAAGACCATCTTCAGGGCTCTGGAAATAAACAATACAATTTTTTTCGTACACAAGAACAAATAATTCGACTTACATTATTTTCTGGTTTTCCGCGTAATCATATATAAATTTAGAGAACATACAGTACAAAATAGTTGAATATACAAACAACCAGAGAGCATCGATCACGACTGAAAATATGCCAACAATCGGACGGTGACGGGAATACCTCATGTGTTGAGATAGGAAAAAAAGTTAAAATCAGTTGTGCGTCTCAACGTTTAGACAACATTAACTCCCTCATGATATGTATGAATTAAAATTCTGATAGCAGTCCTTCCGCATTTTTTCGATGAGGTCAAAATAGCATGAATTCAGGTTGCTTATTGAGTTTTTATTTTATTTGATTCGTATCATTTCGTGTAGTAATCGCTTTTCGAGGATTCTCTGATGTCCAGTTATTTCATTGTTTTCGAAATCAAACTGGTGGTGTTTTTCGAGAACGTGCTCTCGCTGTATTGTTTTCCTTCTGTTTTAGGGGGTTTAAAATATTTTTCTCTATTTTAGTATCGTGATGAGTTCATTACAGTACTAAAAGTAGTGCTGTAATGAAATTCATTACAGCATTGTTTTCAGTTATATTTTTCGTTTTATGATTGTCAGTACTGACCTCCGATCGAATCAAGTTTCGAATCAAATCAATTCAAATTCCGTGATCTGTCAAATTTCGTATGTCACACCAACAGCCAAGATACAAAACAAAAGTCACTAATCTGAATTTTCATTTGAATTTCGAGAGGTTTTCACAAAAATGAACTGAAATAGAGAAAATACCGTCTAATACTCGTTGCAGAAAGCAATTCCAACAATTCGTATTGGAATAGGAGCTCATTCTGCAACTTGTTTTAGAATATACTATTAGCATCTCTTATGTGTTCGGAGATTCTCGTTTTAACATATCTCCCCGTTTGGCCGATGTAGACACTATCACAATTTAGGCATGATATGCTGTAGACTACGTTGGACAATACATCGGCCAAACGCGGAGATATATTAAAACAAGAATCGTCGAACATATAAGAGATGCTAAAAATATTTTAAACCCCCTAAAACAGAAGGAAACAATATAGCGAGAGCATGTTCTCGAAAAACTCCTCCAGTTTGATTTCCAAAACTATAAAACTACTGGACATCGAAGAATCCTCAAACAGCAATTACCACACGAAATGATACGAATCAAACAAAATAAAAACTCGATTAACAACCTTAATTCATGCTACTTCGGCCTCATCGAGAAAATGCAGAAAGACTGATATTAGAATTTAAATTCATAAATTTCATGAGGGAGTTAATGTTGTCTCAACGTTGGGACGCACAACTGATTTTTCCTTTTTTTTCTATCTCAACACATGAGGTATTCCCGTCACCGTCCGATTGTTGACATATTTTCAGTCGTGATCGATGCTCTCTGGTTGCTTGTATATTCAACTATTTTGTACTGTATGTATTCTTAATTTATATATGATTACGCGGAAAACCAGAAAATAGTGTAAGTCGAATTATTTGTTCTTGTGTACGTATGTTGGAAAAAAAATTGTATTGTTCATTTCCAGAGCCCTGAAGATGGTCTGAATATAGACCGAAACTGTCGGCATTTTATTAAAATTGGTTTTCTTTAAAATCCTCGAGACCTCCAAATCCATCAACCATTCAACCGATTAACTCAGGTCGTTAGCTAAATACTTACTAACAAGAATGTCACGTTAGGGAGCTTCGCAACACATTATAAAAATCCTCAGCACAGTACAAGATTGGATGATGATCCAAAATCTATTGAGGTTGGGAGAACTTTTTCAGCAATGATATTTCTATATGCAATGGAATATTCATGTCATAGCCCTCGGCTACCGTCGTTGACTTCCATCCACTATGTTTTTTTATAGCCGTAATATTGGCTCCTGATTCTGCTAGCAATGCAGCGGATGATCTTCGAAAACAGTGTCCTGTGTTGCTTTGGTTCTGGCAGTTCGAGGAATTCGGAACAATAGATGGAATATTCCCAGATTCATTATTATCAACTGGATTGGCAGTGCATTTTTCATTCATTTTTTCAGGAAAAAACGACGATGTTCTATGACAAGGCCGCAATGCAAAGTACTTGTGAAATTAGTCTAGATACTTCCCAATAATACTGAAGGAACTACTGACTTTCGTTTTTGCATTTGGAAGTTGTATAACCAATGATTTATTTGTTATCTAAATTTCTTCCACTGATAAATCACACAATTCTTCACTCCAACAGGCTCCAAATGATCCGAAAATAGTTGCAACCTTAACCATCAAGTATTTCCCTTGTGGTGCCTCCTTTATAAACTTTTCAACTAGTTCACGAGTGAGAATTCTCGATTTTTGGGACGATATCCTTCACTTTTCCGTTTTAGATATGCTATTTCCTTAAAATATCCCTACTTACCATTTCAAACAAGGGCGGTTGACTTTATCATTGAAAATTTGTTACACAAATTTGATGAACTCCATACTTTTCATTTTTCTTCTAAATATGCCAGGAAAACAGTTTCACTGAAGTCCCTACTACATTTTTCAATTTACATGAGGCTCATGCGTGAAATTTGTGTACTAGTTTGTCAGAGGCCAATTTGTTCTGTTCCCCTTAAACAAGAATTAATGGTGTTCTTGATATTTTTCTCCCTCAAGAAATTGGTGGAGAGGTATCACACTTTTATTTCGCCTTAAATTTTTTGTTCGATGAGTCTAGGAAAATAAAATGCCGATTTATATCAGAATCTCACAATCCCAACAATGTGGACCTTTTTCAGATAAAAGCGGATAGTCCCGATCAAGAAGACCTGGCAACGCTGAGTGGCTCTCAACTGACTCAACTCTTGACCATGCCCTCCAATAAAGGCTGTAAATTCAGAGCCAAAATAAACGCGATGATTGAAGAGGAAAATGAAGTGGAAACGTTTGACGATGACAAAGCAAACGCTGGACAAGAGGATCATGCTCTGGATCAACAGGATGCAATCATTTCCCAGGCAACCAAAGCGTTGCAGCTCTGCGTCGAAAATACGAGGTTCAGCAGGAATCTGATCCGCTTAGAAGTGGAACGTGTAATATTGAAAGCAAGTGAGTTTTTAATATTCACTAGCTGACCCGGTAGACTTCGCACTGCCTCAATTGATGAATAAAAAAGCAGATTATTTCTATTCAGATTGATGGATATTCTGTTTTGTCACAAATTAAAGTTCTAATACAAATTCTAAACAAATAGGTCGTTTTTTTATGTCAAACTATTCCTCGTATGACAAAGGACAGCCGCGCACATGCGATTTCCTATCGTGCGATCGTTTAGTCGCAAAAAAGAAACGCATACATTTGAATGGGAATGCACGCACATGCGACTGAATAATCGCCGCGAATGAATATTTCCATTTTTGAAGCCACACGATTGTCCTGAATCAGAATGAGTCAAACTTGCAACAATTCAATCGCAATTCAGTTGCTGCCGAAGTGCCAACCTCTTTGGGTGAGTGTGAATAATTTTTTTTTTTTGGGGGTGTCATTATAAGGTCCTTTTGTTAACATTATTTGGCTCGTAATATTAGGGCTACAACGCAATCGGTTTTCATCAAAATCCAAAATTTAGTTCCGATTTATTAGTCGCAAGAACGTTTATGAAAGATTTCTGAATTTCCTTCTTGGCGATTGCAATTATTCAGTCGCGCGACAAGAAATCGCAAGTGCGCGCCTAGGCAAAGAGTTCATCTTCCTATCTACGTGCGCGAGAACTTTCTTCACTTCGGTGGTCCTCCGTAATAGTGACATTAAATTTGTGACAAAACATAATATTATTCATCAGTCTGAATAGAAATAATCTACTTTTTCATTTAACAATGGAGGCAGTACGTAGTCTGCCGGGTCCGATGGTTTTGATATAAAATTTAATATTATAATAAACTATTATGGTTTAATACCTTGTAAGTGGGCATCAAATTATATTATACAATATGTGTTGCGCCAAACTTTGTCATTTGAAAGCAGCTATGCGTCCGTAAACTACATCTTAAGTTGTCCCCATCGAAACAGAAATCGACCTGTCCGACCATTTCTATCGAAAAAATTTATTTCGTCTGTAATCTCGTCTGTTTCGTTTTCAAATGGCCACCCTGTATTTCGAGAACTAATGCAGAAAATGAAAAAATAATTACTGTGCTGAAATCAGTATAACAATACCTTCCAAATGAGGTATCACTCACCCCATCTTCCCTATTCAAAAATTGGGGGTGAGGGTTGTAGGTTGTAGTAGCAAGGGTTGAAGCGCTATGCGTCTGTAACCTACATCTTAAGTTGTCCCCCTCGACACAGAAATCGACCTGTCCGACCTGTCGTCTGTTTCGTTTTCAAATATATATATATATATATATATATATATATATATATATATATAGATTCATTCAAATCATTGATCGAATCTTTTACTCTTTTACATTGATCTTATGGTTTTCACATTTTTTGTGAAGAAAGAAAATACACAGAAACAATACTTGATTATACCATATGAAGAACTTCTCACAAAGAGAATCAAAAGCCTAATTCCTATTGATAAATTCAAAATAGCAACAAAAAATGTGAAAACCATAAGATCAATCTTTACAAGAATGAAAGATTCGATCAATGATTCGAATAAATCTGATGTGGTATATGAAATTGATTGTATTGATTGTGATAAATGCTACATTAGGCAAACTAAGACGAAACAAAAACAGAGAATCGCTCTTCGTAAGAGTAACATCAGAACATACAAAGATACATGTGCATTATCAATACATGCTAATTCTGAAAATCACCAACCTTATTTGAATAATGTAAAAATATTAGACATTGAAAAAAATGACAAGAAAAGAACATATATTGAGATGTTCAGAATTTGGCAACATGATAATTCTATGAATTAAAAAAAAAAAATTAATAGACTCAGTTCAATGTATTCATATCTGATCGACATCGATTCAATCAGAAACAAACCACCAGATCGAATCATTGAGAGAGGTTCATCAAACATCATTACATAGAATCATACCCTTTTAATTTTTGTGATTCGATTATTTCAAATAATTTTCTTTCATAATGTCATATTGAAGTTTTATCAACTTCAAAATTCAATTCACTTATGATTTCTGTAAATTAATCCCATCATTAAAATCTTTCATGCAAGTACATCTTTGAAATTCAACCTCAAATTCGTGAGTAAGATCCTTGTAACCTTGTTTTTATGTTCATCCATCGTATTTATTCAGTTCTCCTGATGAAGGGACAATAAATGTCTCGAAAGCACGAGTGAAGAAAAAAAAGTATTATTTGATTCAACTACTGCTATTCCCAATAAATTAAGAACCTATATTATATTATATATATATATATATATAGTACCCGAAATAATTTAATCATATATATATATATATATATATATATATATATATATATAAATATATATATATAAATATGTATAGTTATACTAGCTGACCCGGCGGACTTCGTACTGATCAAATCTCAATCGATAAGTGAAAAAGCAACTGTTGAAATTTCATAATTTTCCAGGTACCACAAAAGAAATAATCGAAATCCACAATCAATTCGGAAAGTCCGAAGATCCAGAAGACAAAAGCGGCTTCGTGCGTCTTTCTAATATCAAAATACGATTGAAAAAAGTCAAGGAAGCTCGTGACACTAGATCACATTACGTGTGCATACTTCATTGCGGTGAAACTGTATACTGCTCCAACTTGATCCACTTGAAGAGTCATAGAAAACTGAAAGTACCCGAGTCATATCACTTCAAGGATTTATCGCATGATTTCAAAATTGGCATACGAGTTTATGTCATTCATTCTAGAGCAAGGAAAAAACTCCTCAATCTCATGAAGGTAAGGTTTTTTTATATAACTAGCTGACCCGGCATTACGACTCAATCGATAAATAAAAAGCAACTTTAATATTATAATAAACTATCATGGTATATTACCTTGAAAGTGGAGATGAAATTGTCCTGTAGAATAAGTACAGTCAATGAGGGCGAAAATCAGGCATTACCTCCGAATCATATCAAGATGCTTCGATTTCGATAAAATTTTTGATATAAGCTATACTTGTCTCTCATTCTTACCCTGTGCCGATTTATATATTTTATATTCTGGGCTTAACAATATGCAATCTACAATACATATCATCAAGAAACAGCTTGCTGCCATATACCCAGTTCCCTTCATCAAGTCTTTCAATCTTTTGTATTTCTCCGAACTGCCCTGCTACTTCATCTTCAATCTCCAATCCAACTCTTACGTTAACAAACAACTCCAGCAAAAATGATCTTCTGGTGCTCAATAGTCCCTGTACATTTCAAGTAATCATTCTCATATTTAGTTATTAACTCACGTCGTTGAATACTACCAGTCCTATTCCGAGGCTTGTTGAATGATAAATTCAGCAACATTGTGAACCTATTTGGTGTTGGGTTGCTGGCCCAACGACCAAACCTCTATCCTTGGAGGAGCTAGAAATTTTGTTGTTTGATTTCGAAAGTTGTCAAAATGAAAATTCATGTTAATTTTTTTTAGGGGTGAAAACAACGCCTTTATACAAAATTATAAGAAACTTGTTCTAACGTAAATCAAAGTAATTTTTGAGCCTCAGGGGCCTCAGTAGTGTTTCAAGAAGTTTAATGAAGATCTTCGTATACTTCAAGACCGTATAAACCACACCCTTTCAGCATAAAATGTTTGGAAATGGGTCTCTATTAATAGAATTCAATGATTTCAATCAATTTTATAACAGTATTTTCTGGATCAATGTTAGTTTTTGTTATTTTTATTTCTCAACCCCTAAAGGCAAACGCTGAATGAAAATTTTGAACATTTCATTAACTCAACACTTTATTCACGTGAAATTAATATTTTTCGTGTCGAAAAATTAATCTGATTCTCAGTGGCTGTCGCCACTGTCAATTATTTCTTCATCTTTGCCAAAGATTGGACAACTGTTTTGGCAGTTAATACCTGCACATTCCCCATATGTAACGTTACAAAGAATTATTTTCAACAATTTTTGTGGGGCAGGTGTTCTTTGCATTTTTGTGGCCTGCAAATATCTATTAAATTGAGAGGTTTCTTACCAAGCCAAATTTAAAGTTGATGATTTTAGGCAAGCATTTATTTCATCGGCATCCGTCGATTTTTGAAGTACCAGTAATGGTTGTCGGAAGTCACCAGACAAAAGTATCAATGCGTCCCTACAACATCCGTTCACATCCAATTACACAGTAGTTGTTAACATATACAACAGTAGAATGAAGACTTGTTCAAAACATTTCGTCAAAAAATTTTCCGTAGTGTTCGGAAGAAAGATAGGTGTGATAACAGATGTACTCAGATGGGTTAATATTATTAGAAAATATAGGTCACCGAATTTATATCAAATATAATACTTTCACGAAAACACTATTAACCGTAGCGACACCTACTGGCGTTCTTCGCAAAAAAAAATTATTTATTTTTTGAGAGTTTTAATGTATTTCATGTTAACCCCTTCGTAGAAGAATTTAAAGAAATTTTTCATAACAAACAGTTTGTCGAATCTTGAGTTATAAATGGTGTAACCAAAAAAATGGCCAACTTAGCTTCATATATTAATATCATACGTATAATGCAACAGCGCAGGGAAAATTCACTGAAAATATTGTCTTGAAGGACGTCTACGTGATCTCGAAAGTCATATTAACGAAGTTTTTCTATAGATAGAGAAAAATGGTGTCTTCATCAGAATATTTTTAATCTGAAATAAAAAAAGACAAAAGCAGAGAAAACCTATTATTCATAGTAAATTAAATTGTTTCTTAATTAACAACCCATTTCAGAAATGCATTCGTTACTCCATGGTATAGTTCCGAAACCATCTTGAAATTTATAGATGGGACTCCTATTTATAAGATGTTTTTTTGGCTTCTTAACTTTCTCAAACAAGGTTCTCAACGGAATTCCATTTTGAAAAACATGATATTCGACGTTCAAAATCGAAACCAGGAACCTCAATGGAAGGATCAGTAATTATGTATTCGTTGCAAAACTTGTATGCATTCGATTCAGAATGCGTAATTTCTTTGTCTCTTATATTCATATTGATTGAAAAATTTGACCAAAATGGTTGACGTGACTTCATTTTGGAACCTTATTTTTGGAATATGAGAAATTAATTTGAAAAGGAATGAAATTGGTTCCGAAAATTCAAAGTTGTTGTCTCTCTGCGAATATGGGAAAGTCTAATATTTGGAAGGATTGGTCAGCAACGAGTAACCTTTTTGAAAAATTTTGTTGAACATGTATATAAATATATAAACAGTTATATAATATAACACAGTTCAACCAAACAGGGCAACAATATTCAGCTTTATGAAGTACGAGCTAGATCTCTTCTTCTTCAACTTCATTCGCGGTGCCCTATCTGGCAGAACTGAGGCCTGATGGCCCATTGTTCCTGCGCCTGTAGAACAAGAAAATCAGTTCCTCAGACACGTCAACAGAAATGTTGCGAGTCGACAGGGAAGGGTCCCTCTCACCATGGAAATGCTGGGTGTAGGGTTTCCTAGGTGTGTTGACCTTAACTCATAAAGGTTAATGCAGTTGAACAGCATATGTTCAACAGTTTCATCTGTGCTCCTGCACTAGCGGCACCTTGAGCAGTCAGCTAGTCCCATCCTATTAAGATGTTTGTTAAACAGGTGGCCGGTCAGCGCGCCAACTACCAGACTTAGTTGTTTCCTCCCAAGGGCCAGAAACTTTTTGACCTCAAGTGCAGAGGGGGGCCTCTCAATGAGAAGCCTCGGCTGCCTAAGACCACTCCCTGTGCTCCATTCAGAGGAAAATGCAAAATCTAGCCATCTCTTAAAGACATGTCGGACTGTAGTTCGGCAGATGGGGAGCGACGGCTCTGGAGCAACAAAAGCTGATCGGGCTCCCCGCTTGGCCAGTACATCTGCCTTCCCGTTGCCGAGGATCCCCGCGTATGCCGGACACCAAATAACTTTTAAGAAATTACGAGAGCCCAGCTCACGCAGAGCCTCCCTACATTCCCCTACCAGTGCATAACATGGGGCTTGAAGCCCCATCCTCTTCCCACTACTCCCCGAGTAGACCATAGTATTACATTGGCCTTTCTCGTTTGTGTATCGATATGTTTGTTCCACAGTAGTTTGCGGTCGAAAATCACACCTAGATATCGCAACTGTTCTGATAGAGTCAGCCCCACACCAAACAGATTTGGCAGTCTGATGTTGGCCGGCACTCTTCTCTTAGAAAACAGTACCATCTCCTTCTTTCCAGGATTTACCGGGAGTTCGTTCTCTAAGCACCATCGTTCTACCACACGCAGAGCATTCTGCATCAGATCAGTAATTACTTTTCCCCTGATCAGCAGGACAAGGTCATCCGCATAGGCCACAGCAGTGTACCCCGACCTAGCCAACTCAACCAGGAGCCCGTCCATGACAAGGTTCAACAGCAGAGGTGATAAGACACCACCCTGCGGACACCCCCTGCCCGGTGCGCCCAAAATAGTCGAGCCGCCCAGCTGAGCAACAATGCTGCGAGCCACAAGCATAGACCACGCCCAGCGGCAGAGAACCGGTCTGACACCATGTTTGGTCAACGCCGAACGCATCGCATCAAACGCAGTGTTGTTGAATGCACCCTCAATGTCTAGAAATACACCTAGTGTCCATTCCTTATGATGTAGTCCGCCCTCAGTACAGGTGACAACCGAATGTAGAGCAGAATCTACAGATTTTCCCTGCTGATATGCATGCTGGGAGGAATGTATTGGGCAGATCACTAATTCCCCATCTCTTATATATCTTTCGACTACCCTCTCCAACGTCTTGACTAAGAAGGAGGAGAGGCTGATTGGTCGGAAGTCATTCGCTTTTGTGTGCGTGGGTTTCCCCTCACTTTCCTCCAGGAAAGTGGAACGTGACCGAAGGCTAAACTAGCTCAAAGTATGTGGAGCACCGGAGAAGACAGCACCTCCAGCCTCCTAATAAGAAGTGCTGGAACTATACCGTCCTCCCCAGCAGTCTTGTAAGGATCGAATCCGTTGATAGCCCAACAAATTCGAGAATGCGTTACGACTTGTGAAGCCATCCTCCAATCCTCTCGTGAGGCTTGTCGTCGGCATTCACTCTGCGGGTAGCCATTCTCTGTGAAGTCAGGGAAGTGAGCTTCTAAGAGATGTCTTAGACTTTCCTCCTCCGAGCAGGTTCTTTGCCCAGTTGGAAGGTTCAGATAGTCGATCCTTGGGGGGCCACCAGCAGAGTGTATCTTCCTTAGCCGGTAGGCTTCAGGTGCACCCTCTATGTGGCTGCAGAAGCTCCTCCAGGATTCACGTCTGGACTTCCTTATTAGTCCTTTGTATCTCCTCAGGGCCGATTTATAGTCATCCCAGACTTTTTCAAGACCAGATCTCATTGCCTTGTTGAAAAGGTGCCTGTTAGTGCGCCTAGCTTCACCTAACTCAGGTGACCACCATTTCGAAGCACCTTTCGGTCTTCGAAGCTGTGGTGGACAACTGTTGTGATATGCTGAGATAATTGACTCTTGCAGCCTGCTTGCATCCGAGTCCAATTCTATGGTGGTCTTGGGTATTAGATTTTCCTGTCCCAGGTTAGCAGATAGGTGTGTCACGTACCTGAACCAATCTGTTTTTCTCGGATTCCTGAAAATTTCTGGATCCTTGAAAGTACAGCTTCCTTCAATTGTGAAGCGGATATGCCTGTGATCTGATAACGAGATCACTTCCGTGGCGACTCGCCAATCCTCAATGTAATCAGTGATGTGACTACTGCACATGGTTATGTCGAGCACTTTCTTTCTGCACGAAGTAACGTAGGTCGGCTCATCACCCCTGTTGAGTAGGTTTAAGCTTGTTGAGAATAGAAAATCAGCCAGCGCCTCACCCCTCAGATTGACGCTCGAGCTACCCCACAAAATGTGGTGTGCATTAGCATCACACCCGACAAACAAGGGTCAACCCCTTCTCTCGCAGAATTGCACTAGCTCCTCTAATTCCCTAGATGGTGGTGGGTCAGGGGAGTCATAAGGAGGGAACGCTGAGCATATCACTAGGTTCTTCAGCAGACCCTGGCAGTTGTTAATCTGAACCGCGACTAGGTCTCTCAAACAGAAATTAATTAGTAATTGGTCCCTGATATTATTGGAAGCAAGTATACACGCCCTTAAGGAGAGACCCCTCACCTCGCCTCCTCTAATCCAGGGCTCCTGAATAAGGGCAACTTTAGAATATCAGTTGCCGCTATGCAGTGGTGCAAATTGATTTGAGTAACGAACGTATCAGCCATGGGGACAAAAAAATTATTTTTTTCATCCTCAGTCAGCTGACTGTTACATCGTACCAGCAGGTTCTTGAGAACCTGCCGATACGATAGATGGTGCGGAGCTCTGCCCTGGACCCCCACCTAATCCAGCACATTCACCCCGGTAGGGAAGCGAGAGGCACGGTTGCAGCGGGAGCCCTAAAAGGCTCCTCCTCCATCTCATCCTCCGACTTTTCAGTCGGGTTCGAGGAGTGGTCCCCCTCTTTTCGGACGTCCTTCTCCTCTGCGCTGGGCCCCGCTGCCGGAGCATTCTGCGCGGTCCAGGAGGGTAGAGCGTCTGAATTTTGTCCAGAACCCTGGACCACTCTGAATGTGGCCCTACGCATCCCGGTATTCACTTAAAAATTTAATTCTTTCAAGACTTCAAGAGAAGCTTTGTCTACCCCGAGGATGACCGGAATCACGTCGGACTTGTCAACCCGGTTTTAGACCTTCCAGCTTCTAGTTTTTAGGGCCGGAGTTTGCTGCTCTAATCTCTTCAGGATGAGACCTAATGGAGAGGAGCGCTGATAGCCCCTCACCCACAGGCTAACCGTCGTGAGTCTTTCTAAGTCCTTCATACCAACCATTTTGAGACGAAGTCCCTTAGATGTTTTCAGCTTCGGCAGGTTATCTTGCAACCAGTCTCTGCTGAAGCTTCCCACACATAGAACTACCGAAGCCCCCTGGTGGTTAATCTCCACACCGTCGAATCTCGGCGCAGGCTGTCCGCTCTGGATCTTATCCATCGCAATGGTCACTGCCTCTTCCACGGCGAGTAAGTCCTTCTCCGAGAGTCCTCAGGAACGAGGGCCACCTTAAGGGGCAAACTCGCAGCTTCTCTATACGAGGGCCGGCTAGAAAGGTTATTAACCTTTTTTGCTGGTTGCTCGCAGGAGGGTGGAGTGTTAGACTCCGGAACGCTCCTTCTTGTGCTCCCTGGTCGTAGAAGGGGAAAGGTCCCATCAGCAGACTCTCCTGTCACTTGAAAGGCTAAGTCCACGCGAGCTCTTCTCGCCCTCCTTTTTTGCACGCCCGTGCGGTTGCGCTTATTCTGAGCCGCCCTTGATGAGGTCCCCTCTTGTGGTGAGGAGTCCCCCTTCGCCGTCCCACTTGGGTTTTCCACGCGAGACCCTCCAGTGGAGGTGCCCACGATGTCGATTTTTAGTATATTTCTTTCGGTCTCCATATTGTTCTCACGAGTAACGAAGAAATAAACGGTCGCCCCCAGCAGAGCGAATGGAAGGTCTGATGCAGGGAGATGCGACCCGGTTTCCCCAGGGAATCGTTCGAGACACCATGAACCAGGTGCCATTCATCCATTGGCACGATATCTTCCACCGTATGTAGATTGGGGGTCGGACTTGGTTTTCACTGCTCAAGCTTGGACCTTATCGACATGGGTGACCCTGCCGGAACTGTGTTCCGTCGACATCGCTCCAAGTGTCCTCGCAGTTTACTAAGCCCCTACACAA
The DNA here is from genome assembly GCA_038502775.1 of Hippodamia convergens. Classification (NCBI taxonomy): domain Eukaryota; kingdom Metazoa; phylum Arthropoda; class Insecta; order Coleoptera; family Coccinellidae; genus Hippodamia; species Hippodamia convergens. Next base: position 11,246,974 of record CM076607.1, on the reverse strand, counting down.
ACTTCAAGATGCCGACCTTGTGGGGGATACGAGCTAGATTCTGAGATGTTATTTTCTATTTCAACCTTGAAACTCAGTCTAGCTAAATGAGCTTTGAAGTATAGGAAGAAATCAATCAAATAGGATTGAATTTATGTTTCATTTCAATTTTTAATCATTGTTTGAATGAAAACATGCAACCTCGATTTCATTATCATGAAGGAACAAACGTCACTTTGAAGAATAATTTTTCAGCCCCTCTACGGATAGGGTATTTCCGCTCTAGCATTTTACGCTCAGAAGATTGGAACGATTGGAAGCCATTGATAAATCGAAAGCAGGTGCGTTTCTTAAGGTACGATTCCACCAAAATCGTGTGCGGCACAATTGTTCACGAACATTTTGTGCAGTACTTCAGCTGTACGCGTACAAGCTGTTAACATATTTAGCGACCGTTTTCCACCGACAGAGCTGTGCGTAACTTTTGTACGCGCACAGTGCAGCACACAGTGTGCACGAACACGATCTCACTGTTCTCTCTTAGTGTTTCGCTTTCCTTCAACCGTTGAATATGGAGGATCAAGAAAACGCGGTGCTTTGTGCTGCAGCATGTTTAGGGTATACACTTTGCTTGAAAAAAAAAATAAGAAAGAAACATAGATGTTTCCTTTTTGCAACATCGTAATGAAGGGATGAATCGATTTGTGGAATGATGATGAAAATAGACCCATTGAGTAGACTTTAAAATTTCACTCGAATATCGTGCGAACAGTTTGAGTTCCTGATTAATGCTGTTAGTCCTTTGATTGCTAAACGGAATACAAACTACTTTCTCTCCTATTCTGAGCCAAAATAATCTTCTACTTCCGCAAAATCTCTGTCGAGTCACAATTGAATTCTTTCGTCAACTCCTCAGTTGCGTCGTGTTTTTTATTTCTGTTGTAATCTCTGTGATAACAACCCACAGAACGGTATACAGTTCAATTTCTTCGATAAATTCGATTATTTTCCAGTTATTCCACTCCATGTTAGCGCGAACAAATAGATGTTTTCGCTAGTGTAGCGGAAGCAAGAATGAGTTCGCTGAAACATGTTTGTGTGCGTCGACCCGAGTCCACCGGTAGAAACTGTGCGCGCACAAAAGTATGCAACTGTACTCGCGAACTTTTCAACAGAGTTCGCGCACTTTTGTTGCTGTTCTCTTGGACGAGCACACCGCAACGAACATTTGTGCGGCACACTGTGCGCAACAGTGCCGAACAGTGCAGCACTCCGGTGGAATCGCTCCTTTATGATTACTCGCCGGCAACATGTTCCGATGTTCCGGCAAACCGACGAAGTTTAGAGTCAACGATTGATCATCCGTTTTCCTACTTATAGTACGAAGATAACAGTCGTGTATACGCGCTCTTTTTCTTTGTGTTTGATTCGAGTAGGTTACCCAGAGGACCCACACTATCTCTGGGAGAAATGGGATACTGTGAGGTCAAAATCTGTCTATTCCTCCTCAGTGATAGCATCTGATTCATCTTCTTAGTTCGTCTGTTGAAGGTTCTGCTAAGCTCAAATCTGGAGATTCTATTCTTTTCGATGATTACTATTTTCGAATTTTTCGTGACTCGAAAATTTAGCCGGTGTAGCCTTCGTGAAAGAGGAGAATTTATCTCAAAATTCAGAAAATGAGTATATAAAATTTTTATTAATAGAGTTAATGTTGTCGAAGATTATAGCGTTAGAAAGATAGGAAACGTCTTTATCTGTGGTACTAAAATAACACATTACCTTATTCAGTACATAAAACTATTTTACTAGGAGCGAAATTCGAATTATACTTCTCATAAATTTCCATTAAATTGAGTATTCTTTGTCGAGCTTTTGAAGAAACATCCTAATCGACAGAACAAAAGCAGGGCTTCGCCTTTTGATCAGGAATACGCTTCTGAATTCTGAATCAAATACGCTTCTGTATTCTTTATATTTTCATTTGAAATTATAGTGTGAAAACAACTACAATACAATAATAATTATGAAATTGAGAACATTTCAAAGATTTGTTCACATACAGTGAACTCGATAGATCGAACAGTTGTTCTGGGCCCGATTCATACATCTTACCCAGTGCCTTTTCACCTCTATGCGTCTAGAGGGTCTAGTAGATGAGTCGAACTGCTGGAATGGTTGTCAAGAGAACTTCCACCTCTATAAGTCAGTTTTCTAAACACAATTGCCTCTATGAGTAGAAGTTTTTGATATAATGAAAAAGTCACTACAAGTGATGAATATCATACGATTTTTCGACCTCTAAGAACATGTTTCTCATTGATGATGATTTCGAGTTTACCTCAGTTTTTTTCTGAATGAAATCTAACTTCAATAACTCCAATGTTTGGTGAGCCGAACAATAGATAAGTCTTCTGGTTCCTAGGAGTTCGTCTTAACGAGAGTCCACTGAATATCAATTATAGAAAAGTAAAATATCAGAGGTGTACAACGAGGTATGTCAGCCCAGCAAGAGTTCTTTATGTGTAATGCAGAACAATATATTTCTGCCCCAGAAACTCTATCCATTTGACAGCACTGAAAATAAAAAGCAATGAACAAGACAGTTACATGATACGACTTTCAAAACTTACATTTACATTCTCTTTGGTAATGAAAATAATGCATATTCAGGATTATTATTTCTATTATTTGTGCAAATAATCTCCATGAATTTCAAATGTCGGCCATTTTTCTCCATGAACGTTATAACAGAAAAGCAAACACGCAAATATAATAGAGTGAGCTAGGTGCCTGTCTTGTAGATTTCGAGTTATTTCAGTGGAAAATACGCGTATACGAGAAAATACAATTGTCATTCGGGAAATATATTAATTCAAGTATCTCTTTCAGAATTTACAACAGCCTAGTAATAATCTCTATATAATCTTGCAAAATGGACCCTAATTGAATACTTCAACCCTAACCCATTTTGAAACTACAGATGTCGCTCACATCACTGCAGTCGCTTCGTTTCCCATCTTTATACTCTATAATCTTTGTTTGATGAGATCATAAGGGTGGGCATATTTCGATGTTTTAGCACCACAACTTTTGAACCAAAAAAGATAGACGAAATCTGATACCCCATTCTCGATCTCTTTTTCGGAAAAACTGACAAGAGTAGTATTCATTTTTGGCTAACTTCTTAATTACGAAGCTATGACACGAAGTTATCTATTTTTGAAGAGGAACACTAGATTTCTTTGCCATTTTCTGAAAACTTAATTTTTGCTGATTTCAAAAATATATAACATCGTATGGTTCGTATCAATAAATCAATATGAGTATGGAAATTGGTCAAGAACCTATATTCATGTGAGTCTCAATACTTTCTATGGTTTCAATTGCCGATAAGCACGAAGAATGATGTATCGTATAATTACCACAATTTCTTCCGAGTAGTCTTTTCATTTCTATGCTCTTGTTATAGGAAGCTACATTTTTCTGTGCTCATCAACAGTTGAAACCATAGAAAGTATTGAGACTCACTTGAAAATAGGTTCTTGACCAATTTCTATACATCAATTGATACAAACTTCACGATGTTATATATTTTTGAAATCAGAAAAAATTAAGCTTTCAGAAAATATCACAGAAATATAGTGTTTCCATTTAAAAAAACATAACTTTGTATCATAGCTTCGTAATTAAAAATGGTGCAGAAGAGACGAGCATGCCACTGGATTCTACGTGAGGAAAAGCCTGTAGAATGTTTAAATTTCAGAGCACTATCATCAGTATTAGCGGAGATATTAATTTTTTCCGATATCGCAATTTTTCCAATTTTCGCTTATAACTCGAAAACAATAGAACGTAGAAATGAAATACAACTTCTGTTAGTTTCTCCGAAAAATAGGTCAATGAGGTATCAGATTTTTGTCCATCTCCTCTGGTTCAAAAGTTGTAGTGCTAAAATATCGAAATATGCCCACCCTGTACAGGGTGATTCACTTATCTTATCAATTTTCTCGAAAATCTGCGAATAGTTTTTCATTCTGTGAATGTCATTTTGAACAAGTCAATGTCGACTTGAGATGCGCATAAAAATCTGCGGAATAAATAAAGACGCCAGGCGTCGCGGCGCTATCAAAACTTTTTTCTCCAGGGACATACCTTTTTTATCATGTCATTCGAAAGATAATTATATTTCGAATTTTTTCTCGAATATAATTTTTATCCATTTCTAATTTCTAACCGTTAGCGATCTGCAGCGTGATTTATGTTGATTTCATTCCATTTTTTTTTTTGTATTGTGGTAGTATGCCTTTATTTGGAGACATAGATGTGATTTTGTGATTTGAATTCAAGAAGGCTAGTTTTCTAGTCAATGTGCCTCTTCAAATAAGATGAAATATGTGGCCTCAGCAAGATGAGGCTTCATGCCACAACGCTGCCATCGTCAAGAGATATTTCGATCAAGAATTCGAAAATAAAACCATAGGACCCATCACCTATCGCCAGACCTAATACTCATGGATTACTTTCTGAGGGGTCCCCATAAATATATGGTAGGTATACCAAACTGATTCTAATAACTTGGACTATTGAAAATGAAGATGAGAAACGCATGTGCCCAAGAAGACCCTTATATTTTGACCAAAGTAACTTATAATGAAATAGGGGAATGATATAACTTATGTATGGATCATGATGGCCGGTATATAGAACATATGATTCGAAATGTTTCGTTTGTTATTAAATAAAATGTTTATTGATATAAGATATAATATTTAATGAATGAAATAATGGAAAAATAGTTTGTTACAGAGCCTACGTCATTTTACGAAACAAAATCAAATCTAAGTCATCTAGCGGTTATGATCCATACCGAAGTTATATCATTTCATTATAAGTCGCTTCGGTTAAAATATAAGGGTCCATTCATTTTCGAATTCTTAATCTCAATATCTCTTCACAATGGCAGCGTTGTGACATGGAGCACCATCTTGCTATAACCACATATTTAACCTTATTTAAAGAAGCTGATTGTTTAGAAAACTAGCCTTCTTGAATTCAAGGCACAAAATGATATTTTTGTCTCCAAATCAAGGCATAGTACCACAATACAGAAAAAAATGGAATAGAATGAACATGATACACGCTGCAGATCGCCGACGGTTAGAAATGGATATCTTTCGAATGACATGATAAAAATGGTATGTCCCTGAAGAAAAAATTTTCGATATCGCCGCGACGCCTGGCGTCTTTATTTATTCCGCAGATTTATATGCTCATCTCAAGTCGACATTGACTTGTTCAAAACGCCATTCACAGAATCAAAAAATATTCGGACGTTTTCGGGAAAATTAGGGTCACCAAGATAAATGAATCACCCTGTACATGAAGAGTCTACCGAGAAACACTTACTCACATTCAAGGTATTCGAAAGATTTTGTGTAGGAACCTGGATATTCTGGTAACGTTTCTAGCACGTTGTTTTTCTTTTGTACCATTCTTACAATCCTTGGCTTTTCTGGTCAACTATGTTATAACTTTTGCACAAAATAAAATAATGGCATATACTTACAACTATCAACCCTGGAGGCACAGGTTGTACCACAAGGCGAAAAAAAAGTATAAAATGCAGGAAATTTGTTTTTCTTACCTTGAAATTGTGGCAACTCTGTACGGAGTTGAATTTGTTGTAAATATTTCTCGATCCATAATCCTTTTCAATGAAGCTCTTTGTCGTAAATCAATTGACAAAATATCCTCAAAATAGTCCAATCTTGAGATTTTGCCTCATATATTAATTTTTGAATTCATATAATTGCAGACTTTTGGGATGCTGCTGAAAACTTTTTTTTCGTCTTTGACTTCTCGATCTAAACAAGAATGCACTGGGGGTAAAATGTTCGAACTATGTGCCGATTTCACCATCGCAAGGAACAAGTTGTGTCCGAGAGAATTCTTGGTCAAGAGGGCATCTTTGAGAAGTCATTTGTCTGGTGAAATCAAGTATGACCTCGATAGTGGTATCGATCTCAAGTACGAAATCAGCAACTACCTTCTGGTATGTAGAGATGTGTGCTATGGTGTTTGGAAACGACAATGGTGCGATCTCAGAGGTTCACTACTGAAGTTTTGGGAGGAATCCGACGATGAGGATCAACCGAAAATGGTAATTGATCTCTCAAGGTGAGTTTGAACCTTAATATTATTCTTGTTGAATATTGAAAAAACTTTCAATAACATTTATTTACAAAAATATTGTTGTTCAACAGTGAAACAAGAAAAAATCACTTTGAACTGTCAAACATTGTAACGTTTCGGAGTCTATATCAGACTCCTTCATCAGACAAATTTTTAATTTGATGGAAATCTTTGTCCGCTTTATAAATTGACATTTGTCAATACCGAAAAAAAAAATAATGAAATTATTATCCTTATAACGTCTTAGAAAATTTCTTGAGGAGAATCAGTACACAACAAATTTCATGCAAAGACTCATATCAATCTGGCAGAGTAAAATATATTTATATATGTATAATATATACAGGGTGTACCAAGTTCGACGGCCTATTAGGCGTTTCTGGAAAACTAGATTTGAAATCTGAAAATTGGGATTATGATATTGTTTGACATTATCTACCGAGCTAAAATATTCTTGGAGCCTGACCACTTTCAGTTATACAGGGAGCGAAAAAAAAATTTTCAAAATTTTTTTTTTTCTGTTTTTTTGTTTTCGAATTCGACAGAGTATGCAATTCTTAATACATTCGTACTCAAATCGATGCATTCGTCGAAATACTTTCCAAAATATCGAGGAAAACCTGAAGAAAAAGAGAGAAAAAAGTATTCGGTATTATGTTTGTTATTCCTAATCTAGATACCTTAAGCACAAACCGTTTTCACATTTTTGAAGTCGAAGACTGTGGAAATATTGTACATTTTTAGAATTTTGAAAAACTCATCACAGGGTGCTCCAAATGTTGGGTCAAAAATTGGGATCAAGATTGGCCCATAACTTTCGTTTTTCAAATTAGAACCCTATTTTTTTATGATTGCTTTGGATTGTACGAAGAAAAATGATGATAATGTTCCAACATGTTAATGCTCCTAAAATTGATAATTCTTGAGTTATTTATAAATTTCTGATTTTATGTCGTACGTAGCGTCAAATTCATTAAATCTGTTTCATGTCAACTATGACCTTGGTCATGGAAGATAAATTATTCCAATAACTCACTAATATAATCCCAATTTTCAGATTTCAAATATGTTCAGTTCTTCAGTAAGGCCTAATAGGACGTCGAACTTGGTACACCCTGTATATACATGAATTTTTCGAAATTTCTTCCTACTATTCATTGACTTTCAGATGATTATGCGAAAAATTGGTTATAAACTCAAGATTAGAACCCTTTAAAAACTCAAAATGATTCAAGACATATACTTACAAAAACGAAACCATTGAATGAGGAACAAAATTAAAAAAAATTCAGGGATAAGAAACATAACAAGAATTTCAGTTCATTAATTCGAAAACTGCATACACAGCACGTGTAGTAGTAGAAGATCCCAATTCACACCGACCTCCACCGAGCTGATAATAGAACATATTTCATAATAAACTTCAGATGTTGGATACTATATATGTATGTATTTTCCATGCATTTTGGGTTTCTGTGAAACCCCTCATGAGCTACTTAAAGCTTGTGCGAGTTAGAATGATGGGTGTAGGCTTTGTTACTGTGTCCCGACGCCACCTTAGGCACAGCACTGTTAATTTTTTACCCAACAGTGAATGGTTCGGCGAGTTCTCCATACCAGAAAATTTCTTTCCTGGCGAAGACTCGAACCCCGACTTGCCGGGTCGGAGTCCAAATCCCTACCCATTAGGCTACTCGCACATTAAAAAGAAATAGGTTTCCTGAAATAATCCTTATTTTTGATTATTTTTTCAAAAATGATTCTTCATGACATTTTGCAACTTCATGATAATAAGAAAATTTCATACTGGAGTTGTAGTATGAAACATGTAGAATCTGCAGACATAGGGTAGCCTGTTATTTACCTGGACAAACTACTGGTTGCCTGGTTTAAACGGGTATGTTGAAATGAGATAATTTCACCGGTGTGATAAAAGAACAATAATTATATCAGTACAAAGGCTGTTTTATTGTGAACATATTGATATAGGGTTGCCTGCAGAAAAATTGGACCTAATATGGGTTGCCGAGGTTTGAACTGTGGCTGCATGGTGGGTCAATGACTAAGAAGCAATCGAACCGATTTTATTGCATCAATTGCATCGATTTAGGTTTTGGAGTTGGGACCCAAAGTATGTGAAAGTCTACATAGGTTGTGATTACATTGCAGCATTTTATCATAAAGGAAAGGTCAAAACATTTAAAATATTCTCGAAAAATGAGACGTATCAAAGTATTTTCGCGTCATTAAATGATGAAGATGATATTCTGAACTATGAAAAAATTAATGCTGTTGAAGATTTCACAGCTCAAATGTATAGCAGTATGGCATAAAGCACTTTCGATCAGTAAACGATGCGGGAATTACCTATTTTTAAGGATAAGTACGGCGCAAAAGAAGACGGCGAACAATTTTCAATAAAAATTAAAAGTTTTGACTCCAACTCTATGCCGCCATGCTGGATTTTCCTACAACAAAAAGTGTTACGAACAATATATCTTAAATTTGATGTGACCTAATGCAACATAATCTGTATGTGCAAAAATAAACCCTATGAATTACGGTTGGTATTTGGATAGTTATTTGAAACCAACTGGTTTTATAGGAGATCAAATCCTTTGAAAAAACGAGATATAATTGAAATGGACAATAATGATGATGAACTCGATAAGACCGATAAATTTGAGAGTGTCAATTCAAATTCAGATGATTCAGATATGGAATAAGAAATATTGATTGTTTGCATTCGCACTGTCTTACATTCAGATACGACTGCAATATTCGGTTCTTTATTATTACCTCGGTAACCCCTATTAGGTCCGATTCTTTTGCAGGCAACCCTTTATCAACGTCTTCACAATGAAACAGCGCTCATATATATATATATATATATATATATATATATATATATATATATATATATATATATATATATATATATATATATATATATTTATATATATATATATATATAAATACACGGTGTACCAAGTTCGACGGCCTATTAGGCGTTTCTGGAGAACTAGACTTATTTGAAATCTGAAAATTGAGATTATGATATTGTTTGACATAATCTACCGAGCTAAAATATTCTTGGAGCCTGACCACTTTTAGTTATACAGGGAGCGAAAAAAAAATTTTCAAAATTTTATTTTTCTGTTTTTTTCTTTCTGAATTTGATAGAGTATGCAATTCTGAATACATTCGTACTCGAATCGTTGCATTCGTCGAAATACTTTCAAAAATATCGAGAAAAATCTGAAGAAAAAGAGAGAAAAGGGTATTCGGTATTATGTTTGTTATTCCTAATCTACATATCTTAAGCACGAACCGTTTTCACATTTTTGAAGTCAAAGACTGTGGAAATATTGTACATTTTAAAATTTTTAAAAACTCATCACAGGGTGTTCCAAATGTTGGGTTAAAAATTGGGATCAAGATTGGCCCATAACTTTCGTTTTTCAAATTAGAACCCTATTTTTTTATGATTGCGTTGGATTGTATGAAGAAGAATGATGATAGTGTTCTAACATGTTAATGCTCCTAAAATTGATAATTCTTGAGTTATTTAGGATTTTCTGAATTTATGTGGTACGTAGCGTCAAATTCATTTAATCGGTATCATATCAACTATGACCTTGGTCATAGAAGATGAATTATTCCACTAGTGACACACACTTGAATACATCCGTACTCAAATCGTTGCATTCCTCAAAATACTTTCCGAAATATAAAAGAAAAACTTAACAAAAAAGGCAGATAAGAGTATTCGGTATAATGTTTGCTATTTCTAATCTAGATATCTTAAGCACAAACCGTTTTCACGTTTTTGTAGTCGAAGATAGTGGAAATATTTTACATATTTAGAATTTTGAAAAACTCGTCACAGGGTGTTCCAAATGTTCGGTCAAAAATTGGGATCAAGATTGGCCCATAACTTTCGTTTTTCAAATTAGAACCCTATTTTTTTATGATTGCGTTGGATTCTACGACGAAAAATGATGATGATGTTCTATCATGTTGTTACCTCTAAAATTAATAATTCTTGAGTTATTCAGTATTTTCTGATTCCATTACGTACGTTGCGCCAAATTCGTAAAATCTGTTTCATAACAACAATGATGAATGAATTAAAGAAAAAGGTGTGTCACTAGTGAGTTTTTGAAATAATTTATCTTCTATGACCAAGGTCATAGTTGATATGGAACAGATTTAATGAATTTGATGCTACGTACGACATAAAATCAGAAAATCCTAAATAACTCAAGAATTATCAATTTTAGGAGCATCAACATGTTGAAACATTATCATCATTTGTCTTTGTACAATCCAACGCAATCATAAAAAAATAGGGTTCTAATTTGAAAAACGAAAGTTATGGGCTAATCTTGATCCCAATTTTTGACCCAATTTTTGGAACACCCGGTGATTAGTTTTTCAAAATTCTAGAAATGTACAATATTTCCACATTCTTCGACTTCAAAAAGGTGAAAACGGTTTATGCTTAAGATATCTAGATTAGGAATAACAAACATAATACCGAATACTCTTTTCTCTCTTTTTCCTCAGGTTTTTCTCGATATTTTTTATAGTATTTCGACGAATGCAACGATTTGAGTACGAATGTATTCAGAATTGCATACTCTATTAAATTCAAAAAGAAAAAAACAGAAAATTAAAATTTTGAAATTTTTTTTTTCTCTCCCTGTATAACTAAAAGTGGTCAGGCTCCAAGAATATTTTAGCTCGGTAGATGATGTCAAACAATATCATAATGCCAATTTTCAGATTTCAAATAAGTCTAGTTCTCCAGAAACGCCTAATAGGCCGTCGAACTTGGTACACCCTGTATATATATATATATATATATATACACATATATATATATATATATATATATATATATATATATATATATATATATACATATATATATAATAATAATAATAATAATAATAATAATAAATTTATTGATCCCTTAAGACAACAAAGTATAGGACAAGTCACTTAAAAATAAACAATTACATCATTCCAAGAATACTGCGCATCACTCTCCACTAGCAGAGCATGAAGCCGATATATCGTCACTGAGATATTCAGAGACTGAATAATAGCTTTTCTGCAATAATATTTGTTTGATCGTTTTCTTGAACCTATTTAAATTCAACGATTTCAAATAAGCTGGTAAATGATTATACAGCCGAATGCCCTGATAAGAAGGTGAAAGTTCATATTTTGATGTTCTATGAATCGGCACAGAGAGCAAATCTGTATTCCTAGTAGCATAATGAGAACTAGTTACTTTGGTGAATTGTTTCAAATTGCTTCTAACATATAACAAATTTCTAAATATATACAAACAAGCGGCAGTCATAATATTGTATTCTGCAAAGTAAGGTCTACATGATGATCTCGGATGTATATCAAAAATCATCCTGACAATTCTTTTCTGACATACCATCACCCTGCTTAGCTCAGATGAACTACCCCAAATCAAAATATTGAACGATATATGAGGATAGCATAGAGAGTAATAAACATCCAATACAGATCTCAAAGGAAATAAGTTCTTTATTTTGTATACCGCAAAATAGGAACTATTTATTTTTTTACAAACAGCCTCAATGTGTTGACTCCAACGCAAACTGTCATCTATGTAAATCCCTAAGAATTTAGTGAATTCTTTTGATGTTATTAATGTGTTTCCATGGGATACTGTAATGGGATTTCTACTAACAGGTTTCAAACCGAAATGAATACAGATAGTCTTCTCAATATTAACCATCAACCTGTTTTTAGTGCACCAATCAGTGAACATTTTGACGATCATATTGGATAATACTGTAAGCTCCTCAAGGCTCCGCGCCCTGACCAGGACCGATGTATCATCTGCAAAAAGTGTAATCAAAGCCGCCATTATATGGTCTGGTAAATCATTAATGAATAATAAAAATAGTAATGGCCCGAGCACCGAACCCTGAGGAACCCCCAAAACTAACCTACATTCATCTGAATTTCTGCCATTAACCCTGACAGACATATTGCGTTCAGATATATAACTATTCAACCATTCCAAAAATATACCCCTGAATCCCAAATTATAAAATTTATCTATCATAAAAGAAAAAGTCAGAGAGTCAAAAGCTCTAGAGAGATCAAAAAATAATCCCACAACGTACAGACCCTCATCTAAACTTTTATAGACAGTTTCCACAAATGAGAAAGCTGCTGTTACTGTTGAATGACCTGGTCTAAATGAGACTGTTGAGAGACTGTGAGAATATTGAATTTATTCAAAAATGCTAGCATTCTGTCAAGAACTATTTTCTCAAACACTTTCGAAAAATTGCTCAATATTGTTATGGGTCTGTAATTAGCTATGTTATGTGGATCCCCTTTCTTGTGAACAGGAACAACTATTCCTTTCCTCAAAATGGTGGGGAATTTACCACTGGACACAGACAAATTAATTAAATGAGCAAAGTGTACAGCAATGGAGTCACTAATTGTTTTCAAAACCCTAGTTGATATAAAATCTGTTCCTGTACTTTTCTTATTTTTTAGCAGTTTAATAACAATCTTAACCTCATCCTCTGAAACGGGATTAAAATAGAAGTTATTATTTAACATATTGGAGGTTGTGCAAGATTGAGATAGTGACTCCCCGAAATGTTTTACGAGCTGTGTTGAAGCTATAGTGGAAAAATATTTACAGAACGATTCCGCGACTGTGTTGGAATCCTCGCATAAGCTACCATCCAGGAATAGAAAAATTTCATTATGTTTTTTATTTATTTTTCCCGTTTCCACGTTAACTAGACTCCATACAGTCTTATTTTTCTGATGAGACTTATCTATAAGATTAGCATAGAAGGTTTTTTTAGCATTGAGAAGTAATCGAGTGTACTCTAATTTAGCGGTTTTGTAAATCTGCAATGAACGTTGAGTGCCCAATTCGGAATGAAGCCAATGAAGATTTTTAAGATTAAGACTTTTTTGTCTTATTTCCGGCGTTAACCATCCCTTCATGATATCAGGTATTGTATCAACGACGCGCCTTAGCGGGCAGCATTCTTCAAAAATACCCTTCACCGCATTCACAAAATTTTCAAAACCAACATCCACACTTGAACAATTATACAAGCTATAAAAACTTGTTTCATGAATGCAAACGTTCATGTCGTCCAAATTATTTTGAGAGATATGTCTTATATATCTAACCTCATTGTTTTTAATTTTAACAGGCAAAATGCAACAATAAACAAGCGATAAAACTCTATGATCAGCCAAATTTGCTTCAAATACACGGGTTTCACATAATTTCAGATCTACATTAGTTAGGATATAATCTAATATCGAATTGGAAGTATTTCCAGATATATTTGTGAAAATTCGAGTTGGCTGAAAAGAAGTGATCTTCAAGTCAAAACAGTCAAGAAAGTCATTGAAGACATTTTTAGACCTATTATCTATTTTATTGGTATCGATATTAAAATCCCCACATACAAACATTGAATCATTTCCATTCATGTACTTCTGCGCAACATAAGTGAGTCTATCAAAAAACATGCCGAGATTACCCAAAGGTGATCTATAGACACTGATTATCAAAATTTTGGAATTGTTCAGGAGCAACTTCACCCCGCACACTTCACAATCCATTTCCAGAGACAGGTTGGACACTTCCAGATTTGATGTTACCAAACCATTTTTCGCGTACAATGCGACATATTCGCGATATATTCTCTTGAATAAGAGAGCTAAAATAATACAATCAATGTTGAAACAAAAAGAACCTAAGCTGAGGTTAAAAAAAAAAAAAAAAGCACGGGGTACCACAACATTCTTCGTATGATACTATAGTATCATACGATACTTTCATCATCAGTATCATACGATACTATAGAGCCAGAGGAAAAAAACCTCAGCCAAAAAAACCTGTCTCCCCGTTGAAAAAATTAAATAAAATTGTTGTATCTGATATAATTCTTGTTCTGTTAGCACACTGGTGAAATTACCTCATTTCGACATACCTGCTTAAACCAGGCAACCAGTAGTTCGTCCAGGTAAATAACAGGCAACCCTGTCTGCAGATCCTATATGCTTCATACTACAAGTTCAGTATGAAATTTTCTTATTTTCATGATGTTGCAAAATGTCATGAAAAATCATTCTTGAAAAAATAATTAAAATACTCTGCACAGGATTTTTTTAGGCAACCTATTTTTTATATATTATCTAACATCTGAAGTTTATTATGAAACAGGCTCTATTCTATTTTCAGCTCGGTGAAGGTCGATGTAGGTTCGGATTTTAGACTATAGGTATCTATGAAGCGACATCCAGAAATTCGAGTCCTCATATGCTCCTGGGGAATGAACAGCTGAAATACTTCTTAATAAAGAATTCCAATCATCTTCATCGTATCTGTCACTGTGCTCTTCACGACTTATTACGAAATATTTCATTTTATTCGGCATTAAAATACAAGGATGGTCTTCAAGTATGAGGAAACTGAAATGGAAACATTTCCTAGTATGTTTGGGATGAGCAAGTACTTTGACGCACACAATACGAGGAAGTAAATGTAGGATGGAGCTGGGCGAAATGAATTTTTTTGTGCCACATACTTTTTTTAATCCTGTCATTCGAAAGATAATTTCATCCTGAATTTTTTTTCACAAGACAATTTTTTTTCATTTCTAACTGTCAGCGCTCTTCAGCGTGTTTTATGTTAAATTTATTTTATTTATTGTTTTTTGTATTGTGATATAGGAGATATAGATATAATTTTGGTAGATCACAAGTCTGCATGAATTAGTGTGAATCAAAAAAGAATTTTTTTCAGGTCCCTCTTGCCTAGGATTTCATTTACTGATGGATGTATTTGCACTCGAGAAAAAAGTTTGCACCTTAAAATGAAGGCCGAAGCCTCTAACAACAATGTAGCACACGAGGACATTTATCTCTCTTGTGAAAACGAAGAAATACTGTCTGAATGGAAAATCACGATAAACATCATTCTGTATAATTTGAGTAATTGGGGTTATACCGAGTTTTCATAAATCAGTGTAACATCACGGTGAGCTCTGATGTTGTTTTAATTAACCGTTTTATACGCAGATCTTCTCATTTGCAATATTTTTTTTATTGAAATCTTTAATGAAACAAAAATAATAAAATACAAATGAAATGAAACTGCGAAATATTGAAAGAAAAAGTCTTATTTAAGAGATCAACAATGAGTCAACGTCAATTATTATGTATATAGAATGTTAAATATAAGTGGAATATGAAGCTGTGATATTTTGTCGTCATCAATGTGAAATAAAAAATCTTGATACTTATCACTTGTTTTTTACTGGAGAAAATAGAGGAAGGAAGTCTTCACCTGAAAAAAAAACTACATAAAAAGCATATTCAAATGGAATCTTCACTGAAGACCTGTTCTTTTGATACAGTGATGGTTTTTTGTTGACAATTCAACTTCATCATATTGTGAATGTTGATCAACTGAATGCTACACGATACATTATTTTCTCACAGCAAGATCATCTTCTTGAACAGTGTTGAAAATTGAGCGCCGCACCCCTCTCACTTCATCCGCAGCTACGCCTATGGTTACATCGCAGCGCCACGCCCACTTCTGCAAGCTCTATGGTCAGCTGATTGACTGCTCGCGTCTAACTAACCTACTTCTATGCATTAACCAGCTGACAGATTAACTCATGCTCATTAATTGAATCAATTAATCGTCCTCTTTTATAATCAAGCCCTGCCTGTGAATAGACCTCCTCTTCTGCTAATCTTGTGAATTAGAATTTTCGAGAAGTCATCTTGCTTGATAAGTGCTCATCTCTTTCATATCCTAGAGTGACTTATCATCAAAAAGGTAGGTGAATTCCCAGAGTTATTTATTTTTGCATTTTCCATGATATTTTCATGCTTTTAATAAAGTAGAAAATTTGTCCACGTTTCAGATCATGAAAATCGATAAGAATAATGTTTATCCTCTCTCACTTCATTCTAATAAGATCTCTATTGTGTTAAACTAATGTATTTGAATCCTCTATATATATTTTGGTATATTTTTGCAGTTCTCATGGATTTTTCAGATATCTCCAGACATGGAGATGATTTTTTGCTCCAATATTGAACATTCTGATTTTTCTCTGGTAATAAATACTGATTCAACATATATATATACTCATGTGCATCTCATTCTCCTAATCAGTTCATCTCATTTCTCAAATTTCACTTCGAAACACTTGCTAATTTTTGTTCTTGAGTTTCAGATGAATGAATTTTCCTCAAACGCAAAGGTGAATCATGTAATCAGACTTCTTTCCCAATAAAACCAAGAGAAATCCTCTGAAGTATTTAAATGATCAAGAAGTTCAGACATTGAACCTGATCGACAGCCTCAATCCCGGCTTCACCTTGAGCGGTCGCTTCTGATATTGGTGAAACCATTTACTTTGTGTAATCTTCTCATTATAAATATGAAATTCTCAAATTCATTCATATGTACCACTAAGCAAGTAAGATCTCCACTAAAAATGTAGTTCCAATTGATTACTTTAGCATTCTCTTCATAGATCAACGTTACGGATTATAAATATTGATTTCTCGATCGTGATATTCTCACATTGTAATAGTTTCAATGAAGAACAGACTCAGACTACTAAGTTTCAAATACACGTATCTCCTGCATGGCACTTTCATCATAATTCAGCCTACTCTAATGATTCATTATTTTACATTCTGTTTTTCTGATGGAATACTGAGGCTCTCGCAATCAAATTGGATTGCTCACTATAAACGTTGAGTTGAATTTTGAATTGATGGAACTATCTCAAAGTCTAAGCCCGACTTCAACTGACCTCTCATTTCGAACTAGATAATCTATGTTTTTAGCCCACTGATTTTGTAGATGACTTCACTATTTAGAATTTTACTCTTCATGGCAGGTGACTTATTCATTTTATGATTGTGAATGATGACAATAAATGTTTTAACACTACAATCTCCAACTCAATTATCTGGATACAGTCCGAAACAGTTATTTAAGAAAATCAGAACAACCACGATTTTGAACAGAAAGAGTAGGCATAAAAGTGGTATTGTCGCACAATCAAGTGATTTTCGAAAATACTACGTTTCAAGAAGAGTAGAATATAATCCTTTCCTCAATAAAACGGCGCAGGGTGGAGAAAAAAATTAGCGAAGAACACAATCTCTTGTCCAGACCGCCTTCTTAAATTCTGATAGTTGAACCTTGGTCTAAAAAATAACTAAGATTATTTTTAATGGTTCACCCGTCATGAAAAAAAGAAAAATAAAGTGGATGGTGCAAAAATGACCCATTAGAAGAAAACGAACTTTCGAAACCATTCAGACAAAGAAAACCATTGGTTAAAGAGAAATATTAGTGAGATGGTGCACATCAAGTTAAACAACTCTGTCAATAACAGAACAGACACACAGAATTTGATAATATATGATAATATTTTAAATCTTTATAAAAGCAATATCCGAGTTGTTTAGTTTGTGTACGTACATATGACGGTTGTTTTGGGACCGCCGATGGAATCAGTTTCGTCGCGCGATGGCTTGTTGTCTCGTTCTGGTAGAGGCCTAGTGTACTTGTCGTTCCTTAGATCAAATATCAATAATTTTTCAAGAGTGCTGTCAATGTTATTTGTGTATATTTTGGGTTGTCTTCCTTAAAAAAACACCGTTGCTAAGTCCCGGAAATTCATGAACATTTTAACATCGAATAGAATACACTAAATTTTGACAGTGGTGAGAAAATAAAAAATTTCTCTGTTGTGCTAATTTTATATGGATGTTTTGATTTCATGTTGTATTATATTATTTATTTTCCCTGTTATTTGTATTTTAATAGTGATTTTGACTGAATTTTTTAATATTTATTAAATGTAATTTTCAGCCCCGAGGAAGTGGAAATATAACCACGAAACGTCGGCAAAGTCATAAATAGTGTTTCAATCCCACTCAGTCCTATCGACCCTGTTAAGCTAGTTTAATTATTTACAAGAACGACGTGAAATGTCTAACTCAATTTTTTATTATATCAATAAACTGGTTCATTAAATGTGCATCTAAGTATCACCAGTTGGTTTTTTGTTTTTAATTTGTGAAATGATTATAATAGACACAACGATAAGAGATTTCATTGAATTTGGCTTTGTAATTGGATCACACAATATGAAGGGCATCTATCCCGGACTGAAGGCATCTATTCTTCTCAGTATTTTCATAGTGGGGCAACTATACATACCTGTAGGCATCTATCCCCAGAAATAATGTTTCACAAAAATCAAAATTTTGTGAAATCTGCAAAGGCTAGGACAGGAAAAACCCACAGTATATCAACTCAGATAACAACTCTAGCTACTTTCATAAAAATCCGGGTTTTACTCTATACATCCCCTGGTTCTTAAGGTTGGGGGTGAAAGTTTTAAGTTTAAGAATTTTTCCGTTTTTTGTGTATTGAAACTAGTTCACATACTAAATTCCAATTTGATAGGACACCGGGAAGTACTGTAACAGTTCTTATGATCACCAGTTGTTGAGTCTCCATAATCACTTAATTCAATTTGATACAAAAGTAATTTCAATTAGTTCCATAATAATTCATAAATCGAAGATTTATATTTATTCATCAGAACACCCGTAAACACGCTCATATGGTTTGGTTTTTACAAGCGCGATAAGCAGAGGTTCCCGTGAAACATACATATGATATTCATTGCGACAAAGACTTTCGAAATGGTACGATATTGTTAAATCACGATTTATAGAATAAGAAAAATTGGAAATAATATTCAAAGGAAATTTAGTGCATCATTTATGGTCAAACCAAACGACTCATCTATAAGCTCAAATTACAAGGACTCATAAAAACTACCACTGAACACCCCAACATTTGGTGCATCGGCCGGGAAACTGCGTCTCGAAAACCGCTCTATTTTCAATAATAGCTGAGGTATAATGCAGTCTCAACCAATTTAAGACACAGTGTACTACGCTTGAAACGACTGTACTATATGATGAAAAATTAATGATAACATATTAGATGATGATGAAGATTAATAATAAAACTAATTTTTTCATTCCCTCAGACGAACACATATATAAATTTAGGCCTTACATAAAAAAGTTCATTTTTGTTCCTATTTTACACCCTTTTCGAGTAGCCTGGCAGGTAGTTGTGCTCGTCGAAATCGCCTGTCAATTTTTTTTTTAACATCACAATGAACGAACAAAATCGTATCTTGATGACGTGCAGGGGTGAGGGGTGCCAGGCGATGATTTCCGTCCTCAGCATGCTAGGAACTATCGCTATAAAAATTTCTAGCCTTACAGGCAAACCGTTACTCAAAAGGTTCACTAGCTCTCGTACTATACGTTCTAATGATACTCAAAATGTGATATTAGCTACTGCCAGAGTAAATATTGTTGATTGCGATGAAAAGAAAATAGGAGCCCGAGCATTACTAGATTGTGGAAGTCAAATGTCATTTATTACATCCAGGTTAGCTCAAAGGTTAGGTCAATAGAGTTTTTACAAGGTCCTCAATACAAGTGGTATTTCGGGAACGGCAACTGAGGCTTCCAGAATGTTGAACGTTTGTCTTGAATCGATGCATTTTTCCAAACGCTTTGATCTCACTTGCACAATTCTGGATAATATAACAACAAAACTACCCCAATTACCGATTAACAGAAATACTTTCAGTATACCACATGACATCCATCTTGCTGATGTCAAGTTTCATGATCCCGATTACATCAATTTACTCATCGGTGCAGATTTGTTGTTCGAACTAATAATTCCTGAAATAATTAAATTAGGTGCAGGGCAACCTGTTTTACAGAACTCCTATTTGGGTTGGCTCGTAGCAGGTCAAACAGACTCTAACTTGAATTATAGTTGTCATTTTGCAGTTTCAGAATTACCTGATTCGCTATCACAATCAGAGGAATCTAACTTAAATGAATTCATACCTAAATTTTGGCAGTTAGAGGAAATATCAACCACACGTTTGTTATCACCTGAAGATAAAATATGCGAAACGCGTTTTCTAGATTGGAAGATGGTTCATATCAGGTTGACATTCCATTTTCATCTCCTGAAAATTTAAATAAATTAGGGATGCGACATATAAGAGTAATTATTTCGATTTCATAAAAGAATATGTTAGTTTGGGACATGCAAAATATGTAGAATTCGACTCGAACAACCCGGAGTCATATCATGACAAAAACTTTTTGCCTCACCACGGTATTGTAAGGGAAAGCAGCGCTTCTACGCCTCTAAGGGTAGTGTTTGATGCTTCAATGAAAACCAGCTCTGCGTTATCGTTGAACGATATAATGCTCAAGGGGTGCCCCATACAACCAGACTTGTTCGACATTCTTATTCGCTTTAGATTGTTTAAGTGTGTAATAACGACGGATATTCAAAAAATGTTTCGAATGATTTTGATTGGTCCTAATCACAGAAAATTGGAAAATATTTTGTGGCGCGAAAAACCTGAAGATCCTCTTAAATGCATTGAATTGCAAACTATCACTTACGGTACCAAGAGTGCTCTTTTTCTGGCAACCCGTTGCGTCAAGAAAATTGCTATGGATGAGAAAGAGAAATACCCTTTGGCTTCTAAATCACTTTTGTACCAATGCTATATGGACGATATTTTAACTGGTACAAAGAGTTCAACAGAGTTGCGTGAATTAAAATTACAACTGATTGAACTTCTCGATTCATATGGATTTAAATTACATAAATGGCATTCTAACTATTCCGAACTGAACGAAAATACAAAGGAGTCGATAGTGTCAATATCTGATGATAATTTCTCAAATAAGGTATCAGTAGGTATTTCATGGAACACAAATTTGGATAATCTTCAGATTACGACACCGTCGGTTCATTTCTCTGATTCAAAAACAAAAAGACAAGTTTTGTCAACCATCGCTCAGATATTTGACCCGTTAGGATTGGTAGGGCCTTGCATGGTTATAGCAAAAATAATTATGCAAGAATTTTGGCTAGAGAAGCTTCACTGGGATTCAGAATTGACTCCACAGCTATTGCAAAGATGGCAAAGATTTACAAATAATTTGACATACTTATCGAAATTGCCTATCTCACGATATGTTTTTGAAAATAAAAAAATTACTTCTTTGCAACTTCACGGTTTCTCAGATTCGTCTACCAGGGCGTATGGCGCATGCGTGTACATAAGAGCACTATATGATGATATGGACGTTTCTTGCAATTTGTTGTGTTCAAAATCTAGGGTAGCTCCCCTAAAAACGATATCTTTGCCCCGACTTGAATTATGCGGAGCGGTTTTACTAGCTAAATTAATTCATAAAATAAAATCGGTAATAAAGCATCCAGTAGAGAACATATTTTTATGGAGCGACTCAAAAATAGTATCACGTTGGTTGCAATCACCGCCGACACGGCAGACCTTTGTTGCAAATAGGGTGGCTGAAGTCCAAGAACCGGTAATTGTATTTGGTTACATATAAACTCAGCAGACAATCCGACAGATCATTTATCACGTGGTATATTCCCACAAAATTTGAATAAGCATTCTAATTGGTGGGCCGGTCCGGAAATATTGAAGGATGAATACCTGATATATAAAATAGCTTTCAAGATTAATTCGAATACAGAGTCCATTGTTAAAAAGGTTTCAATGACAACATTAAGAGCAGATAACGTAAAGACTGAACGATTTCCTTACAAAAGGTTTTCTAAATATTTCAAATTAATAAGATGTATGTCTTTCTGCCTGAGATTTATTAAAAATTGTGGTGATAAAACCAATAGACAGCTTGGCCTGCTTTCTGTTTCCAAACTTATTCACGCAGAAATAGAATTAATCAAAATTGTTCAAGGAGAACATTTTAGAAATGAAATACTTAAAATAAAGAACAATAAAGAACTCAAAGGAAGTCCCCTCTCGAATCTCAATTTGTTTATCGATAGCGATAGGCTAGTGAGATTGAACACCAGTCTTGCGAATGCCCCACTCCGTTTTGATCGGAGATTTCCTATTCTCTTACCTTCAAGAAATCATGTAGTTCGATTGTTAATTATATCGGAACATCTTAAATTACTGCATGCAGGGCCCCAGACAGTGTTAACGAATTTGCGACTTAAATTTTGGATTATGCATGGGATAAGGGAAATTAAATCTGCGCTCAAAGGAAGCGTTACTTGTTTTAAATTCAAAGCTCGAACTCGTGAGCAAATAATGGGTTGTCTCCGAACAGACCGAATAACAATTGCTAAGCCCTTCCAGAGAGTAGGAATTGATTATGCTGGGCCTATATATATGATAGTGTACCCATCAAGAAACTCTGGCAGGTGCTAGAAAGGTCGTCGGTAAACGTAACACTAATAAGAGCAGTTCAACAGCTTTATGAAAATTCCAGTTCAAGGGTTAAAGTGAACAATCAGTTATCCTCTAGCTTCAACATATCGAAAGGATTGAGGCAAGGTTGCAGCCTATCGCCAACTCTGTTCAAAATTTATTTGGACGAAGCACTAAAACACTGGAGAAGATCATGTCATCAAATGGGGATCAAACTGAGTGATCAGACGACTTTGTATACTTTACATTTCGCTGATGACCAGGTCGTTGTCTCCCAGGACAAAGATGATCTAGAATTTATGACTCGTCGCTTGATAGTGGAATATGAAAAATGGGGATTGAGTGTGAATATGCAGAAGACCAAGTTTATTTGTGTCGGCTCAGATACAGAGGATTTTCAACTGCAAGATGGTAGACTAATTCCAACCACAACAGAGTATACATACTTAGGAACAAAAATCACTAGTACTGGCCGAACAGAAACAGAGATAGAAGAAAGAATAATAAAAGGAAAACAAATAATTGGTGCCTTAAATTCAATATTATGGTCGAATAAAATATCACATGAAAAGAAACGTCAAATATACAACACTGTATTCAAGAGTGTTGTTCTGTATGGTTGTGAAACATGGCAACTAACATCAAGAATAATACAGAGACTTTTATCCCTAGAAATGGATTATTGGCGACGATCAGCTCGGATCTCTCGACTTCAACATATACGAAACATCACAATAAGGGAGATAATGAATGAATAATCGATGATATCAAAATCAAACAACTCAGCTGGTATGGCCATGTACAGAGAATGGGCGAAGAAAGGATACCGAAGCAAATTATGAACTGGAGTCCATTCGGGAGACGAAAACGGGGTAGACCGAAAGTAACTTGGATACAGGGAGTGATCGAAGCAATGTCTGAAAGAGGTCTTAGACCAGGAGATTGGGAAAATAGACAGAGATGGAGATTGGGCACCGCAAGGCGTTTAACGCTGTAGAGCGGATATATATATATATATATCTCGTTTAAGACGATCAATTATTTCTAAAGCTTATATTGCCCTTTTCATATGCAAGGTTACCAAAGCTGTGCATATCGAGCTTGTTTCGGACTTGAGTACATCTGCGTTTATGCACACTCTCAAACGATTTATTGCACGACGGGGTTATTTCCGAGGAGCCTCTAATGAATTGAAGGATATTTATAATTTTTTCAAACAAAAAACCTCTTCGGAGATTTTTGATTTTTTGGGTTTAAGGGAGGTAACCTGGAAATTCATACCACCTAACAGCCCACACTGGGGGGGTCTTTGGGAAGCGAACATTAAATCAATAAAAAACCATTTAAAAAGAGTATTTATCGGTTCAGTATTATCGTTTGAAGAACAGCTCACTTGTTTGGCTCAGATTGAAGCTGTCTTAAATTCGCGACCATTGTGTGCCATTTTCAGTGATTCAAATGATTTTGATTGCTTGACCCCAGGTCATTTCCTGATAGGTCAACCGTTAATGGCATTACCGGAAAGAAACCTCACAGAAATTCCAGATAATACATTGAAATATTGGCAATTATGTCAAAAAATTACTCAACAATTTTGGAAAAGATGGTCAGTTGAGTACTTACATCAACTTCAAACTAGGGCCAAATGGCATCAGCCTGTAGTTGATTTAAAAGAAAACTCTTTGGTCCTCATCAAGGAAGACAATATTTCACCTTTGAAATGGCCGCTTGCTAGAATTGTCAAGGCGCTTCCAGGTTCCGATGGCAGGGTTCGCGTAGTTGAATTGGGAACACAATCCGGTAAATTTGTTCGCCCTATTACGAAGCTCTGTCCGCTTCCAGTAAATTAGTGTCATTGAAGCAGTATGCTTCAAGGGGGCAGTATGTTGAGTCTCCATAATCATTTAATTCAATTTGATACAAAAGTAATTTCAATTAGTTCAATAATAATTTATAAATCGAAGATTTATATTTATTCATCAGAACACTCGTAAACACGCTCATATGGTTTGGTTTTTACAAGCGCGATAAGCAGAGGTTCCCGTGAAACATACATATGATATTCATTGCGACAAAGACTTTCGAAATGGTACGATATTGTTAAATCACGATTTATAGAATAAGAAAAATTGGAAATAAAATTCAAAGGAAATTTAGTGCATCATTTATGGTCAAACCAAACGACTCATCTATAAGCTCAAATTACAAGGACTCATAAAGACTACCACTGAACACCCCAACACCAGTGAGTGACTGACGATATCTGGGGTTTTTAGATATCTATAAAATCTGAAGTGTACGAACGATGCACTTGCAACTTTGTACTTTTCATAGGTTTAGTACTTCTATTATATCCTGAAAATTTTGTTTATCTACTATATTCCAAACTCAAGTTATGACAGTTCAGAATTACAACGAAACACTTCAAGAAAATATAGGTAGTGCCCCGACGCGTCGTTTTGCTTGGCTCGCTTTGGCAGGGGCACTACCGTGACCCCAGATTACTAGTTCTTCAGTTCTTACAAAAATTATATACAAGTACATGATGTATGCAGAATAATCTGATACCCATGAAATGGTCTTGTCAAATACCATTCGGACATCTAATTTTTTTTGGTACCTACTGTCTGCCATTTCCTCAAAAGAGCCCCTTTTGTTTGTTTGAATGCGATAACATGAGGAAAATTCATCAAAAATAATACAACCAAAATTTGTAGAGCCAAAATTCATGACGAAATAAACAATGCAATTGGAAAATAGACTGACAGAAGATATTAGATATTTTCCCCAGATATCAGAACGATTTTGGTTTTTTCGACGTCAGTAGAGGTCAAACCGCGAATAATATTGTCAATATCTTGAAGGAGAATTTCAATAATTTCAATATTGCGACTACATTAGTAGGACAAACTGATGACAGAGTGGTTGTGATGGCGGGAGCAATTGACGGTTCACAATCGCGAATGAAAAAATTGCTTCCCAAGCAGTATTCACGTACTGTTATGCACATAATTTGGAATTTATTTTGCTAGATACGACTAGGAAAATCAGTGTTTGTCGCGTATGTTCAATGTTTTTCACTGAATCTACGAATATGAATCTAGATGATTCACACCTAAAGAGCACGAGCCTTCACTAAAAAGAGCCTCGTAGTGCCGGGACTGCCTATACAGGGTCTTTCACGAGGAACCTCACCCATATTTATACGGAAAACTACTGAACGTATTTTCATGAATTTCAGCACTTATAGGTATTTCACGATGCTGATGAAATCTAAAATATTTTCAAGGCATGAGCACCCCTGGTTTTTCCGGAAATGACGTCAACTGCCGTTTTTCAAATCAAAACACCATTTTTTTATTGCAGAAATAGATTCCTTAGAAAATTTCAAGATATTTTGATGTAACATTTTTCAGTTTTGGTTGGAAAATTCTCTCTGAGCGGGAAAAATCGAAAATTGTGCTCCGCTGAAACAAGAATAACTTTGAGGTTTCTGGATGCAAAATTTTCATTTTTCGGATTTTTCAAGATGTAAGATTGATGTATCCACTTTGAAAATAGAAATCGCGATTCATGATACAGGGGGTGAAAAAATCGCTTTCAAAGTTAAGGATGACAAAATCGTGGAAAATCAATTTTTTTCAAATTAGAACCCCATTTTTTTTATGGCAGATATTGAATCTACGTTAAAAAATAATGTGAGTGTATGCATCACACCCTTGCCCTAAAGTGGATATTTTCTGAGTTATTCACAAAAAACTGTTTTTCGTCTTGAAATTTCAGCTATTTCTTTTCCCTTCACGCCAAAAAGATGAAATTTTCAGGAACTGTTATTTAAACCATGTTTTAGATTTAACTTCCCTGATAAACAAGAGAAAAAAGTTACAGGTTGTTCCTAAATAGATGGCGAATTTTGATTCGAATTTGTATCGGCAACCTCTTTATTTCAACTAATCGGCCATCGGTTTCCTCTCCAGTGATAAATGAATAATTCCTTATGAACCGTTTGCAAAAACTTACTATGTTTCACATTCTTGTTTTTTAATGATAGATATCATTAATTACATCTGCCAAATTCCTCTTTATTCAGTAGCATTTTGTGTTTACTATTAATTTGGTGATAATTCGTATCAAGTTATAAAATCGATCACTATGCCTAATTTTACCAATGGAGATTATTCAAATCTCATTCTACTTCATGGAAAATGTAATAAAGTTGTAGATAGAACGATTCGACTGTTCATTGAGAGTTTTCCTGACCGACCCAGACCAACGAGAGATACCATAAACAGAACCATGACTAACTTGAGAAATGTCGGATCTTTCGTTGAGAAAACTATACACAGAGAAAAAAGTGTAGTAGAAGATGAAAACAACGAAATTACAGTTCTTGCATATTTTCGTGTGAATTCTCAAAATTCTCTCAAAGATGCCGAGATTGATCTGGGATCATCTCAATCGAGTGTTTGGAGAATATTGAAAAAACATAAAATGCACCCATATAAATTCAATAGGGTACAGCATTTGAAGGAAACTGATTTCGTCAGGAGAACAGAGTTTTGCGAAGCTATGATGATTCGATTTCAAGAGAATGAAAACTTTTTGGACTGTATAATTTGGACAGATGAATCTAAATTCACAAAGAATGGTTCTTTCAATAGGCATAACCGTCATTATTGGGATGAAGAGAACAACCACCACTTCAGACAATGAAACTTTCAAGAGACCTGGAGTTTCAATGGTTTTTGCGCCATCAAAAATAATGCAATTCTCAATGTTCATATTTATGATGGAACTTTTTTTTTTTTTTTATTAAATAAAGGCTTCGACAACATGGTCTTTTCGCCTTATTTGACCCCCCCGTAGAATGACCAAGGACAGTTCATCAGGGAGTCATAGTAAAAGAGCAGGCAGTTACACAACAGGGTGTCAACAAGACCAGCAAGACAGCAAACGAAACAAACAAATAGATGAGTATATAAACAAAAGAACGGTGTACAAGTGGAACAAACAATTGTAAAGATAAATGAATAATTGCGCAAATAAATGAATAAAAGTAAACAAATAAATAGATAAATAAACAAATAAATAAATGACTAAATATATGAATGAATAAATAAATAGATGTATAAATAAATGATTCAAAGAAAAGATAAAAATGATAAGAAGTGACTAGGAAAGGCTGGATTGTCTTATCCAGAAAAAAACTATTACCAAGCATGTGAAGAAAATAATTTCAACCAAACAGATAAACAGTGATAGCTAGAAACGAAAGAATTTTAATACCTCCTATACCCAATCGTATATTCTTATCTTCTTCAAGTAGTTTAGAGTATTCGTTATATTGTGTGGTGATAGATCATCGGCTACATTCATTTTGATACTGCTCCGATCTCGTTCCTGTTTTAGGTAAGTACACTCATATAGCATATGTTCTATTGATAGATTTAGTGAGCAGTATGTGCACAGGGGAGCTTCATTTCCCATTAATAAATGTTCATGGGTGAGTTTTGTGTGACCGATACGTAGCCGATGTGCCTTGACGGACTCCTGTCTTGGTAATTCCAAGAAGAACGTAGGTGGTATCACAGATTTTTTGATCATAGAAAGGTGAGTGCTGAATGTTGACCATCTTTGTTGCCATCTATCTATGATTCTTTTTTGCAGGTGTATCTTCCATTCAATTCTTTTTACGAAGTTCACTTCGATGCGACTGTCTGATGCAGCACTACGAGCTGCATGGTCCGCTTGATCATTACCTGGAATATCTGCGTGCCCTGGGACCCATATAAACACAATTTCATATTCATTATTTGCCAGGATGGTGAGAAATGTTTGACATTTTTTGATTAATGGGTCTGTTGTATATAATTCTGTTAGATTTCTGAGGGCATGTAATGAATCAGGGATAATCAAAAACTTTCTCCCCATAGCTTTACAAGAAATATATATAAGGGATTGCAAGATCGCATATTGTTCAGCTGTATATGCTGATGCATTTGGATTGAGTGACCATTTAAAGATTTCCTCATTCACGAAAATAGAGCATCCTACACCATTTTGTGTCTTAGATCCATCAGTATAAATGCTTTCGTAGCCGTGATACTCATCGACTATGTTTCTGAACTTTTCAATATATGTGCTATTTCGTGTTCTTTCTTTAGCTAGGTGGGTTAAATCTGTTCGTATTTGAAATTTAGGCAATATCCATGGGGAAAATTCTTGTGGAATCTCATCAAATAGACTCGGATGTTCCTCGTTCAGTTGTTGGAAGTACTCCATATATCTTATGCTAGTCGGACGCGTAATACTAGGCCTATTTGAGTATGCTTCGTAGTTAGATGTAAGTGATAGGTTGTTTGGATGAGTGGATCTGGCTTTAATGTTCGTCATATAATTCAACAACATTCTTTCCCTTCGGTATTGTAGTGGAGGTACACCACTCTCACAATATAAACTTTCTACGGGGCTGGTTGGAAAAGCGCCCAAACAATATCTGATGGCTTGGTTTTGAACCCGGTCAAGGCATGTCAACAGTGATTTGCGTGCCGAAGAATATACTATGCAGCCGTAGTCCAGTCGCGATAGTATCAATAATTTATATATGTTTATCAAACTTTTGTCTTCGGCACCCCATTTTGTATTAGATAGTACTTTTAATATGTTCAATCGTTCAGTGCATTTTTTTTTAAGGTTGGTTATATGCTGCTTCCACGTGAGTTTTCTATCGAAGGTAAGTCCAAGGAATTTCACACTTTCTGGACATTCAATGATTTTATTTTTCAGGTACAGAATGGGATCTTGATGATTCCTCCTCAGTCGACAGAAGTGTAGGCATTGCGTTTTTTCTTCAGAGAATTGAAAACCCACGTCCATTCCGTTCTGCTGAATGGTATCGATAGATTTTTGGAGCTTAATGCTTATTTCGCTGATGGTCTTTCCTGATACGAAGATGCTTAGATCATCCACATATAGACATTTCTTCACTGAGGGCTCAATATTTGTTGCGATATAATTTATGGCTATTGCAAATAGTGTGCAACTTATGGTGGAACCTTGAGGGACACCGTTTTGAAGTGTTCTAGGTTCGGATAGTTGGTTATCAACTTTAACCTGGAACTGTCTATTGTTGAGGAAAGAATTTATCAATATCGGTAAGTTACCTCGCAATCCGCTATCATGCAATCGTTTAAGGATGCCATATTTCCAGGTCATATCATAGGCTCCTTTGATATCAAAGAAAACCGAGACCAGATGATTTCTGTTTCTAAAGGCTTCTTGGGCTGCATTTTCCAGCTCTACTAGGTGATCCAGTGTTGATCGGCCTTCTCGAAATCCAGCCTGGTAGGGTCTAATGATATTTTGTTTTTCTAGGTACCACTGCAGTCTTTTGTTCACGATTTTTTCAAAAAGTTTTCCAAGGCAACAGGTAAGACTTATGGGACGGTAACTAGATTTCGACAGTGGATCTTTTCCAGGTTTCAGGACAGGTAAGATAATTGCTTTTTTCCATTGATTCGGGTAAGTACCATCCTTCCATAGATCATTAAAAAGGTATAGTAACGAGTTTTTCATTTCAGGTGTTGAGTTTCTTATCATTTCATTTGATATTTCATCCGGGCCAGGTGCAGATTTTCTCAAAGAGTTAATTGCATTATTAATTTCTGTGATAGTGAATGGGAGATTATAGTCTTCTGTGCTATCTGATTCAAAACAGAGAGGGTGCTCCAGTTGCTTCTTTTTATTTTTGAAATTTTGTTCGTAGTTTTCATCGCTACTCATGTTGGCAAATCTGTTTGCAAGTTGATCTGCAATATCCTTTGGGTCGTGAATAATTCTGTCGTCTTCTGTTCTGATATTTGATATCCTATGGAATTTTGAACCTCCTCCGATTGCCTTGATCTTTCGCCACACTTGACCAATATCAGAGCTTGTTGTGATAGTGGATGTGTATTCATTCCAACTTTTTCTTTTGTTTTCAAGCACCACCCTGCGACAATGCGCCCTGAGTCGCTTGAATTCTTCGTGGTTTTGAAGAGTGGGGTGTTTCTGATATTTTCTGAATGCCCGTTTTTTATCGTTTATCGCTTTTGCTACTTCTGGGTTCCACCAGGGAAGGGGTCTTCTTATTATTGTGTCTCCGCTCCTGGGTATACTTTTTTCTGCAGCTGATATTATAGATTGTGTGATGGTGTGAACATTTATTATCTGCGGAGTTTTGAGTTCTCGCTGAAAAGCTGACCAGTCAGCTCTACCTGAAATCCACTTGCGGTTTACGGTTCTCAGTTGTTCAGGAATATCAGTTTCGGTGACGATTGGGAAATGGTCACTACCATGGAGATCATCAATAGTGCTCCACTTGAAACGAGGTGCCAATGTGGTAGAACATATAGTCAAATCTAAGGCAGTGAAGGAATTGGACCGGGTATTGTGATATGTTGGACTTCCAGAATTTAAAAGATATAGATCGTTTCTTTCCAGCCACTTTTCGATTTTACGTCCTTTATAATCAGTTCTTTGACATCCCCAAAGGATGTTGTGAGTATTGAAGTCGCCTGTTATTATAAATGGTCTAGGTAGCTGTGAGGTAATATCCTGTAAATCTCTGATCGTCCAAGCAGCGTTGGGCAGATATATATTACATACTGTCATTCTGAGAGGGTGATCGATCTTTACGGCTGTAACTTGTAAATGTGTGTTGATTGTTATTTCGTCGTAGTGTATATCATCTCGTATTAAAATTGCAACCCCTCCGCAGGCATGATCATTGATGCAATCTTTTCGTATCATATTATATCCGCCCAGAGTATAATTCTGGTTATGTTTCAGGTGAGTCTCTTGTAAACAGATGCATGCTGGGTTAATATCTTGTAGAAGTAGTTTTATATCACAGTATTTTGAGATCAATCCTCTACAATTCCATTGTAGCATCTTATATGCAGACATTTTATTATCGATAAGTAATAGATTTATAAATAAATAAATAAATAAGAAAATATAAATATCACAGATTTAAATATCACTATGAGGAATAGATCTTGGATTATGAAAATCTGCAATAAATATAGTATAGTTATAAATAGAATATAGAAGTAAAACTATGGGTAAATGTCATAGAATATCGAAATATGAACATTTATCTCAAATCAGGAGGTTTGCGAGGTCTTCTTGTATTAATGTTCTTTCTTTTATTAGTTGTTGAAGCATTAGATGTCTGGGAGCATAAATCTTCATCATTTGTATCATTTTCACTAACAGTTAAAGTATTTTCATCTCTTTTTCGTTTCTCAGGTAGTGGTTTTTTAAAGGACGGTTTATTTTGAATTGGCAGCTCATTTTTTAAACACTCTTTCACTGTCTCCACTATAAGTGGTGTTATCTTTTTGATTATTTCAGGTGTTGTGTCGGTTTTGGCTACGTTTGAGTAGGATATATTATAGGTTGGTAGGCTGTTAATCTTTCTTTTTGCTTCGAAGTAGCTAATTTTCTCTATTGTTTTAAGTTTTTGAATCGCCATCTCTGTCTTATATCTCTCACAGTCTCTAGAGTTTGAAGCATGAGGAAGGTTACAATTAACACAACTTTTCGGGTTTTGGCAATCAATGCCTTCATGGGTTGGTAGTCCGCATATACAAAACTGTTGTGTTTCTCTACATAATTCAGAAATATGACCAAATCTGAAACATTTGAAGCATCTTAGTGGGTTTGGTATATATGGCCTCACCTCTACACAATGGAATGCAATTTTCATCTTCTTGGGAAGTGTTGGGGTGTTGAACGTGACAATGTGTAATGGCGTATCACGTATTTCATCTTCGACTTTTTTCGTGATTCTTTTAATATCAATTACACCTTCTGGTTCAAGTTCTATTTTTGCTTCATCGATAGTACAATTGAGTAGGTCTCTGCAGTATATAACTCCTTTCGAAAAATTCAAAGATTTGTGGGCGTTGACTTCTACTGGAGATTCCAGGAATGTTTTTAAGCCAAGTAAGCGGTTTGATTGCGAATTTGAGACTGTTTGGACTAATAATCCTTCTTTAACTTTTTTTATGTCTTTCAATTCTCCAACAAGGCCATACAATGATTTAGATATGAAGAACGGATTAGTTTTTTCGAAATTACTCTGGTCAATTTTTTTGATTATCAGGAACCGGGGTAGAATACGCACCTTCTCACTGATAATCTTAGATTTGTCAGCGCTTGAGGGGGCTGACGACCCTGTAGGGTGTGTCTTATCCATAGAAAAAGATAGTTATTCATCTCCCCAGGTCCCCACCCGCCGTGGAGCCCGCATTGGGGGAACGAAGTCCGAGGCAAAAAAGAAACCAGGAAACTCGCACCAGGGCTACTGGGGAGATATAGCCCCCTCAGACTAACTGAGCTCGCACCTGCCAGCCTTCGCCAGAAAGACAGAGGCTCGCCCAACCAGCCTTCTGACAGGATGGCATAGCCGATTGACTGCGATGGGCTAGTCACAGCCGCCCGTCTACAGCGATCGCCGGGCCAAAGTGGCGTGTTGCCCCCCTTACTGGAAGAGCTCAACCACCAGGATCCCATTGACCGCCTTACGGGACGCCGGGCACGGCACAAACACCCGGGAGACTTAAAGGGATATCGGGAGTAAGGTTCATCCTTAGCGTTGTCTCCACACTTCGGAGGGGTTCAGGTCATGGAAATGGAGATCAGGAAGGGGGGGAGATTTGGAGCGCAGTTTAACGTCATGCCCGGGACGTGATGGAACTTTAACTGGTAAGATAAAACACTACACATGTTTGCATTATTTAAAGAATGTTCTCCCTTAGGAGATAGATTTTCTGACATATTGATTCAAATAATTGAGCCGCTAGTACAGAACCATAATGACTTATGGTATCAACAAGATGGCGCGATTCCACACAATTCACTCAATGTGTCAAATATCCTCTATAGGCTATTTGAAGATCGATGGTTGGCGAACAATGGTCCACATCTTTGGCCACCACGTTCTCCCGATTTAACTCCTTCAGACTATTATGTTTGGCGTAGGATAAAAAATATTGTCTACTCAACTCCCCTGACTGATAAAGAGGACTGCATAGAACGAGTCAGAAATGCGTTCAGGTTTGTTTAGATTTTCAGATTCATAGTTTTGAAACTCAATTTGGTTTTTAAACACTTTTGCAGATCTCTTCCTCCCGATGAAATAAGAAGAGCAACGCACGAAGCATTCCTGAGACGTATAAATAAATGTCTAGAAATTAACGGTCAAAACTTTGAGCATCTTCTCTATAACTTCGAGAGTTTGCCATGGTTCTCCTAATAGTAACTTGAAGTCAGTTTCTAGAAGGGGTGAGAAATCTACAGCATGGTTCAAATAACAGTTCCTGAAAATTTCATCTTTTTGGCGTGAGGGGAAAGAAATAGCTGAAAATTCAAGACGAAAAACAGTTTTTTGTGAATAACTCAGAAAATATCCACTTTAGGGCAAGGGTGTGATGCAAACAATCAAAATATTTTTTTACGTAGATTCAATATCTAACATAAAAAATGGGGTTCCAATTTGAAAAAATTGATTTTTCCCGATTTTGTCATCACTAACTTTGAAAGCGATTTTTTCACCCCCTGTATCATGAATCGCGATTTCGATTTTCAAAGTGGATACATGAATCTCATATCTTGAAAAATCAAAAAAATGAAAATTTTCCATCCAAAAACCTCGAAGTTATTCTTGTTTCAGCGGAGCTCTATTTTCGATTTTTTGTTAGAATTTTCACGCTCAGAGAGAATTTCCCAACCAAAACTGGAAAATGTTACATCAAAATAACTTGAAATTTTCTAAGGAATCTATTTCTGCAATGAAAAAATGGTGTTCTATTTTGAAAAACGGAAGTTGACGTCATTTCCGGGAAAACCGGAGGTGCTCATGCCTTGAAAATATTTTAGATTTCATCAGCGTCGTGAAATACTTATAAGTGCTGAATTTCATGAAAATACGTTCAGTAGTTTCCCGTATAAATATGGGCGAGGTTCCTCGTGAAAGACGCTGTATAACTTCTTAAAGAATCAGATAAGAAATCATTCAGTTTTTGTTGGCATTAAAAACCATCACGACTCGACGAGAAATTGAAAACTGAAAACTTTTACCCGACAACAACCTGTAGAACTCTGAAATGAAGTCTGGCTACTAGTTTTTGTCAACCGCACCTCCTGAAACAAAATAAAAACTCTCGTTATCTTACGCTAGGATAACTTTAGCTTACGAACGAAAGTAACTTAGGAGATGATTGAAACGAACGAATTAATGTTCAAATTGAACCGCTCAATGTGAAAACAGGAAATTCAGTTGATGAATTCGAAAACTTTTAGAGCGCATACACAGCACGTGTAGGCATCTATGAAGCGACATCCAGAAATTGGAGTCTTCATATGCTCCTGGGGAGTGAACAGCTGAAATAGTTCTTAATAAAGAATTCCAATCATCTTCGTCGTACCTGTCACTGTGCTCTTCACGACTTATTATGAAATATTTCATTTTATCCGGCAATAAAATACAATGATTGTCTTCAAGTATGAGGAAACTGAAATGGAAACATTTCCTAGTATGTTTGGGATGAGCAAGTACTTTGACGCACAAAATACGAGGAAGTAAATGTAGGATGGAGCTGGGCAAAATGAATTTTTTTGTGCCACATACTTTTTTTATCCTGTCATTCGAAAGATAATTTCATCCTGAATTTTTTTTCACAAGACAATTTTTTTTCATTTCTAACTGTCAGCGTTCTGCAGCGTGTTTTATGTTAATTCTATTCTATTTATTGTTTTTTGTATTGTGGTATAGGAGACATATATATGATTTTGTGTCGTGAATTCAAGAAGGCTAGTTCCCTACAAAAAGTGCCTCTCCATATTACTTAAATTAAATTTTGAATTATCTCGACAGAAATGTTTCATTTAATTCCTCCTGTATTGTGGTTTTTCAGCTCTGTAAGAATTCAGCATCTTCATCATTCCTACGTATTAGGTATAATTCATTCGAAGGTTCAACATCTCCTTCGTTCACCTTGTCCTAATTCCTGAATTGAAATGAGCACTTGAATGAATCAGGACGCGAGATGATTCAAAGTTCGAATTAAACATCCACGCATTTCTTGAATAAATAGTCAATTATGAATTGGAGATCTTGTACCTAGTGTTGATCAGCGACTGGAGAGAAGAAAATACTGCAATCATCCCCGAAAAATGGAAATTTGATTATACGTCTAAATAGAAAGGAACAAGGGAAATAGAAATACCGTAGCAAGTATTGAAATTTCCTCATGATTCTTTGCCATGTGATGTTGAGTGGAAGATGAGAATGAATGGATATATTTTTACAGGTAAATCAACCACGCCCTGATCATTTTGATATTTTGTATATAGCCTTGCATCGTTCCTGAAATATCAGCAGATGGTTGCTTGGAGTTATAGAAGATTCTACGTTGAAATTGTACAGAAACAGGTTGTTTTATGTCCTCCTTGTTGAGATTTATGATGAAAAAAAGGGATTTGAATGAATGAAAACACTAGAAAATGAGGATTAACCTGATTTGATGCGAGTCCCTACATCAAGAAAGCATGAAGGGAAATTTGAAACATGAAAGATCTATTCAAAAATGGTTTCAGAATAAACTGCTCCACATGAGTTAGGGATATTGCAGAAAAATAAAGTTTAAATGAGATTCTGTTATAAACATTCATATTAATATGATTTATACATACAGGAAATGAAACTATTCAAGCCTGTAGGTCTGTAGCGTTTACAGGATGGTGAAGAAAAAATAGGAAAATTTCATTCCCACAGAATTCAAGCATTTTAAGACTATCAATACAATGTATGGCCTCCACGAATATCAATAAGAGCTTGACATCTTCTTTGCATACTACACACGACGTTGTTGAACAGTTCCCGAGGAATTTTGTTCTATAAACGAGGCAGAAGCTCTCTCAGATCATTCAAGGATTCTGGGGTAGGTTGATGATTATCTTATTTTTTTTCGAGCATAACCCATGCATGTTCTATGCGATTCAAATCTGGTGAGTGCGGAGGTATTGGTAAATGTGGAATAACAAGCGTTATCGTCTAGAAATTGAAAAGTTTCACCAATGGCAGCGTGAAAATTTGGCAAAAGCCTTGACACTGACATGCGCCCTATATTGTAAGGCGCCTTTGGAAATAACGACAATTACGGGGTATACGTAGGATTGTCAATACCCTTATTCATATTCCCAGGACAAATGTGTAGATCTGTGCGCCCGTTGAAACAGATATCCCGGCCCATACCATAACACTACCCCCTTGGAATGGATGGACTTTTTGGAAATAACGACAATTACGGGGTATGCGTAGGATTGTCAATACCCTTATTCATATTCCCAGGACAAATGTGTAGATCTGTGCGCCCGTTGAAACAGATATCCCGGCACATACCATAACACTACCTCCTTGGAATGGATGGACTTTTTGGAAATAACGACAATTACGGGGTATGCGTAGGATTGTCAATACCCTTATTCATATTCCCAGGACAAATGTGTAGATCTGTGCGCCTGTTGAAATATATATCCCGGCTCATACCATAACTGGTGCTCAGATCTACACATTTGTCCTGGGAATATGAATAAGGGTATTGACAATCCTACGCATACCCCGTAATTGTCGTTATTTCCAAAAAGTCCATCCATTCCAAGGGATACCCAAGGGGGTAGCATTTGGAAATAACGACAATTACGGGGTATGCGTAGGATTGTCAATACCCTTATTCATATTCCCAGGACAAATGTGTAGATCTGTGCGCCCGTTGAAACAGATATCCCGGCCCATACCATAACACTACCCCCTTGGAATGGATGGACATTTTGGACATAACGGCAATTACGGGGTATCCGTAGGATTGTCAATACCCTTATTTATATTCCCAGGACAAATGTGTAGATCTATGCGCCCGTTGAAACATATATCCCGGCCCATACCATAACACTACCCCATCGGAATGGATAGACTTCTTGAAAATAGCGACGATTACGAGGTATGCGTGGGATTGTCCATACCCTTATTCTTCGAGAATCTGAAAATCGTCCATATCTAGATTTATCAGTGAAAAGAACACTACGCCATTGATCGTTTCAATCGATTTGTTGCATTGCCTATTCCAGTCTTAGACGCTGATGGTCACGTGTTGATGGAATTCCTCTTAATGGACGTCTAGAACCTAGATTCATCTCTCTCAAATGTAGTCTGATGGTTTCGATGGAAAACTGGACCCCATCTGCATTTTGTAGAGGATTCCGTAGCATTCTACACGTAGATGTAGGCTTCCTTCTCTCCAAAACGGTGATGAAACAATCCAGAGCAGGTGTTGTTCCTCGTCTCGCACCAAGCCTTGGTCGTTCCAACACGGAACCTTTCTCCCTGAACCTATTCCAAAGTCGAGATATGACACTTTGGCTGACTTGGAGCCTTTTCGCTACAACAACCGAGTTAGGCCAACCTCCCACCAAACACGTCACATCGCCTGACACTTTTGTGGAGTAACATTTTCAACATGGAATAAAATCTTCATTGTGATGTCGCATATGCGTCCAAAACATAGTAATTTCGTGATATCGCTTTGTTAACGAAATGTGGAAGAAAAATTCCCGACATTTTGACGATGAATAAAGAAATCTGTGATTCCCATGCGATGCAAACATTCGTTCATATTGTGACTCATAGCCTAAGAGTGTTGAGTTACTCAGTGTTGGTATCTCAGGGGAAGCAAAATATTCTAGTTTTCTGTTCAGAAAATGCCAAAAATATGCTTTTTCATTTCTGAAAGTGCCAAAAAATGCTAGTTTTTCATTTATTTTTTTTTCTATAGCTATTTCTGAAATATAAATTTTTGTCGACTCACAACATCTGAGTTTGAATGACTATTGGGGTTCTGAGTTATCAGATTTCAAAATATTCCTAGGTCCTGGGTGAAATTTTCATTTTTTTTTATTGCCAGAACTGTTCTTACTTCAATTTGGATCTCGGTGATTTGAGCTTTGATACTTCACAAAAACCAATGATTGACATTTTTCATTTTATGGTTTCTCAGCTCCCAAAAAGATATACGATAAAAAAGTTACTATACAGGGTTTTTCGAAGAATTGGAAATTTGTATCTCTAGAAAACCATGAACATACAGGGTGTTTCATCATAAACTGGACAAACTCATATGACGTATAGAGAACATAGGGAGAATCATTTTTTTCTTATGACATATTTCCCGTTTTCGAAGCATAAGGGAGATACACGGTGTTTAATGTCATTTTCGAGCGTTATTATATTGAGTGTGGTTGGTTATGTATAAGACAGGAAGTAATGGTTTCTTGTCATATCGTAGTATTTTTGGATGCTTCATTCAGAAATGGTGTAGAGCTTCGAAAAAAAAATTACAAAATGGCGGAAAACCTGCAATGTTCGTGATTTTTTTTTTCGGTTGCCAAATTGATTTTCATTTCCTAAATTAGCACAATTTTTAAACGATATCTGTGAAAAAATTTTTTCAAAAATCGAACACAACTTTTTTTTACATGTCTACAGCGAAAAAAAAATTTTACTCGAAGTTGATGAAATTTTTCACGATTGTACTTACTTTTATACCTAATACGAATATGAAAACAGAATCGAAAAATATCAAACGGTTTCGTTTTTACAGCCATTCAAATGTCCCGTTCGAATATCTGAAATAATAAAAAAACATGCAACAGCTTGTGTTCTTAGGCCCATAATTTTTAAATTTGTATGTCGAAACATTCCAGATTGCAAAATGAATTTAAAAAAAATCAATGAAACTTCATTGAGAGTTGAACTCCCTACTCTGAGTTAAGTACCTATTAAAATAAATGTGGAATCTGAATTGAGACTGTTCAAAGGTTTTTAATTTTCGTTGCCAAGAGTATTCGAATTTAACTGAATATAATAATGCAAGTATCTTGAAACAAATTTATGCAGTTTGAGTAGAAATTGGCGGTTAATACTTCCCAGATAATAATGGCATGGCATTATTGCGGACATTTCTACGAATAATTCCACAATTTCACAAACTCAACAAAAAAACTTATTACTATAAATTTTATTCATAATTCGTTCTCAAAAATATGGCCATTTGTCCGGATACACTTTCTCGACCTTTTCGCCACACTATCCACCGCTGAACGAACCATTTCCGGGTTTCGGCGAATCTTTTCGGCGGCTGATTCGATTCTTTGAATCAGTTCTTCTCTCGAAGTTACTGGAGCTCGCTTATCATAAACAAGACTCTTCATATGACACCAGAAATAAAAATCCATAGGTGTAAGATCTGGAGAACGAGGAGGCCATGCGACAGGTCCCAATCGGCCGATCCATCGGCGAGGGTATTGAGAGTCTAAAAATTCTCGTACACTCCTCACTGTGTGAGCAGGGCAACCATCATGCTGGTACCATATTCCTTGAAAGTGACTCAAAGGAATATCTTCCAATAGATCGGATAGAGCTTCCCTCAAAAATTGATTATAGGCATTTCCAGTCAATATTTCAGGAAGAATGTACGGTCCTATAATGAATCCATCCTTCATTCTCGCCCAAACATTGACTGGCTATTTTTTGCTACTGTTGCATGTGGATTTTCCCTTTGCCATATTATATTATTTTTGTTGTTGAAGAAACCATCTCTGTGGAATGTTGCTTCATCCGTAAACAGTATGAGACGTAGGAAATTCCTATTCTCACGTGTCCTTAAAATAAATTCACAGAATTCTTTCTTCTTCTCAAAATCACCTTCTTCTAAGGTTTGACATGAACGGAAATGGTACGGATGGTAGCTATTTCTTTTCAAAACTCTCTATACAGTGGATTTACTCTTATTCACACTTGGATGATTTGCCAGAGTTTTCGTTGATACCATCGGATTTTCACTCACTAAATCCAGGATACGTTCTTCGTTATTTCGTATTGTCTCCTTCTTCTTGCGGTGAAGAATACCTTCTTCACGTAATTTACGCACTGTTTCTATGAAAGTTTTTAAATTAGGAACGTTTCGGCTTCGAAATCTGCTAGCGTAAATTTCCCTTGCCTTTCTCCCTGAGGAATTCGCTTCATAATAAGCCTGAACCATATCATTTTTTTCTAAATGTGAATATTTCATTTTCGTTTGCTAACAAGTCGTTTCAATATACTCGAATTATTCAGTAAAATTCAAATAACCTGTCAAATTCTATCAGCTACTGTTGCTCGGCAACGAAAATTAATATACTCAGAACCTTAGAACAGACTCATACCTATTTCACATTAATACTTAACTCATAGTAGGGAGTTCAACTGTCAATGAAGTTTCACTGATTTTTTTTTTAATTCATTTTGCAATCTGGAATGTTTCGACATACAAATTCAAAAATTATGGGCCTAAGAACACAAGCTGTGTCATGTTTTTTTATTATTTCAGATATTCGAACGGGACATTTGAATGGCTGTAAAAACGAAACCGTTTGATATTTTTCGATTCTGTTTTCATATTCGTGTTAGGTATAAAAGTAAGTACAATCGTGAAAAATTCCATCAACTTCGAGTAAAATTTTTTTTCGCTGTAGACATGTAAAAAGAAAGTTGTGTTCGATTTTTGAAAAAATTTTTTCACAGATATCCTTCAAAAATTGTGCTAATTTAGGAAATGAAAATCAATTTGGCAACCGAAAAAAAAAATTACGAACATTGCATTTCTGAATGAAGCATCCAAAAATACTACGATATGACAAGAAACCATTACTTCCAGTCTTATACATAACCGACCACACTCAATATAATTACGCTCGAAAATGACATTAAACACCGTGTATCTCCCTTATGCTTCGAAAACGGGAAATATGTCATGAGAAAAAAATGATTCTCCCGATGTTCTCTATACGTCATATGAGTTTGTCCAGTTTATGATGAAACACCCTGTATAATGATAAACGTAACGGTTGGGACATTGGATTTGAAAATATTTCGAATATTATCGACTCCTCGCGTTGATTCAGAGATAAGAATTCCCAAGAAAAGGAGCCAGATGTCCATCCGGATCGATTAGAATTGTCCAAGTTTGTTCAGATATTCCCTGTAAATATATCGGTTGTTGCATGCTTATAAGAATTCATCGAGGCTATAATATTTGGCGCGCTTCCTATGATCGTTTCATTGAAAGAAATAACAAAATCAGTCGGTTCTTGTGCATCTGTTGATTTAGAAATATTAGAAAATGTCCGTCAATAATTTTTTTCTCTTTTTCCTTTCGAAGATATGCTCAATATTATGCTATATGCTTAACGCCAAAAGTATATACTATACATGGTTTGGACCATAGCATTCACACTGGTAAGAGGAAAGGGGAATGGGTTTACGTCTGACAGATTCAACGTATAACAATTTTTAGACTTGAGATTTTTCTTTTGGATCCAATCCATCATTTTGTGACTAGTGTCCGATTCGGGAAGTTCTCTGTTCGTTTGATCTGATTTTAAAATTTTCTGGTTTTCTGCGATTTATTGTTGTAAACTAAATATTTTGATATGCATTCTACAAATAATTATTGTATAATGACGTTTTTATATGTGTGTTGGCCCAGAAATTTTTGATTGAGAAAAAAAATGTTTGTTCAGAGAATTGTCTTGATTTTTGCCGCTGAATTTTTTATATTTCATCTGGTTCTGAAAATATTTGAACATTCCATAAAATAGGCAAGCTCAGCACCCTTCGAAAAATTGAGTTTCAGTTAACTTGTCTGAAATAATTCTGTACATGTACATCGCATATATATATATATATATATATATATATATATATATATATATATATATATATATGTACAGCGGGACATATGGGAACCGATTCGGAGATCCAGCGGTAAATGTGGGGACCTTTGGTACTTTTTGGACCGGACCCAATAGTTTTATAGACGCTGTGGTATATGCGAGGACCGGTCCCAATTTGTTTCCATTGGTGTATAGGTAGATATGGGTACCGTTTCCGAAATAGATAAAACGGTAATTATTGGGACCAGTGTACATATCGAATACGGAATTTCTTGGTCAAGTACAAATCTACTTGGGAATAACATTTTCATTCTTTCTGGAATTTTGATAATGCATTAATAGTTTTTTGAATATTCCAATCATTTTCAATTTTCTGCTCGTATGGATATTCATAAACACAGAAATACAAAATAACATCATAACCTAAGTTATATCTTTTGAATTTCTCAAGGATCGAATTGTATTCGAGTAACTCGAATATACACCATTTTATTGAAGATTCGAGAACGAAACAAATCAATCTGATGAAATTATCTCTTGTAATGGATACCGTATCCAGAATACTTAGATAAAATGGTTGTTATTAGGACCAGTGTACATTTAAAACAAGTAATTTCACGTGAAATACAGATATTCCTGCCTGGAAATAATATTTTCATTCTTTGAGGAATTTAATTTTCTAATGCGTGTACCGTTTGTTGGAGATTCCATTCATTTCCAATATTCTGCTAGTATCGATAGTTATAAACACAAAAAATGAAATAATAACCTGACTTATGCCTATGATCTTCCTTAAATAACAAACTGTATTCGAGTTACTGAAACATCATTTTATTGTGGTCTTACTCAAGATTTATCGTCCAAAAGAATAATTGAAGATTCGAGCACGAAACGAATCAATCTGATGAAAGTATCTCTTGAAACACCTACGGTAGTTCTAGCTCAGGTTACCGTATATTAATTCACCAATGAAATACCCTGCATAGCGTACATCCCAAATTGCTTGATTTTGGCTGTTTTTGGTACTTCTAGACTAGATTTCGGAATTAGGCCATAACTTTTTCATTCTCGAAAACATCTAAAAACGATTGAAACTTTTAAGAACCATTTTTTCACTAGGATTATGACATCATATTCAGTTTTTTCAATTTCTAGTTTATTGCGTTCGTATTTGAAATGAAAAATTTGTTATTTCATACTATATGAAAAAATGGAATTAAGTGCTTTATTTCCAGGGAAAAATTGCCTGTACTACCTTTAAATCGTTTTCAGATATTTTCGTTAATGAAAAGGTAGTGGCATATTTTAGAAATCGATGACCATGATGGAACCTCAATCATACCCTTTCCTGACATCAAGCTCAACTTCAACCTTCAGCAAAAACGCAAGTTCTAAA
This sequence comes from Hippodamia convergens, assembly GCA_038502775.1. NCBI lineage: Eukaryota > Metazoa > Arthropoda > Insecta > Coleoptera > Coccinellidae > Hippodamia > Hippodamia convergens. The sequence goes on along the minus strand of CM076607.1, from coordinate 11,203,168 downwards.
AGTTTTGTTCGCATATGACTAATGTCGATTACAGAGAAACATTTTGAAAGCCAAAAAGTTGATATATACGAGTTACACTCAGGGCCGTTTTTAACTTTTTGGAGGCCCTGGGCACATGAGGATAATGGGGAACCTACGAAGAATACCACATACAAAATAGAAATACAGAGGAATTCCCTACCGCCGCTTATGCCGTGATGTGATTTAATTACAAGTCGGGGGAATTTTGCCGAATTACAGAATTTCGCCCTGAAATTTCTTTTCAGTGGCGTGGAGCAAAATTCGGCCTCCCCCCATCTGGGGTGTCCTCTATAGATCTATTATTCATGATAAGTTTTACCTGAAGTTTTTCATAGAGAAATAATGAGAACAATGTAATAAAAATAATTTATATATGGAAAACAAAAATTTCTAAACGAAATTATGTAAATTCTGATATAAAAGTAACTAGAAACTACACCATTTATTCAGATTTGTCAATAAAATTTTAGAAAATATCAAATAAAATTCAATTGAGTGATCCGAAATACATTCGACGTTTTCTGAAATTCAATTTACTAATCTGAAATTCAATTGATACATTCTGAAATTAAAGTGACTAATCTGAAATACACTTGACGGTTTTTGAATAACACTTGAAAACGGTGTAGAAACTAGAAGCACATCAATGTGGTAAGAATTTGAAAACATTTTTATAAGAAAATTGGATCACCCTTTTTAATTTTTTTGTACAAACATATCCATCAACTTGTCGATAACCAAGCTTTTGGCCACTTCTTGTCCAAAGCTAGTAAGCTCAAAAGTCTGATAGACATGTTTGCGACATGTTTAAGGAGAGTACCGAAAAGCTTGACGGTATATTGAGAAACCCCTCAATAAAATGAAATTATTGGGGCATCATTTCATGCTTTTAGTTTGGCTTGGGGGCCCCTTTGGTGCCGAACCTACCAGCATCGCGAGTTCTGTGGAGCCCTCTGATACGCCACTGATTTCTTGTCTTGTAACGCTGTCTGAAATTATGTGGTTAAATGGGGATTTCTTCGGAAGCTTCCCAATGAATACAATAATGTAAGAATGAGATCAACAACACGGTTCGAACAGATGTTTTATGGCTAACCACCCCAACAAATAACACACGCTAATAATTGCTCTTATCTAGTGTATGCCAGTATGAGCAAGGGTCATAAAAATTTCAACCTTCGAGAACTTGTTGATAGAAAACTGGGAATTCCAATCCATTTGGACTTGTGAATGATCACTCCCGCCTTTTTACCTGAAGGTAATTTTAATACGCAAAAGGGAATTTTGAAGGAAAGAACCGTTCAGATCTTTTCGAAAAAATCAGTTCTATAATAATATGAGAGAATTTTCTATGAAATGGGAAATTTCCAAACATTATTGAGGAAATCTTCGTTCTTCTTGATTCAGAACAATTGATCTGAGCGTGGCCTGGCACTTGCCCAAAGTGCCCTAGGCGGAAGAGGGGCCTGGTTACTCTGATATGTTCTGAGTATCGCTCCGTGAGTTTAGCAAAATACTCAAATCTAATCGCTCTGGGCGAGTTGTACCAAATATCAAAATCCTGTCTGATCGCAAAAGCGACTCTTTAATTCCTAATCGCTATTCTGGAGTGCAAACTTCGAAAAAATGCAATTAGAATGGGGATTGTTCCTTTGTTTCGAGAAAAAACCAAACGTTTCTCACTCATTTAACATTTCCAATAAAAAAAAAGTATTGAAGAAATTAATCTGACAGCATATGACGCGATCCAAATGCAAGCAATATTGATTATTTCTTCCAACATTTTTCTTGAACTCAAAACAAGGTATTTCTCAAACACTATGTTGTTTGGTATGCCTTGTTTTATTAAAGTCATGAACATAATTTCGTCTTCGTTAACTCTAACGTAATGAAGATAGCAAGTGAGAAAAGAAAGCAAATACAGAAATGCTCCGCTAATTGGTCAAAATGCACACTACGACAATGGAGAAGGCTGTTTTATTAATTAGAATTTCCAGCTCTACATACATATTCTCATTCTCGTTTTCGAGAATATTTCAAAGGAATTGTTTGTTCCTACTGTCATGACAAATCAAAAATGCAGTTCATTCCGGAAAAAATTGATTTCAGGCCTTCGTTAACTGAACAAACAGGCATAACACGAACAAAATTCAACAAAGAACAAAGTTTTCCGTGAATCAAAAAGTTTTGGACGAACTTCAACAGATCAGAGGATCACAAATTTCACGAAATTGATTCTTCATAACTTCAAATGCTTTTCAAATAAAAAATCTATTCGAATATTATTCATGCCTTTCAACTGTATCTGAGTCAGGAAAAATTTGATAACGATAATTTCATAATGAAATAACAACCATTACATGAATTAAAAAAGTGTTGCCGGCAACATCGAATACCCCAGCTCCTCAAGTCGGAAGCTTCGACGTTTACGATTTTTAAATCATTATGATCAAGCGGTGACCGATACGACACAACAGCTGCATTGCTAAACGTAAACACAAACAAAGACAGAAGATAATTTTTCATGTTAGATGTAAGAACCAACAATTCGCCCGAGGACGATAACATTGGATTTGATCTGGAAATCTCTTTTCATGCGTAGTTTGATACTTTTTAGTCGGGAGATTTTGAAACGAGATTCAAACCATTTCTGTAGGAAGGATATCTAGAATGCATGTGCAAAATAAAAAATTTCGTGATAATCGAATTATACCATGATGTTTCTTTGTTTTTGAGTTAAGGTTACAGACCGAAATTGACAGTTAGGCAATTTCAATACCTATTAGTTGGTCATTACAATTTTTTGTTTTTCCATTTGTTCGTTTCCTTTAAAAAAACTTCACAGTTCTTGATCGAACAAACCACCTGTGAATAGTTTCATAAATTTTAACGAGCAGCGTGTGGAAACTGCTAGTTGTATTGATACGATATTCAATATTCAGATTGACTGGAACTCATTGAAATTTTCACTTCAAGTGTCTGCAATTTTGTCTCAAAACTGAAAACTATTCCTCTAGTCATTATATTGAGGAAAATTAAGTCTTAGTAAGTACCTATCCTCATGGCATTTCAGAAGATCTTTCCTCCTAATGCGGCTCTCATAATATTCTCGTAAAACGCTGTTTCTGTATATCTTGTTGGTCCTTAAATGTAAGGTCGTACCGGAATATATAGGAAATGTAAAAATCGAATGTATTCATTCACAATGAACAGAAGCAATAGAATCTTTATGTATACTTAAAAATGCAAATAATCCAGAATGCAACATCCATAAAATAAATATACATTCGGTCTGCATATATCTGACTTTTAAATGATGTAACTTCTTCGGCTATTTCATCAACCCTTCTGTAACTCATATGTTCATATTTTAAAAGCCTCCAGAAACATGGTTTCTGGAAAAGCATGTATGCTTTTCGACGAATGTTATCATGTATGTTCTATTATGAAAATATTGCGATATTTCTAGTCGAAAAGTGCTTGTTGAAAGTTTTGAAACTCTTTCAGATATTTTCGAAAATGAAGAAGTCATCTTCGAACTCGATAAAATATTAAAATTTTGTTACATCTTCTATCTTCTAAACAAATTACGATAATATCTTGAAACGGATTTCACGAAAATCGAGCCCAGAACTCCTCACAACATTTTTACCTATCTAGTCTGAAAGGTCTGGGATACCCACTATATATTGTATGGATCGCATATACTGATACACATTTACATTTTCTAATATACATAACCTTTCATTTAATTATGTTCATTGCAGAAATAAAATTATATCGATTTTTTCATTTCAAATTCATTCCGGTACACAAAGGGTGCCATCAAGAACAGATATAGTGGTAAATATGGGACATCTTAAAAGTAACATTGCCACGAGGATACTTACCTTTTGAGATATCGAGTCTAGAATTTTTTCGAATGCTAGCGATATTATTATTTTTCCTTCAATGAAGGTTAGTCAAGTTGTGGCTACCGATGATATGTGTTAGTTTCAAGCCTTATTTTCATATTTCACCCAAACTAGGGAAGAATTTTATAGTTTTATCTTTCTGTTTATGAAAATGCACAGGGTTTAAACAATGAACATTCTCGCGTTTGAACATTTTTCGATGAAATTGCGACAAAAATATTGAATTCAAGAAACTTTCATCAATCCGGCTCAGGATTATAATTTTTATGATTAATGAAATATCATGATATCGTGAAATCCTCGGAAAATATATCCCATTCCCTGCCACGATAGCAGTCTTTCTAGGGTGACAAGTTCAGAGGGTTATATTCCTACCAACTTTCGTAAATGAATAACCCGAACGTAAAAACTCCTTGTATATGATGAATAAGTACTTTGTTTTTTTTTTTCAATATTTGCTATATTTTATATGAATATAGAGGGAAGTTAAACTTGATAGCAGTTGGTTTATGCTGAGATTTTCACATGTGTATGTGGCGTTATTAATGTTACAAAATTAGAATTAATCAGATTTTTTTTCTGTATGTTCTTCACTGAATCTTCGAATGTTGATTGAAATAGAAAATTATCTTAATATTGAACTAACATACCTACCTACAATACCAAAATCAAATTTTCTATCAAATTCCAGAGTGAATGAAAAAACAATCGAATTAATCAGCACTCGTCATATTAGGGATCAAAACTGGATTATTAAAAAATTCACAAAGAAATCATGATATACTCAGAGTGCCTTTTCAAAGTTGAGTATTTTTTTGGTCTTTCCCCAAGCATTCATTTTGTATCAGTCAAATTCAAACCCATGTGAAAGGTGAAATCAAGTATTTCATATCGAAACAGAAACGATTTGGATAACTTACAGAATGTACAAACGAGAGAATGTTTCATAATTTAAAAAAAATCTTTATATTTACATGGACAAAACGAAAAAATGATTTTCTTAATTCGAGTAAAATATGAAATACCTGAAACTAACACATATTATCGATAACCTATTTTCAACTAATAAAACAAATATCTTTCTTAATTTTATTAGCCATGGTGTCAGTAAGTATCTTCGTGGCAATTTACATTTCGAAACAATCTAATGCGGTCCCAATAGTTACCACTGTATCCATTTTGGGTGGTACCCATATGTACCGGAATATATAAGAAATGAAAAAATCGATATAGATCAGTTTCTGCAATATACATAATTAAATGAATGGTTATGTATACGTCCAAATGCAAATGTATATCAATGTATGCGATCCATACGATATGTACATTCGGTCCCCATATGTCCCGCTGTATCAAGATATATATATATATATATATACAGTGGAACTTCCCTACAGCAAACGTCTCTACAACGAATTTCTCTGTACAACGAATTTCGTATCTGTCATTGCACCTTGAATCCAAATACCCTGTTAAAAACACCCTCTAAAACGAAGTGAATTCTCTCTATAACGACTTATTCCAAGAAAATCACTTTCTAAATGCGGATTGGTAAGAAGGTTTTTCCCAGATTATACTTAGGGATGTTTTTTTCCGTAATTCTGTCGGACGTAGGTAATAAATCCCGATCATAAACTAAACCATGACGGCGGACGGAGAGTTCCTTCTGAAACAGGAGGCTATACAGATTGTTCAGTTTTCAGTTTTGCTCTGATCGTTAATGAAAAAAGTAGTGCGAAAATGTCTAGAAGGAAGTGTTTGAGTTAATTATGTATAATGTATTCAAATAAAAAAAAATGCAAGTGAACGTTGCTTTTTTTGACACTTGACACAATACAAAAAAATTTCTGCATAACGAAATTTCTATATAACGAAATTTTTTTGTGGATTTAGAGTATTCGTTATAGGGAAGTTCCACTGTATATATATATATATATATATGAAATAGGGTAGTTGACTGGATTAAATAGAGAGAAACTTATTTGGGATAGCAGTCTAATTCAATAAGTGTACTCTTTTTTCCTTTACTTTCTCAAGCTTTCAGGATTTATTTATCCCTTCTTCAGGAGATGCTACAATAATTAATTATATAATTTGATTAGGTACAATAGAAAATGTAACTTACTAAATATGAGATTCTGAATATAGATGTCGAAAATGAATATAAATTTAGGAACAGATTGTGGAAATATGAAAAATTTGAGGAACTTTCAGAATTTGATTGAATCGTGACATCCTTCATTAGATTATATACCATAGAATTTGTTGGAAAATTATTGAAATGCGATGTGATGATAAGAGGACTTCCATTGTGTTTTTTTTATACTGTGAGGTTGGTTAAATTGTTATGATTCGATTTTTTGTCTATTTCAATTAATAGGGAGTACATGGAGCTTAGTTGATCTATATCTTTCCTATAGTTCAATGCATCATCATTTTGGGCAATTCTTATCATTTCCAGCAATGTTCGTTTCCTTGTGTTAGGTTCTACATCAAGAATTGTGGTTTCATTATAGTTGGGTTGATGTCCTGTGGAGATGCAATGCTTGGCTAGTGCACAGTTTTCCTTTTTTAAATTAATGTTGCTTTTATGTAGATTTAGTCTTTGTTGGAGTGTTGTAGATGTTTGTCCAACATATTGTTGATTACAATGCCCACATGGAATCTGGTACACTATATTGCTTCTTTTGGTTTAGGGGTAGGATCTTTTAATTTGCTGAAAATTTTTTTTATAGGTTTCAAGTTTTTGATTGATGTCTTCACTTGATCATTGAGAATGATGTCCTTTAATCTCCCTGTTAATGATTCAACATATGGTAATGTGATGTAGAAATCCCTTTCTTGGTTAGTCTGGGCTGGTGGTGGAACCTCATTTGTTTGTACGGGGCTGTTTGGAGTGCTATAAATCAATTTTTTCAATAAATTCGTTGGATATCCATTTTCTTTCAATATATTGAAAAGATTTGCTAGATTTTTATTTCTTAATGTGATGTGAGATAATTTTGTTATTCTATTTTTCAAATTATTGATGAAATTGAATTTCATTTTTGGAGGATGGTATGACAGATAATGGATATATCTTTGTGATGCAATTGGTTTCACATACCAGTCAGTTATTATGGAGTTGTTCTCAGTTCTTATTACTTTTGTATCTAGAAATGGTATACTTTGGTCTTTTTCGTTCTCTATGGTGAATTGAATTTTCGGGTTGATGGAGTTGATTATTTCTGTTATTGTGTTTTTTTGTTCTTTAGGAATAGCGGTTATGATATCGTCCATAAATTTCTTACAAAAAGGTAATTGGAATTGTAATTGTTGTGTAATTTTCATGAGGATATGGTCCATTACGTAATTTGCAATAATTGAAGAAACCTTAGATCCCATGGGTGTGCCTTCTTTCTGTTTATAGTATTTGCCATTGTATACAAAGGCAGTTGTATCAAAACAAAGATCTAGCATTTCACAAAACGTATCAAATTCTATCGGACAGTGTGGTTTTATTGTTTCCCATTTGTTTTCTATAGCTTCTTTGGTTAGTTCTAATGTGATGTTGGTGAATAAGGATACCACATCCCAGCTTTGTAGAATATAATTGTTTGGTAGTTGAATCTCATTAATGAACTCTGTAAATTCGAATGAGTCCTTGGTATAAAAAATGTTGGACTGATCATATGCTTGTGTTAGTACATCTTGTATGAATTCAACTATTTTGAGATTAGGTGCGTCAATTGATGAAATGATTGGTCGGAGAGCTAATATTTCTTTATGTATTTTTGGTAGACCATAAAATTTGGATATTGTACGTCTGTAAAATGTAAGTTTTTTTTGCTAAAGCTTCAGGGATCTTCTTTTTTCGTTTAGATTTCGATATCATGTTGTTTGCTTTCTGTTGATATGTGGAGCTTGGATCATTCGAAAGGGGTGTATAATTTTCTTCTGAGTTGAGAAGATTCATGGCTAGTTCATTGTATTGATTTCTGTCCATAACTGTGGTTATGTTACCTTTGTCAGACTGTAATACTATAATATTAGGGTTGTTTTTGAGGAAGGTTTTAGTGTTGTTGTACATTCTTGTTAATGGGTTATTGATCGAACGGTTTTTCTGGTAGAAGTTCGTGATAACATTTGTTACCTTAGCACTTAGAATATATTTAGTTTTGGTGTCTTCAATCCTGGAAATGACATTGTCTAATTCGGCGAGTAGTCTTGCAATGGATACATCTTTAATATCAGGTTGTAAGCAAAATTTAGGTCCTAAGGATAATATTGTGTTGACTTCATCAGGTAATGTGGTTGATGAGATGTTTTTCAGCCATTTATTTTGGATGGGAATTATTGGAGCTTGTTCTTCTTTCAAACGATCTAGTTTCCTGATATTGGTTGCTTTCACTTTATGAAAAATTCGATTGTATTTAGTTCTAAGTCTGTGATTGAATTCGTTCAAAATATGCTCATTGATAATGCCTTCGATTTTCCCAATCAATTCATTTTCTTTTTGTTCGAGAAATTTTAAATTTTTGTTTGTGATATCAATTTCGAGATTTAATATCTTTTGGCTTAGCTTAGTGTTGAAATGTTTTACTGTCTGGAATGTTCTTGCATCCTTGAATTCGAAGTGATGGTATATATTTCTTATATTATTGTCTATATGCCTGGGGGTGATTGCTTGTGTTCGGCATTTCAGCAAAAAAATTCTTCTGTTCCTCATTTTAGCTAACTTATTTTGTATTGTTGAAAATTCTTTCATGTTCCTTGCAATCGTTGTACCATATTGTAGTCTGATGTTGTTGAAAAAACCCATTATGAGATTTATGAAATAGGGTAGTTGACTGGATTAAATAGAGAGAAACTTATTTGGGATAGCAGTCTAATTCAATAAGTGTACTCTTTTTTCCTTTACTTTCTCAAGCTTTCAGGATTTATTTATCCCTTCTTCAGGAGATGCTACAATAATTAATTATATAATTTGATTAGGTACAATAGAAAATGTAACTTACTAAATATGAGATTCTGAATATAGATGTTGAAAATGAATATAAATTTAAGAACAGATTGTGGAAATATGAATAATTTGAGGAACTTTCAGAATTTGATTGAATCGTGACATCCTTCATTAGATTATATACCATAGAATTTGTTGGAAAATTATTGAAATGCGATGTGATGATAAGAGGACTTCCATTGTGTTTTTTTATACTGTGAGGTTGGTTAAATTGTTATGATTCGATTTTTTGTCTATTTCAATTAATAGGGAGTACATGGAGCTTAGTTGATCTATATCTTTCCTATAGTTCAATGCATCATCATTTTGGGCAATTCTTATCATTTCCAGCAATGTTCGTTTCCTTGTGTTAGGTTCTGCATCAAGAATTGTGGTTTCATTATAGTTGGGTTGGTGTCCTGTGGAGATGCAATGCTTGGCTAGTGCACAGTTTTCCTTTTTTAAATTAATGTTGCTTTTATGTAGATTTAGTCTTTGTTGGAGTGTTGTAGATGTTTGTCCAACATATTGTTGATTACAATGCCCACATGGAATCTGGTACACTATATTGCTTCTTTTTGGTTTAGGGGTAGGATCTTTTAATTTGCTGAAAATTTTTTTTATAGGTTTCAAGTTTTTGATTGATGTCTTCACTTGATCATTGAGAATGATGTTCTTTAATCTCCCTGTTAATGATTCAACATATGGTAATGTGATGTAGAAATCCCTTTCTTGGTTAGTCTGGGCTGGTGGTGGAACCTCATTTGTTTGTTCAGGGCTGTTTGGAGTGCTATAAATCAATTTTTTCAATAAATTCGTTGGATATCCATTTTCTTTCAATATATTGAAAAGATTTGCTAGATTTTTATTTCTTAATGTGATGTGAGATAATTTTGTTATTCTATTTTTCAAATTATTGATGAAATTGAATTTCATTTTTGGAGGATGGTATGACAGATAATGGATATATCTTTGTGATGCAATTGGTTTCACATACCAGTCAGTTATTATGGAGTTGTTCTCAGTTCTTATTACTTTTGTATCTAGAAATGGTATACTTTGGTCTTTTTCGTTCTCTATGGTGAATTGAATTTTCGGGTTGATGGAGTTGATTATTTCTGTTATTGTGTTTTTTTGTTCTTTAGGAATAGCGGTTATGATATCGTCCATAAATTTCTTACAAAAAGGTAATTGGAATTGTAATTGTTGTGTAATTTTCATGAGGATATGGTCCATTACGTAATTTGCAATAATTGAAGAAACCTTAGATCCCATGGGTGTGCCTTCTTTCTGTTTATAGTATTTGCCATTGTATACAAAGGCAGTTGTATCAAAACAAAGATCTAGCATTTCACAAAACGTATCAAATTCTATCGGACAGTGTGGTTTTATTGTTTCCCATTTGTTTTCTATAGCTTCTTTGGTTAGTTCTAATGTGATGTTGGTGAACAAGGATACCACATCCCAGCTTTGTAGAATATAATTGTTTGGTAGTTGAATCTCATTAATGAACTCTGTAAATTCGAATGAGTCCTTGATATAAAAAATGTTGGACTGATCATATGCTTGTGTTAGTACATCTTGTATGAATTTAACTATTTTGAGATTAGGTGCGTCAATTGATGAAATGATTGGTCGGAGAGCTAATATTTCTTTATGTATTTTTGGTAGACCATAAAATTCAATTCACCATAGAGAACGAAAAAGACCAAAGTATACCATTTCTAGATACAAAAGTAATAAGAACTGAGAACAACTCCATAATAACTGACAGGTGTGTGAAACCAATTCATTCGAAAGGGGTGTATAATTTTCTTCTGAGTTGAGAAGATTCATGGCTAGTTCATTGTATTGATTTCTGTCCATAACTGTGGTTATGTTACCTTTGTCAGACTGTAATACTATAATATTAGGGTTGTTTTTGAGGAAGGTTTTAGTGTTGTTGTACATTCTTGTTAATGGGTTATTGATCGAACGGTTTTTCTGGTAGAAGTTCGTGATAACATTTGTTACCTTAGCACTTAGAATATATTTAGTTTTGGTGTCTTCAATCCTGGAAATGACATTGTCTAATTCGGCGAGTAGTCTTGCAATGGATACATCTTTAATATCAGGTTGTAAGCAAAATTTAGGTCCTAAGGATAATATTGTGTTGACTTCATCAGATAATGTGGTTGATGAGATGTTTTTCAGCCATTTATTTTGGATGGGAATTATTGGAGCTTGTTCTTCTTTCAAACGATCTAGTTTCCTGATATTGGTTGCTTTCACTTTATGAAAAATTCGATTGTATTTAGTTCTAAGTCTGTGATTGAATTCGTTCAAAATATGCTCATTGATAATGCCTTCGATTTTCCCAATCAATTCATTTTCTTTTTGTTCGAGAAATTTTAAATTTTTGTTTGTGATATCAATTTCGAGATTTAATATCTTTTGGCTTAGCTTAGTGTTGAAATGTTTTACTGTCTGGAATGTTCTTGCATCCTTGAATTCGAAGTGATGGTATATATTTCTTATATTATTGTCTATATGCCTGGGGGTGATTGCTTGTGTTCGGCATTTCAGCAAAAAAATTCTTCTGTTCCTCATTTTAGCTAACTTATTTTGTATTGTTGAAAATTCTTTCATGTTCCTTGCAATCGTTGTACCATATTGTAGTCTGATGTTGTTGAAAAAACCCATTATGAGATTTATGAAATAGGGTAGTTGACTGGATTAAATAGAGAGAAACTTATTTGGGATAGCAGTCTAATTCAATAAGTGTACTCTTTTTTCCTTTACTTTCTCAAGCTTTCAGGATTTATTTATCCCTTCTTCAGGAGATGCTACAATAATTAATTATATAATTTGATTAGGTACAATAGAAAATGTAACTTACTAAATATGAGATTCTGAATATAGATGTTGAAAATGAATATAAATTTAAGAACAGATTGTGGAAATATGAATAATTTGAGGAACTTTCAGAATTTGATTGAATCGTGACATCCTTCATTAGATTATATACCATAGAATTTGTTGGAAAATTATTGAAATGCGATGTGATGATAAGAGGACTTCCATTGTGTTTTTTTATACTGTGAGGTTGGTTAAATTGTTATGATTCGATTTTTTGTCTATTTCAATTAATAGGGAGTACATGGAGCTTAGTTGATCTATATCTTTCCTATAGTTCAATGCATCATCATTTTGGGCAATTCTTATCATTTCCAGCAATGTTCGTTTCCTTGTGTTAGGTTCTGCATCAAGAATTGTGGTTTCATTATAGTTGGGTTGGTGTCCTGTGGAGATGCAATGCTTGGCTAGTGCACAGTTTTCCTTTTTTAAATTAATGTTGCTTTTATGTAGATTTAGTCTTTGTTGGAGTGTTGTAGATGTTTGTCCAACATATTGTTGATTACAATGCCCACATGGAATCTGGTACACTATATTGCTTCTTTTTGGTTTAGGGGTAGGATCTTTTAATTTGCTGAAAATTTTTTTTATAGGTTTCAAGTTTTTGATTGATGTCTTCACTTGATCATTGAGAATGATGTTCTTTAATCTCCCTGTTAATGATTCAACATATGGTAATGTGATGTAGAAATCCCTTTCTTGGTTAGTCTGGGCTGGTGGTGGAACCTCATTTGTTTGTTCGGGGCTGTTTGGAGTGCTATAAATCAATTTTTTCAATAAATTCGTTGGATATCCATTTTCTTTCAATATATTGAAAAGATTTGCTAGATTTTTATTTCTTAATGTGATGTGAGATAATTTTGTTATTCTATTTTTCAAATTATTGATGAAATTGAATTTCATTTTTGGAGGATGGTATGACAGATAATGGATATATCTTTGTGATGCAATTGGTTTCACATACCAGTCAGTTATTATGGAGTTGTTCTCAGTTCTTATTACTTTTGTATCTAGAAATGGTATACTTTGGTCTTTTTCGTTCTCTATGGTGAATTGAATTTTCGGGTTGATGGAGTTGATTATTTCTGTTATTGTGTTTTTTTGTTCTTTAGGAATAGCGGTTATGATATCGTCCATAAATTTCTTACAAAAAGGTAATTGGAATTGTAATTGTTGTGTAATTTTCATGAGGATATGGTCCATTACGTAATTTGCAATAATTGAAGAAACCTTAGATCCCATGGGTGTGCCTTCTTTCTGTTTATAGTATTTGCCATTGTATACAAAGGCAGTTGTATCAAAACAAAGATCTAGCATTTCACAAAACGTATCAAATTCTATCGGACAGTGTGGTTTTATTGTTTCCCATTTGTTTTCTATAGCTTCTTTGGTTAGTTCTAATGTGATGTTGGTGAACAAGGATACCACATCCCAGCTTTGTAGAATATAATTGTTTGGTAGTTGAATCTCATTAATGAACTCTGTAAATTCGAATGAGTCCTTGATATAAAAAATGTTGGACTGATCATATGCTTGTGTTAGTACATCTTGTATGAATTTAACTATTTTGAGATTAGGTGCGTCAATTGATGAAATGATTGGTCGGAGAGCTAATATTTCTTTATGTATTTTTGGTAGACCATAAAATTCAATTCACCATAGAGAACGAAAAAGACCAAAGTATACCATTTCTAGATACAAAAGTAATAAGAACTGAGAACAACTCCATAATAACTGACAGGTGTGTGAAACCAATTGCATCACAAAGATATATCCATTATCTGTCATACCATCCTCCAAAAATGAAATTCAATTTCATCAATAATTTGAAAAATAGAATAACAAAATTATCTCACATCACATTAAGAAATAAAAATCTAGCAAATCTTTTCAATATATTGAAAGAAAATGGATATCCAACGAATTTATTGAAAAAATTGATTTATAGCACTCCAAACAGCCCCGTACAAACAAATGAGGTTCCACCACCAGCCCAGACTAACCAAGAAAGGGATTTCTACATCACATTACCATATGTTGAATCATTAACAGTGATTCATTCTCAATGATCAAGTGAAGACATCAATCAAAAACTTGAAACCTATAAAAAAAATTTTCAGCAAATTAAAAGATCCTACCCCTAAACCAAAAAGAAGCAATATAGTGTACCAGATTCCATGTGGGCATTGTAATCAACAATATGTTGGACAAACATCTACAACACTCCAACAAAGACTAAATCTACATAAAAGCAACATTAATTTAAAAAAGGAAAACTGTGCACTAGCCAAGCATTGCATCTCCACAGGACACCAACCCAACTATAATGAAACCACAATTCTTGATGCAGAACCTAACACAAGGAAACGAACATTGCTGGAAATGATAAGAATTGCCCAAAATGATGATGCATTGAACTATAGGAAAGATATAGATCAACTAAGCTCCATGTACTCCCTATTAATTGAAATAGACAAAAAATCGAATCATAACAATTTAACCAACCTCACAGTATAAAAAAACACAATGGAAGTCCTCTCATCATCACATCGCATTTCAATAATTTTCCAACAAATTCTATGGTATATAATCTAATGAAGGATGTCACGATTCAATCAAATTCTGAAAGTTCCTCAAATTATTCATATTTCCACAATCTGTTCTTAAATTTATATTCATTTTCAACATCTATATTCAGAATCTCATATTTAGTAAGTTACATTTTCTATTGTACCTAATCAAATTATATAATTAATTATTGTAGCATCTCCTGAAGAAGGGATAAATAAATCCTGAAAGCTTGAGAAAGTAAAGGAAAAAAGAGTACACTTATTGAATTAGACTGCTATCCCAAATAAGTTTCTCTCTATTTAATCCAGTCAACTACCCTATTTCATAAATCTCATAATGGGTTTTTTCAACAACATCAGACTACAATATGGTACAACGATTGCAAGGAACATGAAAGAATTTTCAACAATACAAAATAAGTTAGCTAAATTGAGGAACAGAAGAATTTTTTTGCTGAAATGCCGAACACAAGCAATCACCCCCAGGCATATAGACAATAATATAAGAAATATATACCATCACTTCGAATTCAAGGATGCAAGAACATTCCAGACAGTAAAACATTTCAACACTAAGCTAAGCCAAAAGATATTAAATCTCGAAATTGATATCACAAACAAAAAATTTAAAATTTCTCGAACAAAAAGAAAATGAATTGATTGGGAAAATCGAAGGCATTATCAATGAGCATATTTTGAACGAATTCAAACACAGACTTAGAACTAAATACAATCGAATTTTTCATAAAGTGAAAGCAACCAATATCAGGAAACTAGATCGTTTGAAAGAAGAACAAGCTCCAATAATTCCCATCCAAAATAAATGGCTGAAAAACATCTCATCAACCACATTACCTAATGAAGTCAACACAATATTATCCTTAGGACCTAAATTTTGCTTACAACCTGATATTAAAGATGTATCCATTGCAAGACTACTCGCCGAATTAGACAATGTCATTTCCAGGATTGAAGACACCAAAACTAAATATATTCTAAGTGCTAAGGTAACAAATGTTATCACGAACTTCTACCAGAAAAACCGTTCGATCAATAACCCATTAACAAGAATGTACAACAACACTAAAACCTTCCTCAAAAACAACCCTAATATTATAGTATTACAGTCTGACAAAGGTAACATAACCACAGTTATGGACAGAAATCAATACAATGAACTAGCCATGAATCTTCTCAACTCAGAAGAAAATTATACACCCCTTTCGAATGATCCAAGCTCCACATATCAACAGAAAGCAAACAACATGATATCGAAATCTAAACGACAAAAGAAGATCCCTGAAGCTTTAGCAAAAAAAACTTACATTTTACAGAGGTACAATATCCAAATTTTATGGTCTACCAAAAATACATAAAGAAATATTAGCTCTCCGACCAATCATTTCATCAATTGACGCACCTAATCTCAAAATAGTTGAATTCATACAAGATGTACTAACACAAGCATATGATCAGTCCAACATTTTTTATACCAAGGACTCATTCGAATTTACAGAGTTCATTAATGAGATTCAACTACCAAACAATTATATTCTACAAAGCTGGGATGTGGTATCCTTATTCACCAACATCACATTAGAACTAACCAAAGAAGCTATAGAAAACAAATGGGAAACAATAAAACCACACTGTCCGATAGAATTTGATACGTTTTGTGAAATGCTAGATCTTTGTTTTGATACAACTGCCTTTGTATACAATGGCAAATACTATAAACAGAAAGAAGGCACACCCATGGGATCTAAGGTTTCTTCAATTATTGCAAATTACGTAATGGACCATATCCTCATGAAAATTACACAACAATTACAATTCCAATTACCTTTTTGTAAGAAATTTATGGACGATATCATAACCGCTATTCCTAAAGAACAAAAAAACACAATAACAGAAATAATCAACTCCATCAACCCGAAAATTCAATTCACCATAGAGAACGAAAAAGACCAAAGTATACCATTTCTAGATACAAAAGTAATAAGAACTGAGAACAACTCCATAATAACTGACTGGTATGTGAAACCAATTGCATCACAAAGATATATCCATTATCTGTCATACCATCCTCCAAAAATGAAATTCAATTTCATCAATAATTTGAAAAATAGAATAACAAAATTATCTCACATCACATTAAGAAATAAAAATCTAGCAAATCTTTTCAATATATTGAAAGAAAATGGATATCCAACGAATTTATTGAAAAAATTGATTTATAGCACTCCAAACAGCCCCGTACAAACAAACAAATGAGGTTCCACCACCAGCCCAGACTAACCAAGAAAGGGATTTCTACATCACATTACCATATGTTGAATCATTAACAGGGAGATTAAAGAACATCATTCTCAATGATCAAGTGAAGACATCAATCAAAAACTTGAAACCTATAAAAAAAATTTTCAGCAAATTAAAAGATCCTACCCCTAAACCAAAAAGAAGCAATATAGTGTACCAGATTCCATGTGGGCATTGTAATCAACAATATGTTGGACAAACATCTACAACACTCCAACAAAGACTAAATCTACATAAAAGCAACATTAATTTAAAAAAGGAAAACTGTGCACTAGCCAAGCATTGCATCTCCACAGGACACCAACCCAACTATAATGAAACCACAATTCTTGATGCAGAACCTAACACAAGGAAACGAACATTGCTGGAAATGATAAGAATTGCCCAAAATGATGATGCATTGAACTATAGGAAAGATATAGATCAACTAAGCTCCATGTACTCCCTATTAATTGAAATAGACAAAAAATCGAATCATAACAATTTAACCAACCTCACAGTATAAAAAAACACAATGGAAGTCCTCTTATCATCACATCGCATTTCAATAATTTTCCAACAAATTCTATGGTATATAAAATAGAAGAGAGAAAGAAAACACACTTATTAAAATAATTATATTCTCTGACGATCGATTTCGGCTCTAAGCCATCATCAGGTCAGCTGAAAATGATAGTCAAATTATAAAATATGATGACAAAAACAAGTACAGATTAAAATTTCCTTTACATAACAATTTCTAGTACAACAATAAAAGTGAACAAGCGTGACAGGCTTTTTTATTATTATCTACTCACCGTCAAAGGAATATGCACTTTTAGTTATCATAAATTTTAGTTTTCTTTCAAAGGATTTGTATTCAAGTTATATTTGATGTTATGATTTGGACGTATTCGTTTTCGGGTGGTCAGTGTCGACATTTATTATTCGAGTTATCTGTCTTGCGTGGGAATATCTGCGTCAGCTGTCAGTCATCTTCGGAACAATTAACACGAGTACAGGGGTCAACAGAAATTAAAATCACGTTGTTAGAGGACGAATCGACTTAAATAGATTAGGCATCGGGAAATCTTTTATATCATTAAGGAGAAGATTATTGTTCTTGTTCTTCAAAATTTCAAGCTGTTCTAAAAGTGTCAGCTTATAAAAATCATTATTTTGATGAAGTAATGTTAGACTTTCGAGTGAGGTGGAATGTTTACTCTCAACCAAATGATTTCCCATGGCGGAAGCAGGCCTATTTTTAATGTGTTCATTGAATCTAATTCGTGCTGCTCTAGTCGTCATCCCGATATAAAAGGCAGGACAGTTCTCGCAGGCAATTTTATATATACCGCTCTTTTGATTGTTTTCTTTTCTGGGTTTGTTGTTGACTAGTATTCGCTCCAGTGTTCTATGAGAAACATTGACGAGGTTTAATTCATACTTCGCTAGTATTGCTTGTAGTCTGCTGTTAAGGTTAGAGAAGTAGGGAATAACTATATAGGTCTTTTTAACTGCAGTATGGGGTATATTTTTTTCAAAAGTTTTCTTTTCATTATGGAGGTCAAGATATCGTCCACAAACTGTTTCGTATAGTGATTTTCCTCCGCTATTTTATAGATATTATTAAGTTCTTTCTGATAATTCACTTCAGAAAGCGGTATATTATTTAACCGGTTGAGAAGGTAATAGAAGACGGTCTTTTTGATTTGAGGAGAGTGATATGAATATTTTGGTATAATTACGTCAGTTTGTGTGGGTTTTCGATAGATATCAAATTCGAATGAACTATCAGGTTTCAAGGTGATGTTGAGGTCTAAGAAAGCTATTCTATTTTGCTCTGAAATTTCTAGAGTAAACCTGATATTAGATATTGAATTGATAAATCCGAGAAAAGTGTCTAGCTCTTCGATGGTTCCACACCAAATGCAGAAAATGTCGTCAACGTATCTTCTCCAAAGTGCTATTTTCTGAGACAAAGAGTGTGAATGAATTAGAGATTCTAAGTGATCTATATATAAGTTTGCTAGAAGACCGCTCAAAGGTGAACCCATGGGCAAACCATCTGTCATGTTGTAGATATTATCATTGAACTTGAAAAAATTTTGTTCTGTGATGAGTTTTATTAGGTCCATAAGAGTATGTATGTCTTCAGAAATGACGTTAAAATTATTGACTATATCAGAGTCGTTTAGGTATTCTCTGAGAAGAGTTACAGATTCTGCGACTGGAACATTCGTATAAAGATTCACAATATCGAATGACACCAAAATATATTTGCTGTTTGAATCTAGTTTGACTGAGTTGATATCATTGACTAATTCCACTGAGTTTTTTATAGACATGGGTGACGTATAATTGAATTGTTTTGTTATGATCTGATTGATGGTTTTGGATATTTTATGAGCAGGTGAATTGAATGCAGAGGTTATAGGACTTATGCTTTTATCGGTCTTATGTAGTTTAATTAGACTATATAAATTAGGGATTTCTGGGTTCTTCTCTTTTACATTATGAATGTTCAAATGGGGAATGAACTTTTGAAGAGTCGGTAGAGCAGTTTTCAGCATCTTATTTAGTCGCGTGGTGTATTTTGTTATGGTATATAATCTAATGAAGGATGTCACGATTCATTCAAATTCTGAAAGTTCCTCAAATTATTCATATTTCCACAATCTGTTCCTAAATTTATATTCATTTTCAACATCTATATTCAGAATCTCATATTTAGTAAGTTACATTTTCTATTGTACCTAATCAAATTATATAATTAATTATTGTAGCATCTCCTGAAGAAGGGATAAATAAATCCTGAAAGCTTGAGAAAGTAAAGGAAAAAAGAGTACACTTATTGAATTAGACTGCTATCCCAAATAAGTTTCTCTCTCTCTCTCTATATATATATATATATATATATATATATATATATATATATATATATATATATATTTATATATATATATATATTTATATATTGTCGATTTCAATAATCTGGAATTCAAATTAATAAGAAGTGATTCAACGATTCAACAGTATTGAAGAATTGATTGGTAGGAAATTCAATGCGAAATTCACAAAAACACAAATGAAGTATTGGTTGGTTTTTGAGAAAGTTAGTATACTCGAAAAAAACTAATTCTTTGAATTCTCTGCTGGTCTAATTTTTCTGAATATTATGTGATATCGGTATAGATTTCTTAGTAATTCATATTTCTTTGATATCACCATATTTGGAAAACCTAGATTTGAACTAATTATTATATCTGTGGTTGAACTGCTATGAAATCTGATCTTATTTGGATTTTTTATGTCTTATAATTTCTAAAACTGATGTTTACCTTATTCAAATTCAGCATTTGTCAGTACAAAACATATGCGGCCGCTAGGGGTAACGCACCAAAGATTTCGTGGTGAGATGCCTCAAAAGGAGTTTCACCGACGAAACTGCCGAACATTGTTCATGGACGGGCCAGAGGTCAAATTATAAAATTGCTGAAAGTCTCGTTATGAAGGACAGTGAGTATTTGATTTGAGTTTTTTCTCATTGATTTGAGGTGTAGCGATGATACTGTAAAACACAACCTTTGTAGTTACTCAAATAACCTTACGTAAATTCGAACCAAACCAATCACTTGTTTTGAAGTCTCACTGAATCACGGTGGCTCCAATTAATTTAACGCTTCAATCGAAGTTTAGTGAAACCAACCTATACGAATAAAAGTCATTTTCTTCTTCTCATCAATTAAAATATGTTGAACCAATAAATTGAATAGTTGAACGAAATTGTTCGAATTATTCAAGTTATAAATTATTGTTCCTTAATCACTTATCGTATAGAGAAAATAAAGGTACAATACTTCTATAATCTGATATAATTTCTCAAACACTTGAACTTGCTATAAGAAAAAAAATATTTCAACTTATACTTTCATCTTTTCAGATGTGGTGAGGAAAAAAACAGGCATTTCGGAAAAAGACTTCGGAATATAAGTAACGGAATGGCTGCGACATGCCAGGCAGAAAAAAGAAAGACAGATGAAGAAACTTAGTACATGATATATACTCAAACCTATTTTGCACTATTATTTGTTTATATAGATGAATTCAAAATAGTAATCATCGAAATGAATGCCATTTTCAATTCCCAGGCTCAGAGATCTTTTATCATGAGGTTGGAGAAATGATATTAGATTATGTCACTGAGATGAGAGATATGCCGGTTTCGGCCTTGTTGGGCTTAAATCTCATTCAGTGAAAGAGGAAGTACAGATTTCCTTTTTTGACGTAATTGGATGTCAGCACCTTAGTACTTTGTAATATTTTACTCATTACTTCACAACCAATTGCTTTAAATTTCTAAGTTTTCATGAAGATTTTGTTCTGAGATGTACGGGATACTGATGAGACCCAACAAGGCCGAAAGGGATTCATTTCGATGATTACTATTTTGAATTCATCTATGTGTCAAAAATGTTCTCGATGTGGCCTCCGTAAAGGCAAAGATTTTTTATTATTTGTTTAGTATTTCATTTTTTGTTTTTTATTTTATTCCATATTAATGTTATTAATCATTATAGTTTTTTGTTCGAATAGATTTTTTCATCATCAGGGAATTTTTGGTAACTCCCTTTATCGAATCAGATTTAACATCCAAGCTGGCCTATGATAGCATGATTAAGCAGTTTAGTGAGGCTAGAAGCCGAAAATTTTAATTTGATTTTTACTTCATTACTCGTCACATATATTTCATGATAGACAATTTCGGTTGTTCCATACAAAAACCTTTTTCCATCAAGGGACCACATATAATTGAGGTCTTTTTACGCCACTGATGCGAAGAACCACACTTCAGAAAAAAGGCGACTAGATTGATGAAATGTCTCATACTGAATGATTTTACAGCGATTTTGATATCCCTTACTCTTGTGAAGCAGTTTATTAATAACAACTGTTCTTCATCGGGCTCAATGACAACTAAACAGGTTAAATGAATGAACAACAGATCAAGAGAAAGGGTACCGATGCCGAAGGGTGCTATCTCATTCTCAAGCATATTATATTCTGATAGATGAATAGCTATACCCAGGTAAAAATCAGGTGGAAACGGATTTTTGTCGATTAGATTTTCAATTTACATAATAATAATGCGTTTGTATCGTCAAAAACTACTTTTCTAGAAGCTTTAAAGATTGAAACATTTTGATGATTTCAAATGAAATATATGTTTAACCAAGGCAATAGACTGATGAGTAAAGCTGTATTGAAAATGATCGTGAATAAACAAAAATTTTGATTATGATTGCATCATAAACAATGCAGTGATTAAGTTTGAGACCGTTATTGATATTTTTCATGCGAAAATGAACTTTTTCTTCGACATCGTTTACCCCTGGTGTTAATCGATTTACGTCACCATTTTGACTCTAGATAAAGATATTTTCCCCGTCGCATGACAAAATTTAGAAAGTGATAGGTCAAGAAATTCCAGTATTGAGATTGATTAAATTTTGTGTATTTCCTCTACTATATTATCTATCACAAATTTTAACATATATTATTATTCTATAAAATTCAATGAGCTTAAGACTAATATGGTTTGTTTTCACTGCTAATTCATAGGACTATTCCTTCTTTCTTCAATTCTTCACTGTATTTAGTTACGTAGATCTTCTTGGGGTCGTATTTGGCCTCCAATTCATTCCACCATTCACGTTTGTTCTTGATGAGATGACGAATCATTTTTCTCGATCCTTCCTTCTGAGCTGCTGTGCATTTCATGCATTCGGTCTGGAGAGCATCTACTAGATTATCTAAAGAGGAAAAAGGAATTTAGAAATAGAAGCCGGTCGAAGACAACTATTTTGAGGAAAGCAAATACCGTTGTTATGGAAATGAAATGGCATTTGTTGACAATTATTTCAAAGTGACAGTTCTTGATAATTATTTTGGAGTGACTTCGCGTCAATTTCATGCGTTATATTAATAACTGTAAAATAATGAATTCATTACGATGATGTAAGCAGTACCCCACCTAACTTGACAGATGTGGCCAATTCAATAATTTGAAATCTTTTACCAGATAAATCGAGGCGCCACTATGAAAATGCATATCAGCAATTTGAAGAGTGGTGTGAAGCGAATAAAGCCAGAAGATATCCGATATGGCCGAAAGATACGTGAAAGATTCAATCAACAATGAAATTCAAATATCAAATAACATTTTTTACTGCAAAATTTCGAGATCAAGTGCTGTCACCTCTACGGCAATTGCTTGCAAATAAAAGATGGATAGTCTTTCAACTCCCTAAACTACGATTTCACGAGCTGAATCTGAGTTATCTGGTTAAGAAATTATTATTGGTTGCTGCTCCATTAATGTTGATTGAGGAACATAAAGGTTCAAATATGAAAATCGTATATAGTTTAAAGGCAGTGTACGAAGTAAGTATTTGGCAGACTACTTCGCACAAGGTGTCATGGTAACAAAGGAAAATGAAAAAAGAGTCACTTCGCATATTGTCGTCATTGCGCGAACCTTGCCATTTCTGACGTTTGTAGAAAAATGTAATTTCCTTTTTTCGTAATATCTTTCTTCATTAAATGTCAATGCTTCTTTAAAATCAGATTAAGAAAATCTACTTTACTGATAATTCTTGAAGATATTGATGACATCGAAATCAGATAATTTTTAATAAGACTGAAAGAAAATATTCGAAAAAAATTATTGTTTTCTAAAAATGGACAAAGTTCACCCATATAAGCCTTTTCGTCAGAACAGTTTCATTGGGAAAATCAACGATTTTGATAATTCCCAATCAAATAGGAAAAATCTACTTTTCAGATAATTTTCAATCAGACCAAAACTTAAGAATTATAAAATCACAGAATTCATCCACTCTGAAAAAATCTACTATAATTCTGAAAATTCTTGATAAGATTGAGAAAATGTACGATTCTAGTTAGTGCAAGAATCTTTGTAGAAGAATTTCGATTATTTGAAACTTTTTGAACCATCTTGTATCAGAGGGTACGAGTAAAATCCATGAATAATTTTAGAAAATAGTTCAATTTCGTGGAATTGATCTCAATCGTTATTTACGTTTGAAAATCACGTTTTTTCTTGGTCAGACTCTTTCGCGAAGCTATTTCGTTATACGTCGAATTTCAGCAGAATATATACATATTGTTCTACCAACCAAGTTTGTCGAATAAAAGTGTTATATTTTGGAACAACAAACAATACTTTTCTTACGCAATTGAAATACAATAAGGGTATTAAAAATATTTACTCACTTTTTAATTCTAATCCGTCAGGTCTGCATCCCCCTTTGTCAAGCAAACAGTCTACGTAGTTTTTGAGGAGACGATCATTTCTGATCACAGCATCCAGATCGATCTTGTCAAATTTGTCTTCGTATGTATCGGCTCTCGACACACACACAAGACCTAACAACAAAACAAGGACTGCTGAGTATTTCATTTCGATCCACAACTGAAGACTGAATGAAAATAACAGAAACCAACACCTTTATATACGAAAAAGTTCAAGAAGAATCTTCGACATTTTGATCTTGAATATTTCCATCTTGTCCATTGACGCAAGTTCATCACCAAGAACCCGTTTAGCGGGTGGTCAATCAAGTATTCCTTCCGAGTCTTCTGGGAATCACGCGAATATTATAAACAAGAGTTTAATGGAAATTTGGGCCTTGGAAGATTCGGATGATTTGGAATTCATTAACAATTTTTCCCTCGCTGTATTGTAATCAACCTATTCTGACACTGCTTTGACAAGAGTAAGTGAAAGGAAAGTTACTCAAACAGGTATTGTATGCCCTTATCGACAAGATGTAAGTGAAACTACAGGAAAAATAATTATGGAAAATTATTATAATTAACTTTAATCCGAGCAAACATCCGATGATTTTAATTCAAATGAATATCAATGGTACAATCCTTACAATCTCAATATACCACCAATATGCACCATTTATAAATCAAGATTGGGTGAACTGTTTGTTATGAAAGATTTTTCTTTTATTCTTCTACGACGGGGTTAACATAAAATATATTGAAACTCTGAAAAATTCGATGAATTGGAAAAAAAATTGGAAATAATTTTTCTTCTTGCGAATAACGCCAATAGGTGCCGCTACGGTTAATAGCGTTTTTGTAAAAGTATTATATTTGATATTAATTCGATGAACTACATTTTCTAATAATATTAACCTATCATTCTTCCGATCACTACGGAAAATATCCATTTTACTATTATATAATATGTAAACAATTACTGTGTATTTTGAGATGCCTAAACGGATGTTTTGGGGACACCTTGATTCATTTGTGTGGTGACTTGCGACCACCATTGCCAGTAATTCCAAGATCGGTGGTTGCCGATGAAATGAATCCTAAAATTATCACCCTCAAATTTGGCTAGGTAATGAGGTGCGTTAAGTTGGTGACTCATTAGTGATATTTCGATATGAGAATATTTTGGGTATCTTGTGCTCATTTTGTGCAAATTTGTGCCGTAAGTTACGAATTTTGTGCCCATTTAGTTTTCGAGATATATCGAGTTTTCACTGAGTCAAGCTTCCAGTTGGTGACTCACATATGGAATTTTGAAAATTTCCTTTTTTCAATAAATTGTGTCTATTTTGTGCCAATTTGTGCTGTGAGTTACGAATTCTGTGCCCATTCAGTTTTCGAGATATTTCGAGTTTTCACTATGAGTCAAGCGGCAAGGTGGTGACTCACATATGGAATTTTCAAAATTTTTTTTTTCTATAAATTGTGTCTATTTTGTGCCAATTTGTGCCGTGAGTTACGAATGTTGGGCCCTTTCTGTTCTCGAGATATTTCGAGTTTTCACTATGAGTCAAACGTCAAGTTGGTGACTCGCATATGGAATTTTCGAAATTTTTTTTCTTTGATAAATTGTATCTATTTTGTGCCAATTTGAGCTGTGAGTTACGAATTTTGTGCCCATTCAGTTTTCGAGATATTTCGAGTTTTCACTATGAGTCAAGCGTCACATTTGCCACGAATTTACGAGATATTTGGAGTTATCACTGTGTGTTACTAAATTTGGAAATTTGATAATTTTTTTATGTTACGAATTGTGTGCTCTTTCAGTTTTAGGAATATTTCTAGTTTTTCTTGTGTGAGATGAATACTCTTTCAGGAAATCATTTACGAACGTTATTTGAATTTCTCAATGATTTACATAAAAATATTAGTCTGATATCATAATATTCGATTATTCTAATGTGTGAATTGAAGAATTGGCAGAAATTCGGTTGAGGTGCAGAAAATCAAGTTCCGAATATTCGACGTTTCAAATCTTCTTCCTATTCAATAAGATGTACCTGGTCACTAACAAAGTTCCATTCAAATTATATTTACGTTGATATATGAATCTATTATAGGCTCATCTAAGCCGTTGACACTTTCATATCATCACTAATCAGTTCGAAAAAACTAATATTCTACTAGTTGCTAGTTTTTCATTGATATTTTTTTCTATAGTTATTTCTGAAATATAAATTATTTTCGACTCACAACACTTGAATGTGAATGAATATTGGGGTTCTAAGTTATCAGATTTCGAAATATTCCTAGGCCCTGGGCTGGGTTAAATTTTAATTTTTTCATTGTCAGAACTGTTTTTCTCAAACTTGAATGAATTGGAATATGGTATAGATATTTATAAAATATGTTATATCCAGTGGCGTAGCGCAAATTTCAGGGGCCCCCGCAAGATTTTAGTCGGGGGCCCCCTCCATAATTCTACGTTATTTCTGATAAGATTCCACTGACGATTTTCAATTCTCTATTTTTCGGGAGTTATAATAATTGTTTATCCATTGTTTCAGTTTTGTTCATAACATCCCAGAAAAATATAGCGAATCCGCAAGTTCAATAGAAAGAAATTATTGGGACCCCATTTGAAGCTTTTCGTTCGACTGGAGGGCCCCTTTAGTGCCGGGGACCTCTGATACGCCACTGTGCTGAATAATTGATTGTGACTAGGGCATTGGCTTACTAAATTATCAAAAAAACCTTTCGTCGCGTGAAAAATGCATTTTCTTTTTTCTCTGGAGTTTTCTTTTGCAATCTCCACTCAAATATTTTCTTCTCCGATCTGACATTTTTTCTTATTTCTGAAAAATTTTAAGACATTCGAACTGCCGTTTCTAATTGGCGCATTCAATAACTCTTCTTTTTTTTAATATTGAAAATGAAAAAATACGAGAGACGTTTCTTAACGGATAAATAAGCTACGTAATTAATTCAAGAACTAACCTTGAATGAAATTTTAATCCTGAAACCAAAGGCACTAACAGAGTCAAAACATTGAAAACTTTGTCGTTGATTATAAACAAACTCACAACGTGGTTTCATATTCAAACACTTGTTTCTCTCACTACTAGAATAGAAATGGAAATGAATAGATTTCATAATATTTTCCCCTTCATTATAAAATCATCTTGATTGGAGAATTGACAATAATTTCTGCAATAATAGATAAGACGCAAGCCGCATGAAGAACAACATGTCAAATAAGCCGCCGAGCCCCCAATAAAAGGATCATGTGGCGACCTTCAAAGAAAAATACCGAAAAGCTTGATGCTATAAAAAACTCTTCAAAATAGGGTAGCACAGGGTGTGACTGAGGGATATGTCGAATCGAATTACTGTTAACCTTCTATGTGTTTCGAATATAATTCAGAAATATTTCTCTTTTTTTCGATAATATATAACTGTACCATCATTGTTTAGGTTTTGTTCGTTATATCATCAGAAAAATATCGTGACCCGGCAAGTTCAATAGTAACTGGGGCCCCATTCAAACCTTTTCGTTTGGCTCGGGGGCCCCTTTAGTGCCGGGGCTCCCCGCATTGCGGGGTCTGCGGGGCCCTCTGCTATGCCACTGGTTATATCTTAATATTCTCAAATGGATATGCAAATTACTGAAAATTCTGAATGCGAAAGAACTGTTCGTTTAAATCCTAACTTGAATTTGAATCTAGCTGATACAAGCTTCGATACTTCGCAAAAACCAATTAATTGTTGAAATTCTTCATTCCATGGTTTCTCAGCTCCCAAAAAATATACGATAAAAAAGTAAAGGTACAGGCTTTTTCCAAAGCATTTGAAAATTCGAATCTCGAAGACCAAGGGTGCTTGAACATATTATGATACACCTAACGGATGGGACATTGGATTTGAAAATAATTCGAATATTATCGACAGCCTCGCCTTTATTCAGATATAGGAATTCCCAAGAAAAAGAGCCAGATGTCCGTCCGGATCGACTGAAATTGTCCAAGTTTGTTTACATATTTCCTGTAAATATATCGGTTGTTGCAAGCTCATAAATATTTATTGTGGCTATAAAATTCTGCGCGCTTTCTTCATTCGTTTCATTGAAGAGGGTAACAGCGAAAGAAGTACCAACTCAGTGTGTTCTTGTGCATCTGTTGATTTTGAAATATTAGAAGAGTCAATATTTTATTTCTCTTTTTCCTTCCGAAAGTTTGCTCAATGATATGCCAAATTTAGCATTGAAAATGCTGAATTGGCAACCATGAGCATGGCTTTCAATTGGGGATTGTTTAACTATCTGATTAAGGGTGCTTGACGCTGGGCGCGCACATGCGATTTTTCGTTATAATTCATGATATACGGCACAAATTGGCATAAATTGAGCGCAATCACTAAAAAAAACTTTTCACATGTGAGTCACATAAAGTTGATGATTGACACGGAAAACTGGAAATATCTCGAAAACTGTATGGGCACAAAATTCGTAACTTACTGCACAGATTGGCACAAGATAGACACAATTTATCGAAAAAAGAAAATTTTCAAAATTCCATATGTGAGTCACCAACTTGACGCTTGACTCATAGTGGAAACTCGAAATATCTCGAAAACTGAATGGGCAAAAAATTCGTAACTTACGGCACAAGTTGGCACAAAATATACAAAATTTATCGAAAAAAGAAAATCTCTATAATTCCATAGAGAGTCACCAACTTGACGCTTGACTCAGTAAAAACACGAACTATCTCGAAAACTAAATGTTTCAATGTTTCATTTATTCTCCTCAAAACGTACAGGGAATGTCATATGTAACCACAATGTATACATATTCATGCAAAAAAATAAGGCACCACAAACGTAGAAAATATGTAAAATAATGTATATTACAATTTTCAAAATATGGTATTCTTCATTTCAACTAGAACTGATGGGTAAATATTTCGTCCAACGTATACGCAACTCTTTCGACAAGAAGAGACTTAATCTTTCTCTTGAATGCTGCACTATTCAATGATGTTATCTGCTCAGATAGCCTGTTGTAGATCTTCATTCCATTAGAAACGTGGGTGTTTTGTGTACTCTGAAGCCTATGCTTTGAAGTTATATAGTTATTCTCGAACCTAGTGTTGTGGTCGTGTATTTCGGAGTGTTTACAGAAGGTGTTTTTTCTGTTGTGGACATATAGGAGGCATTCCAACATATAGCATCCTGAAACGGTTAGGATATTATATTTCCTGAAGAGTGGCCTGCACCTGGTCAACTGACTGACCTCAGCCAGCGCGCGTAGAGCTTTCTAGCCCCATAGGATAATGCCAAAGGTCATCTTGCTATGAAATTGTGCATAGTATGTCAGCAGCGCCTCCCTCTCCGTCAATGTGTTTCGTATTCTTCTAACTGCGAATATTGCCGTGGATAATTTTCCGCAGAGATCGTCAATATGTTTCACCCATGACAATTTACTATTGATTTTCATTCCTAGTAATGATATATTATTTGAGTCGTGTTGTTTGTTGCTTATGGTTAGTTCCTGTGTTTTATCTGTGTTCACTTTCAAGTTGTTGGCCGTGAACCAGCTCAAAACATCTTTCAATGAAATTTCTGACCTATCATTCGTCATTGAATATTTCACATCCTTGTAAACTCATGATCGGAAAATGGTTTCACAGGAACAGGATAAATTGGTAGATAAATGAAACTAGCCGTTTTTTGGACTAATGCCGACGTTCCGTTGGAATTCTCCAACTTTTTCAAGGCTGTAAAATTTATTCTGCGTTAGATAGATAATTGGTATGAAGTTAACAAACATGAAAAAGGGGACAATCACATAACCTACACAAGCATATTATGAATATAAATAACAAAGAATTTATAATAAAAAACACCGCAAAACACACATTTACATACACTCACCGAGTCCATCAAAGCTATAATCAAAATTACAAATGTCTCAAATATAATGCTATCGTCCAAATGGCACATTGGTACACTGAGGTGAAAAAAGGCTTCAAAACAGAACAACTGTCCATCAGGGGAATCAATCTAAGATACACAATTCCTCTTCGAAATCACCAGTCTAAACATATATTGCATATCTCTGTCCATCCAAAACTACCACTATCAGGCACTATTTCACCCCCTTACTAAAATAAAAAAACGAAAAACAAACACGCAAATACAATACATTGCTCATGTTCCGTCCGTATAGTTCTATCAAGGACGTTATACGTATTGTAGGTTGTCTACATTTCAAGGAGGATTAATATTCATTTTGTATTTATCTAAAATATTTGCATATATGGAACTTAGATTTTGTGTGTCCGTTCTGTGATTGACTCTAGATCTCAAAAGATGGGTTGCATAAAGACCCTAATTTATAGATCAGCGAATCTCAGCTCAATTATATTTCACGAAGAAAACTTGAAAAAGATGAAAAAAATCCTGAAAATTTATAATTACCCAACAACATTCGTGAATGAAATAATCAATGAGTACAATCCTTCAGCCTCTAATAACAATAAGATTTCCGTACATATCAGGCCTGACTTACAACATCCCTCATTCAATAAAACACGGCTAAGCTTGTATTTTACAACCTGAGAACGACGCAGTTGTTATTCTCCAAACTTAAAGACTTTACTCCCACAACAACTGTTGGGATATCGTATATAAAAAACCATGTTTGGGGTTTAATAAATGTTACGTGGGACAAACGAAACAATTGCTGAAGGCGAGAATAAGACAACACAAGAATCACTGTGATGATAGATTCCGGGATAGGGATAGTTCAACAGCTTTAGCTACCTGTAGTGTTTGTATCTATTTAGTAGATACCTACATTGTCTCATGTACACCGGTTTATACGCCGACCGTTGATGAGTCAGATAAACTCTCAGTCAGAGTCAGTTATGTTTTCTCTGCAGAGTGGAACGAGAGTGTTTGATGAGATCGGACGCAAGAGCTGTGTGTAGTGGTGAGCCAGTAATATACTACATATAAATATAGTACTCTACAAGTGGCGACGAGGTAAAAAGTCCATTTAACCTTTGATTAAATTGGCGATATTGACTTTCATTAAATTGAAGGTAATTTTCGTACTGACTTCTATTAAATTGGAGGTGATGTTTGTCATTGAATTGGCGAAAACTGTACTGACTTTCATTAAATTGAAGGTGTTGTTTGTCATTAAATTGGCGATAGATATATTGACTTTCATTCAATTGAAGGTACATATGGACAATGTCCATTTCGGTTAAATTGAAGGTGTTACCGGTCGATGAATGGAGTCAGTTATCCAATTAAGGGACCGAGACATTCCATTCAATCGGATGTCCTTTCAGGTCACTTTACTTTAGTCCAGTATGGCGCACAATCTACCACCGCCAGAAAAACGAAATCTGGAAGGGGACAGTTCGTCAATTAGTGCAAGATGGGAAAGTTGGAAAAGATCTCTGCGAATTTATTTTGAAGCTGCGGATATAACGGATAATTTTAAAAAGAGGCAACTTTAGTAGTATTGGGTGGTACCGTGCTACAAGATATTTTCTATAACTTGCCAGGTTCAAGTGGAGAACCCGGGATGATATCGATGTTTTTGAATTGGCCATCAAAAAATTGGACGAATATTTCCTCCCAAAACAAAATAAAACTTATGAGAGACATATCTTTCAGTCTAATCAAACAAGAGGAAGCTGAAAGCTTTGAAAAATTTTTGATTAAACTCAGGCATCAAGCAAATAAATGCAAGTTTCACAATCCGGAAGAGCATATAATCGATCAAATCATAGTGAAATGTTTATCATCTGAACTAAAAACAAAAATTCTAACTATGGGAGATGAGATAACACTGGATAAAATAATAATCATCACAAATACTCTAGAAATAGTCAACCATCAATTAGAAAGCTACGAGAAAAATGATAAAGCACATTCGAGCGAAATAAATTCGATAACTATGAGAAATAAAAATGCCTCTAAATAGGCAAAAACCGAATTGAAGGCCAAATCTAGTGACGAACGGATGACTAAGTGTAGCAGATGTGGAACTCTTGCACACGTAATTAAAGGCTTACCGTGTCCAGCAAAACAAAGAAAATGCAATGCGTGTGGCAAGCTGGGCCATTACCAAAGATGTTGTAACAGTAAACCCTATGATCGAAAACGGACATTTCTAATACCAGAATACCAAAAAAATAAATACGGAAAACATCGAAAAGAATCTTCAGTTCAGTCAGAGAACGATGAAGGAGTACAATATATATTCAATGTAAACGACGACGCCACTATAAGATGTGAAATAGGAGGAGTATATTTAAAAATGCTAATAGACTCGGGTTGCAGATCGAATTTGATCTCTGACGAAACGTGGGATTATTTGAAAAGAAATAATATTAGTTGCTCAAACTAGATTAAAGAACCAAAAAAAATATTCTTGGCTTATGGTAGCAGGACGCCATTAAAGGTAAAAGGATCCTTCGAAACATCGATTAAGGCGAACGGTAAGATCACCCATAGTACCGTTTATGTTATTAGCGATGGATCGAGGAATCTTCTCGGTAAGGATACAGGGCTACAATTAAGGGGTCTTGAAACTACGGGAAAACCTGGAAGTTGATTCAGTTAATGAGGTGAAAACACTGTTTCCTAAGTTCAAAGATATTCTTGTAGAAATACCAATAGACCCGTCAGTGAAGCCAGTTATGCAACCTTATCAAAGAATACCTATCCCACTAGAAGAAAAAATCCATGAAACAATTCAGGAGTTGCTAGATTTAGATATAATAGAAGAAGTTAATGGACCATCAAAATGGGTTTCACCCATCGTGCCTATTCTTAAAGATAATGGGGAAGTATGAGTGTGTGTCGATATGAGGCGTGCAAATGAAGCAATTTTACGAGAAAACCACCCGCTACCATGTATGGGCCATTTACTCCCAAAGATAAACAAAGCGAAATACTTTTCTAAACTCGACATCACAAACGCTTTTCACCAGGTAGAACTTCATCCGAACTCCAGACATTTAACTACATTTATTACTTCCAAAGGACTTTATAGATATAAAAGACTGATGTTTGGAATCACCAGTGCCCCAGAACTTTTCCAGAAAATCGTTGAGAAGATGTTGTTAAAAATGCGGAGGAGTCCTTAACTTCATTGACGATATATTGATATGGGGCAATGACGAAGGAGAGCACGATTCAAATCTGTCTGTGGTGCTACAAATACTAAATGAAAATAATGTTTTACTTAACAAAGAAAAATGCATATTTAAGGTGAAGAAAATCAGCTTTTTGGGCCATGAATTAACACCAGAGGGAGTACGACCATTACATAAATATATAGAGAGCATAAAGGAGTTCAGAGGACCAAATACTAGCGAAGAATTACAAAGTTTCCTCGGATTGATAAATTACATAAATAAATGGATCCCCAACATGGCCACGATCACAGAGCCTCTCAAAGAAATACTCAGGAAAAAATTAGGAAAAAGAGCAAATATCAAAGACCTCTGGAGAGAGAGAGACAACATGAGGCATTTATGCAGTTGAAAAACGCTTTGACAAAGATAGAAATATCAGGATATTATGACGTGAATGATAAAACCCAAGTAATAGCCGACGCCAGCCCGGTAGGGTTGGGAGCAGTCTTGGTACAAACAGATAACAAAGGACCAAGAATCATAGCTTATGAAAACAGGACTTTAAACGACTGTGAAAGAAAATATAGCCTAACCGAGAAAGAGGTCCTCGCTCTAGTTTGGACAATCGAACATTTCAATACCTTTCTATTCGGAAAAGAGTTCGAGTTGATAACCGATCATAAGCCCCTGGAATTTATATTTAGTCCCACGTCAAAGCCATGTGCTCGTGTCGAGAGATGGGTGTTAAGACTTCAATCGTACCGATACAAAATAAAGTATAAGCCAGGAAAGACAAACATAGCAGATCCCCTGTCGCGTTTATGTGATTACTCCAATCAACCAGTGGTATTATCTAATAAGGATCACGTGTACCAAATAGTTGAGCATGCAAGACCTCATGCAACCCCAATGCAGCAGATAGTGAAGGAATCAGAGACAGATGTCGAAATTACAAAAGTAAGAGAAGGCCTTTACAAAGATCACTGGGATGAATCCATCAAAAACTATAAAATATTTTCCACTGAGCTATGTTTCCATGAGAACTACTAGGGGCAGCAGGAAAGTAATTCCACAGAATTTGAGGAAACAGGTACTAGATGCGGCTCACGAGGGTCATCCAGAAATTGTGGGGATGAAAGGAAGACTGAGGTCTAAGGTCTGGTGGCCCAGGATAGACAAAGATGTTGAGTGCATGGTTAAGGCTTGCAAAGGATGTAAGTTGGTTGGCGTTCCCAATAATCCGGCGCCAATGAAGCGTCGTGAGCTCAGATCTGAGCCTTGGGTGGATGTCACTATGGATCTGCTAGGACCATTACCGAGTGGAGTTCATCTTTTAGTAATAGTGGACTATTACAGTCGTTATAAAGAAGTTAAGATCATGAAATCCATAACAAGTGCCCAAATCATCATTATTCTAGAAGAATTATTTAGTCGCCTCGGATATCCGCATTCAATAACTGCTGATAATGGACGACAATTTGTAAGTGAAGAGTTTAAATCATTTTGTTTAGAATGTAACATAAAACTTTTTAATTCCGTACCGTACTGGCCACAGATGAATGGCCAGAATAGGGACATCGTTAAGCGTCTCAAGGTAAGCTCTGTAGAGAAAAAAATTATCAAAGAAGCATTATACGAATACCTCATGATGTACAATTCTCCTCCTCACTCTGTTACTGGAAAGACACCATCCGAACTGTTTTTCAAGCGGAAAAATAGGGATAAAATTCCAATGCTTGCAGATATCAATGATCCTGAGAATGATTACGTAGTGAGAGATAGAGATAAAATTTTAAAGGAAAAGGGGAAAGAATATGGGGATAGGAAAAGATGTGCCGGAAAACCTGAGATTGAGGAAGGCGACAAGGTATATGTAAAAAAAATGAACAGAACGAACAAACTCGATCCGACATTCAGTCCTACACCACATACAGTGCAGAAAATGACCAGTGGAGACATTACTATTAAAAATGATGAAACCGGCCAAATTTTGAAAAGGAATGTAGTCCACCTCAAGAAAATAGAAGGAGAATGGAAAGCAGTAAATGCGGGGCATACAAATGATGAAGATCCAAGTAGTGATCATGAATGAATGTGTTTATTATTGAAAACCTTTTAAGTTCCAAATTTTGAATTAACTTTTGTCTATTGTCTATTCTCTTTATTGTTATGGTGTTGTTATTGGAATTGTTCATTAGTGGATTAATGAATTTAATAAAAAGGAAGGGATGTAGTGTTTGTATCTATTTAGTAGATACCTACATTGTCTCATGTACACCGGTTTATACGCCGACCGTTGATGAGTCAGATAAACTCTCAGTCAGAGTCAGTTATGTTTTCTCTGGAGAGTGGAACGAGAGTGTTTGATGAGATCGGACGCAAGAACTGTGTGTAGTGGTGAGCCAGTGATATACTACATATAAATATAGTACTCTACACTACCCATAGGTTCGAGGAAAACCATCATTTCGATTTCGACAACGTCGAAATACTGGACGTTGAAAATGATTGGAAGAAGAGAAACATCAGCGAATGATTTTTATAAAAATGAATGACACGGTGAACCACAAAACTGACACCCAAGATCTGAGTCAATTGTACACAAATTTATTGTTTATGTACCGTGATTCCCGATTTCCGACATAAATACCATTCATATGTCTCCACTGTCTGCATGTGATAACAGCGGTTTCTCGACTATCAGTTGTTACGTTGACACCGATAGAAAATTTAAATTTGAAAATTAACAAAGTCTCAACTGGGTTGCAATTTTTCTGAATATTACTAAAGATAATATCGATTTCATCAGACTGAATGAACTTGGTTAGTATATCACAGTTTCACCCGTTCCAATTTATTATTATTGTATATAATATTTTTTAATACTTTTTTATGATATTGTTATGTATATGATGTTTTTATGAGTTGACACCATTTTATTTATACATTTTATCACTGTTGTTAGTTGTCATCCTAATTGCTGTTTTGTATGTGCTATACTGATACAAATTTTAATTGTACATCTTTTGTATTCAGCCTTGAAAAATTTTGAATATACGAACAAAACGTCGGCATAAGTTCAACGTTGTCTTATTCTACACCACCTGTCCTAGCTCCTGTTAAAACACCCGGTTTTATCAATATGTGAGGAGACCGCTCAAGGTGAAGCAGGGACTGAGACTGTCAATCAGGTTCAATGTTTGAGTTACTTGATCGTTCAAATACTTCAGAGATGTATTGGTTTTATTGAGAGAGAAGACTGACTTCATGATTCCCCCCTGCGTTTGACGATTTTCATACATCTGAAACTCGAGAACAATAATTAGCAAGTGTTCTGAGAAGTGAATAGTTGAGAAATGAGATGTATACATAAAGATAATGAGGTGCACATGAGAATACAACAAATCAGGATTCATTACCACAAATAATGTTTATTTTTGGAGCAACCAATTACTTCCATGTGAGGAGTCTAGAGATATCTTAAAAATTTATAGGAACTGCAAAAATATATCAGAATTTATATCTTGAAAGAGTCAAATACATTAGTTTAATGCAATAGATATTTTATTAGAATGAAGTGAGAAAGGTTTACCAATATTTTTATAGATTTTCATGATCTGAAATGTGGTCATATTTTTAAACTTTATAAAAAAGCAGGAAAATAACATGGAATGTCCAATACTTAAGGATTCTGAGAAGCACTCACCTGTTGAATTTGGTTACTCCAAAAAAATAAACGAGATGATCAATTATTTAGCTAGGATACTTCTTGAAAATTATTTACAAGAGTAGCACAAGAGGAGGTCTATTCACAGTCGATGCTGTATACAGAAAAAGGAAGATTAATTTATGCAATTAATGAGCATGAGTTAAGCTATCAACTGATTAGCACCTTGAAGTAGGATAATTTGACGTCAATCAGCTGATTATAGAGCTGCGAAATGGAGTTGACGTTTGAGTTTTTTTTTGTATCGCTACAGGTGCGGAATTTGCAGGTGTTAACTACCAAAACAATTGTCCAATCTTTGGCAAAGATGAAGAAATAATTGACAGTGGCGACAGCCACTCAGAATTAGATTAACTTTTTGACAAAAAAGTATTACTTAATTTCACATGAATAAAGTGATGATTAATTGTGATGTTTGAATGATATTTTCAGTTTGTTATTTTGAACAAAAAGGGGTTGCTTTTAGGGGTTGAAAAATAAAAATGACTAAAACTAACATTGATCTAAAATACTGTTTTGAAATTGATTGATATGAATTGATTATATAAATAAAGACCCATTTGTCCACATTTTATGCTGAAAAGGAGTGATTTATACGGTCTTGAAATAAATGAAGACCTTCATTAAACTTCATAAAACGCTACTGAGGTCGAAAAATTACTTTGATTCACGTTAGAACAATATTCTTTTAATTTTGGATAAAGGGGTCGTTATCGCCCTAATAATAAGCTTGAATCGGCATAGGGTAGAAGTGGGAGACAAGTGGAGCTTATATCCAAAATTTTATCGAAATCAAAGCATCTTGATAGAATTCAGAGATGATGAATAATTTTCGCCGAATTTTGACTGAACAAATTGTAGCACTAAATCTGCCAGGTTAGCTAGGTACTCTAAATTTAAAAAAATTTGGACACGTTTTCTCGTTTCCTCTACATGTGTTTTACATTTTCTGACTCCAGAAATCGTTCATTTCTAATCGATGTTTCTCTCACTGTAAGTGCAAGAGACTACTGGCTGGGTCTTGTTGTATGAAATTTTATCCGCTTTTCCTTCTTATTGTTGAGGCTCTCAGCTTCCAGCAATATTAGCGAATTTCCATCCACCATGTCACTTGATACCTAATACATCCACTCCAGTATTGCTTCTGAAAGAATGACAACAACAACAACAACAACAACTTTATTCCAAATAATGTTGATCGCTACATAATTCAATGCATATACACACCAACAATAAATGAAATGACAACACAGCACAGTAACAAATATGTACATTATACCAACTGTGCACCTAAATATTCTGTCAACTGTCAAGTTATATGGCTCCAAGTTTGTCAGCAAAGAATACACTTCTTTTCTGAATTTTTGAGATCACTTATACATTTTATTCTATTAGGCAGTTTATTAAATATTCTTATACACATATATATGATGGGTTGTTTTCTGTCAATGTTAGTCTATGTATAGGATAATTTATATCCAATGATCTAGAAGAGTATTTTTGAGTTATATTGAAATTATTTCTATTTTTCTAAGTTTTCTCTACTTCCCCAAAAAATTATGCCGTATCTTAATTTAGACTCAGAATAAGCATGATACAGTATTTAAAGTGATTCTACTCCAACATACCTAGAGGTTATTCGCATAGCATAACAAATTCCACTGAGTTTTTTTGACACAATGTTTGTATGGTAGTCAAATTTCAAAAACCTATCAATGTATACACCTAAGAATTTTGTGTATTCCGGGAGAAAAAATTCATTATCATTTATGTTTATTTGTTCTGGTTTTTCTAATCTACATCGGTTACTACTAAAAATTACAACGTTCGTTTTTTTCTCATTCAACATCAATTTATTTTGTTTAAACCATGATTGTGCTCTGTTAAAGAAAATTTCGATTTTATAAATCAATTCTGCCATTGTTTTTGCTCCTTCTAACAATATCGTGTCATCAGTAAAACTTAAAATAGTTGAATCTGAGTTAAGTGCGATTTTACACAAATCGTTTATAAAGATTATAAATAATATTGAACCTAGAATATTGCCTTGTGGTACACCCACAGTGTTTTCTTTCTTCTCTGATCTCGCTCTAACACCGTCCTTTCTTATTTCAACTCTTTGGCATCTAGCTGAAAGATAGGATTTGAACCATGCCATAGCATTTCCTCTAATACCGTACATGTAAAGTTTTTCTAACAATTTATTTCGATCTAATGTATAATAGGCTTTGGATGAATCTAAAACTAGTCCCAAAGCCATGTTATTATCTTCAATTAAGTGGACAATATTCTTTGTGAATTGAAAAATAGCAGTTTGAGTTGATCTTCCAGCCAGATAGCCATGCTGTGTTTCAGTAAAAATACCACTATCATTAAAGAAAGCAAGTACCCTGACTACAATCACACGTTCAAAAATCTTTGAAAAACTCGGTACTGAACTAATTGGACGATAATTATTTATATCTGTTGGATCACCTGTTTTTAGTAAAGGTTTGATTAATGCAGTCTTTAAACCTTCTGGATATATCCCATATTTGAGTGACTTATTAATTATATATGATAAAGCATATTTGACTTCCTCTATGCAGAATTTTGCAATAAATATAGGAATTTCATCTTCCCCACTACTATGTTTGTTCTTCAAAGATCTCGACAGCTCGACAATTTCATCCAGAGTAGTAGGCTTCAAAAAAATTGACCTACCACTCCCAGTAACATTACTGCAATGATCTACTGAAGAACAATCAAAGCTATGCAGTATCTTAGACACACTGTCTTCAAAATGCAAATTAAATTTCTCAGCAACATCAAGTGCATTGCCTTCAATTTCACAATTTGTTTTTATTTTATGTTTACCATTGATTTGGTTACATATTTTCCACATAGTTTTGTTGTCAGATTTTTTAACTTCCTCCTGAAAATGCTTTGCTTTCAACCTGCATAATAGCTCATCATATTCTTTTTTTGTTTCTTTATATAATTGTTTGTATCTACTATCCTGATTGCTTAAAACCAATAAAATATCTAGCCTATTCTTACATTCTACCACCTGAGAGTCTTGCTTTAGTTTTGTTGCAGTCTGTTTTTTTTTCTAATTTTCAATTTTAACGGAAAACATTCATCAAACAGTCTGAAAAATTCAGAGCTGAAATTATTCCACTGTTCATTCACTTCACTTCATCTACACTATACACTGTCTTCCAATCTTGTTCTCTTAGTCTTGATATGAAAGTCTGCTTCGCCTCTTCGTTAAAAAATCTGGTATACTCTCTTACATTTTCTCTTGTTGTTTGCACTGCAAAAGTTAAATTTTTCGCTGTGTGATCTGAAAGATGCATTCTCACAACACTACTTTTAAATTTCATTATGTTCGTACAAATGTTACCCAAACAACTTTCTGACTCTGGTGTTATTCTGGTCATTTCATTCACAGTATGATGTAATCCAAACGATGCTAACTGGTTGATGAATGTCCAGTATAATTTCGAAGTCCTCAAACTTTGGGAATTTTACTCGGATTTGACGAAGCGGCTAGAGAAGTAGTGATTGAATTAATTTTTTGACCCGTCCGAACTTTTTTTCCATCTCAAAGATCCGAATCCGGCGTGTGAAAGTTATTGAAAGTTAGTCACTCTGTAGAATGATTATAACTTTCTGATGTGATACCAACTAATTATATTGCCAAAAACTCTAAAAATACACAAAATCTTCCTCTGAATGAAAATAACGTGACTGTTCTGCTTTTATTTTTCTACTTGACTACTGTCTTCGAAGCATACGATTGATTTATCAAACTATCATCAAATAACAAACGAACTTAACAAACGCAACAATGATAATGCTATGAAAAAAATACATCCCTGTAGGAAATCGAGTTGCCTTTCCATCAAAACTAAGAGCTGTCAGATGTTGCAGCTAGAGGCGTAGTGATATCAAACTCATTTGAACACCCTTTTTTGTCCCCCTTTCAACAGAATTGGACCTGTTCGAGCGTTTTTTTTCGTTTTTAAATCCTGAAGCTCAAAATTCGGAGTGGAAAGTTATGGATGAAATTCT
The DNA here is from genome assembly GCA_038502775.1 of Hippodamia convergens. Classification (NCBI taxonomy): domain Eukaryota; kingdom Metazoa; phylum Arthropoda; class Insecta; order Coleoptera; family Coccinellidae; genus Hippodamia; species Hippodamia convergens. Next base: position 11,162,234 of record CM076607.1, on the reverse strand, counting down.
GAGTCACTCTGTATAATAATGAAGCGATGAAAAAAAATTATCCCATGCAGGAAATTGAATATCCTTTCCAAAAGGTGTTGCTCTACCCCTTTTCCTTATTCAAAAATGAGAGCTGCTAGGGGTTGCAGCTAGAGGGGTAGTGATATCAAACTCATTTGAACACCCTCTTTCGTCCCCCTTTCAACAGAATTTGACCTGTCCGAGCGTTTTTTTCGTTATTCCTCACCGTAGCTCAAAGTTCGGGGTGGAAAGTTATGGATTGCCCACCCTCATATGTTCCAAATTCCTACTTGTGACTTGAAAATCCAGCTGAAACTCAAACAAGAATTTCATAAATTGTCACTTAAATACAATTCAGAATCCACAAAAAAAAATGTCTAAAAAAACCAAAAACTTCTAGAAACTTTGGCAGAACAGTAACATCTGTTTCTTTCAAATTGAATACGGAAAAAAAACTGAGCACATATTTCAGTAAATGCCAAGGTAGAAATATCCCCTAACGTCCATTCAAAAATAGACGATAAACTTCAATATTATCCTGAAAATGCCCAGACTACTTATCTGAAAGTTTCATGTCTTTCTACAAGTAGTTGGGCAAACGAGGAATCAGTTAGGGGAATTCCATTATCCTGTTATTTTCGACGCGGAGAGAGTTTCGAAATAGATGTCTGCCTTTCTCGTTATACAATTACTTTGGCTCAGACGAGAGTTGAATTGGGAGGGGGATTAATCACACAGTTGAAAGACCCCGACACCCTTGAACAATCTTCAAAATGTTGTCTACAAAATACCTTGCTTGGTCTTGCATAATATCATTCACTTTTTCACGTACACCTTATGAGAATTGGAATGTCAAAAAAAGAATAACTTGAAGAGACAATTAATAATAATATTATCACCAAAGGGATAAAAACAGGACGGCACTTCGCGAAACATATAAAACATGAATTCGTCTTGTTCTTATTTCCTTGTGACAAGTGTGCTATACAAAGTGAGAATAGATTCTTCACAATAACTCATGAAGTTTCTCATGGCAATAACGAGATTTCTGCGATAGAAGTTAAAAATTTTGATTTTGGGTCTTGAAAGAAAAAGCAAGATATTCTGAGTACGGCCCTAAAATCATGGATAATTCAGGCAGTGTTTGAAAGAGCTTCCTGAAATGAACAAACCTATTCTAGAGTTATAGCTATATCTTAAATTTAGGCCAATATTCATGAAACACCCCGTATCTCTGAAACTAATGGTCTTAGGATACAAAATAACCAATTTTTCTGAAAGGTCCAGATGTCCTGCATTCATCAGGCCATGGCCAACGACTCTTGAAACACCTTGTATATGTGTAGGCACTCTCTTCAAGTATGATATGCCATAACATTTTGAGTTTATTCTCTATTCGCAGAATTCAAATAGTTATTATTTGCTTTGATTTTGTTTAAGTCAATATTTATTTAATTACGTATTGCTCATTCGGGTTATTTGTATGTTTGATTTATGCAGCTCAACAGTTAGTAGGTATCATGTTCAACTTGTGCGGGTTCTAGCAAATCGTTATTTCAGTACATTTGACAACCTAATTTTCACTCATCTGTAAGTCACCGGAATACGTAATTGAAATTGTTCAATGTTTATTTAATCATTTGACCTATTAATCCACTGACCTGAGCCAAAATTTGAAATTTCGAAATTCATGAAATTTGTATAAACAGTTAACGGATGATTGCTGCTTCCGAGTTATTACATAATATCAAATTTTTCCTTTGTTTTTGTACAGATCTCGATGATTCAGAACTAAGTACTACATATCCTTAATTAAAAAAGGTAGAAAAAATTTATTCAACATGTCATGTTCTATTTTTCCTAGAAACATAAATTGCTGGACATCGCAATTCGCTACCGTATCTACGAGTAGTAGTTTACATGCAACAGGGAGATTTTGAAATTTTTTCAATTTTTATAATTCAATATAACTTCCGCAGTAGTGCAACTACGCTCTCTAAATAAAAACATCTTTTGGGACAATATTTTCAGTACTTTCTATCAGTGTTATTGAAATTTCAGTGCCAACCCAAGACCTTTTTGGTTTTTTCATTAATGCCAGCATAATGAATGAGCAAAAAAAAAGAATCATATAAATCGATCCAACCAGTCGAAAGTTCTGGGGTTACAAACATAATATTTTTTCTAATATACAGACTGATCGGTAACTTTCAAGTTGATATTCTTCAACTAAACCAAATTTAAGGAACCTTCTCCCTCTCTGGTAATTAAATGAAATTGAACAAGTTAATGAATCGGTATCAACAAATATCAATATTTGTTTTCAACGAAACTCCGAATGAATTAGTGCAAACACAACGTAGGAGCATTTTAACTAATTTTTTTTAGTTGAAAGAGAGGCTCATAAAACGACTAAATAATAAAATATGTTCTCTCGCAACATGACAGAATTCTTTAAGCGGCTTTAATTCTCTCTAGGTATTTTCATGGAAAAAGACCAGAAGACCAGAACCCTTTCATGATGTTGAATGAGAACTGATTTTTTGTCCTCGACAAATTGAAGATTAATTACACTGGGTTCACACAATGCATAAGCCACAAGCTTCGTGGGTTGAAAGGAAAACACACACAGCATTACAAGAACCATTTAATTACCCTGTTATGTATTATGAAATACTCTCAACAACAAATACTCTGAAAACTTGCGTTGAGCTGAAAAGGCTTTAGAAATTTCCCTTCTCCTCCTTTTTCTTCCTGTAGATGTGTTCAGGGTCGTATTTAGCCTCCAGTTCTTTGTAGAGGTCCGGTTTTTCATTCAGAAGAAAGTTCAAGGTTTTCTTAGCGTTTTCCTTTTGTTTTTCGGTACATTTCATGCATTCGGTCTTCAGAGCGTCGGGTAGATTTTCTGGAAAAAAATCAGGCATTAATTCACATCGAAATGAAAAAAACCTTCGTGGTTGGAACGAAATCGTTGAGAAAAACAATTGAAAATTTAAAAAAAAATACATTTAAAAAAACAGATGAATGATTGTTTTAAGCAGACATCTGTAAGTTGAAGTAGTGGAGGGCACAAAATTTAAAAGATAAAAAAGAAAGAAAATACAAACGAAGTACATTGAGCCGTAGTACAGGGTCAATCCCTATTTTTCCTATTCACCAGAAAAGCAACATTTCGATGAAATTGTATAAAAATATGTTTTGGGATGTGTTTTTATGTGTAACTCTCATAGAGTACGGTGTTAGCACGGTTTGTACCAAGAAATATTGAACATTTTTTTTAATATTAGATATATTGGGCAAAATTTCAAACGAATTCAAACATCATTCAATTCACACCAAAAAGTTACTCCTGTTATTTAGATTTGACAATTATGTGGTGATAACCGATGCTGATATTAAGTAATAATACATTTTTTACTTAAACAAAAATTACAAAATGAAAATTTAGAAAAAGGCCAATTACATCAGATAGAATTCAATTAGAGTAGGTGTTCAAAGATACACAAGTCTATCTATTTTATCTGCTGGAGAATTCAGAATCTTCTGAATGGTTGGGAGTCAGCTAAACGGTGCTGAGTGACGTTTAATTCTGTCTTTCAAAATTTACTCATGCAGCTTGAATTTTTCTTCTTGAGATACGATCAAACTTTGTATCCAAGGGATTAAAATCGCATGACCCTGGGGGCCAATGAATCTGATCTCCTGCACCTATTTATCGAATCGGAAAATGGTTACTCCACCAATCACGATACCTTCTATCAAAGCAATCATTTACCGATATCATTATTGAATCATTGAAAATCTTTTGAATGTTTTCATTTACAAATTCATTCAGTGGAGCTCCATCGTGAATATTTATTTATAATAATTAATATTTATTCAATTTATTTATTCATCGTTTGGCAATTCAGAAGCGAGAAGCTCAAAAAAAAAAAATAAAAAAAATAAAATAGAAAATTTGATACGTTAACCCAACTGTGACGAATGAGAACAGCAACTAAAATCCGCGGTCCCAGAGGTATCACGGCCGACGCTGGAAGAAGTAATGAAAGCACTTAAAACACTGAAAAAACACGAAGCACCGGGACCAGACGGCATTCAGGCAGAACTCCTTGGTAGAGGGCATGATACTAAAACTACATTTTACCTCATAACATAACAATAATATATCGACAAAATTGATTTGGTGGTCGAAGCTATCTCTCAGAGTTTGTTGAATTTTATCATGAATATTTGAGTGTCACTTTTGCAATTGGGTACAAGTTAGATTTCTTTTAGATCTGATATGAAAGTTTAGGCATTATTCTGAAAATAAACGTTAAATTCAAGCGATAATTTGGCAGATATTATTTGTCCATCTAAGAAATATCGTTTGAAAATGAGCGCTTTTTCTCAAATAGGTCCCATCCTGACGTCATGCGCGCGAAAAGGTTCAAAACTCGTTCGTCAAATGATCTTATCTGGGTGTTGTTGTATCATGGGTAGAGGGGGAGAAAGACTACATATCGAAATGCACCATCGAAATCTGGCAAAAAGAGGAAATACCTAGAGAATGGCATAGGAGCTTCAAAAAACCCATACATGAAAAGGGGATAAACACATTCGTACAAACTATAGAGGAATTTCACTAGTAAATGCAAGTTATAAAATCATATTGATGAGAAAAATAAAAGGGTTTGCAACCACTCGCCTCCTTCAAAATCAGCTTGAGCAAACTCATGGGTGCAAATTAGCATTCAGACGATAAGGAATCGCCTCAGATAATATGATTTAAGTGCAATTTCCTGAATACTACTAGTTTCGGGGGAGGATCGATTATGGTATGGGATGGAATATCTTTGGGAGCTTGCACAGACCTAGTGATCGTTGATAATGGAGCTATAAATGCCGATAAGTGTATTAGGAACATTCTTGAAGAGCATAGATAATTTCATGTTTGTATTTTTCGATTGTTTGTTTTTGCTATATTTTGATAATAATAAATGGGAAATGGCCATGTAATGCTGATTTTTTGTGCAGTTGATTGAAGGATTTTATCTCTGCAGCATTTTAGTTACCTTTTATAAGTTACTTTTATAGATTTTACTGCACGACATTTTGAATTTTTTGGAGTTTAGCAATGAGGTAGAGGTGAGTTATGGGTTTGAGGTGAGGATGGTGGATGAGATTAAACAAGTTAGCAAATTATTCATTGGTGATAAAAAATCAAATATATTACATTTTAATATAAAAAGTCTGAGAAAAAATTTTGAGGAATTATTAGTTGATATAAACGAAATTGGTATAGGAAATTTGGATGTTATCGTTCTTTCTGAGACTTTCGTAATTCAAGAACCTAATCGGTACTATATAGAGAATTTCGATATTTTCTATAATCATTCTTCTTTCCATAAAAATGATGGGGTTTAAATGCATATTAGAGCATGCCTGCAATATCTGAGATAATTGAGTTGAGTGAAACGAGTTCATTGCTCTGCACTATGAAAGTGAATGATTTTTCAATTGGTGTGATGGGTGTATATAGATCATCTTCTTTCAACTTAAACATATTCTTAGATGAACCGGAATGTGGGGAGTTTTTTAATACTGAAAATATGTGCGAACTATTTGTGGAGGATAGTAATGTTAATATTTCAGAAGAATCTGATATCGACGTGAACAGATATTCGAATGTAATGACTCAAAAAGGTTATATATCCTGCATTAACAAACTAACACGAGTAACACAGTGCACTTCAACATTGCTGGATCATTTGCTTCTCAAATTTAAACACATGAACTTTGCCGAGGATGATATTATACCTATAGTATTCAGAGCTTGCCTAACTGATCACTATCCAGGGTTGTCTTTTCAAAATATCATGAAACCTTTTATTGCCCCTGATCGCTCACGGCAAAGAATGGAGATAAACTATTAAAATTTAATTGATGATGAGATGAGAGAGAATCATGGAGGGAGGTATTGTCGGTTGTGGATATAGAAAATCTTATGATATTTTCAAAAATAAAAGATTGTTGAATTGAATAATTAAATTAGAAAATGTAAAGCATGGGTAACACAAGGTGCGTCAAGTTGGTGACTCACTAGTGGAATTTCGATATGAAAATATTTTGGGAATGTTGTGCTCATTTTGTGCCAATTTGTGCCGTATGTTACGAATTTTTCGCCCATTCAGTTTTCGAGATATTTTGGAATTTCAATATGAGACACCAACTTGACGCTGTGACTCATATGTGGAATTTTGATATGGAAATATTTTAGGAGTTTTGTGCTCATTTTATGCCAATTTGTGCCGTATGTTACGAATTTTGTGCCCATTCAGTTTTCGAGATATTTCGAGTTTTCACTATGAGTCACCAACTTGACGCTGTGACTCATATATGGAATTTTAGACATTTTCTTTTTTCGATGAATTGTGTCTATTTTGTGCCAATTTGTGGCGTTTGTTATGAATTTTGTGCCCATTCATTTTTCGAGATATTTCGAGTTTTCTTTGAGTCAAGCGTCAAGTTGGTGTCTCACATATGAAATTTTTGAATTTTTTTTTTCGATAAATTGTGTCTATTTTGTGGCAACTTGTGCCGTAAGTTTTGAATTTTGTGCCCATTGAGTTTTAGAGATATTTCGAGTTTTCATTGTGACGTCACCAACTTGACGCTGTGACTCATATATGGAATTTTGGAAATTTTCCTTTTTTCGATAAAATTGTGCTCATTTTGTGCCAATTTGTGCAGAAAGTTACGAAGTTTGTGCCCATTCAGTTTTCGAAATATTTCGAGTTTTCACTGAGTCAAGCGTCAAGTTGGTGAATCACATATGGAATTTTCGAAATTTGCTTTTTTCGATAAATTGTGTCTAATTTGTGCCAATTTGTGCCGTAATTTACGAATTTTGTGCTCATTGAGTTTTCGAGATATTTCGAGTTTTCGCTATGAATCAAGCGTCAAGTTGGTGACTCGCATATGGAATTTTTTTTTGTTGATAAATTGTGTCTATTTTGTGCCAATTCGTGCCGTAAGTTACGAATTCTGTGCCCATTCAATTTTCGAGATATTTCGAGTTTTCGCTATGAATCAAGCGTCAAGTTGGTGACTCACATATGGAATTTTGGAAATTTTCTTTTTTCGATGAATTGTATCTATTTTGTGCCAATTTGTGCCGTAGGTTACGAATTTTGTGCCCATTCAGTTTTCGAGATATTTCCAGTTTTCCATGTCAATCATCAACTTTATGTGACTCATATGTGAAAAGTTCATTTTTTGATAAATTGCGCTTAATTTGCGCCAATTTGTGCCGTATATCATAAATTTTAACAAAAAATCGCATGTGCTCGCCCAGCGTCAAGCTCCCTTAATCAGATAGTTAAACAATCCCCAAGTGAAAACGATGCTCATTTGCTAAATTTGACATATCTGATTCATGGTTAGCATATATTTTTAGCGTTTAGCATAAAGCATATTATTGAACATATTTTCGAAAGGAAAAAGAGAAACAATTTATTGACGGACTTTTCTTATATTTCAAAATTAACAGATGCACAAGAACCCAGTGAGTTGGTACTACTTCTTCACTGTTACCCTCTTCGATGAAACGAACGAAGAAAGCGCGCAGAATTTTATAGCCCCAATAAATATTTATGAGCTTGCAACAACCGATATATTTACAGGAAATATGTAAACAAACTTCTAGTCGATCCGGCCAGACATTTGGCCCTTTTTCTTGGGATTTCCTATCTCTGAATAAACGCGGGTCTGTCGATAATATTCGAAATATTTTCAAATCCCATGTCCCACCCGTTACGTGTATCATAATATGCTCAAGCACCCTTGGTCTTCCAGATTCAAAAGTGCAAATGCTTTGGAAAATCCATGTACCGTAACTTCTTTATCGTATATTTTTTTGGGAGCTGAGAAACCATAAAATGAAGAATGTCAAACATTGGTTTTTGTGAAGTATCAAAGCTTGAATCACCGAGATTCAAATTCAAGTTAGGATCTAAACGAACAGTTCTTCCGCATTCAGAAGTTTTCAGTATTTGGAGAATATTAAGATATAACATATTTTATTAATATCTATACTATTCTATACCACAACAACCATATTCTATTCATTCATGTTTGAGAAACACAGTTCTGACAATGAAAAAATTAAAATTGACTAGTCTAATCCCGATATACTTCTATATGACTTCAAAAGTAGAATATTAGTTTTTTTGAACTGATGAGTGATGACATGAATGTGTCAACAGCGTAGATGAACCTATAATGGGATTCATATATCAACGTAAACATTATTTGAATTGAATTTTGTAAGTGACCAGGTACCCTTAATGAATATGAAGAAGATTTGAAACGTCGAACATTCGAATATTATGATATCAGACTAATATTTTTTATGTAAATCATTGAGAAATACAAAAAACGTTCGTTAATGATTTCTTAAAAGAGTATTTATCCATCTTCCTCAAGAAAAACTAGGAATATTCCGAAAACTGAAGGAGCACACAATTTGTAACATAAAAAAATGATCTAATTTCCAAATTTGTGACACAGTGATAACTCGAAATATCTCGCAAACTGAATGGGCACAAAATTCTTACTTACGGCACAATGGCACAAAATAGACACAATTTTCAAAAAAAGAAAATTTCCAATATTCCATATGTGAGTCACCCACTTGACGCTTGACTCATAGTGAAAACTCGAAATATCTCGAAAACTGAATGGGCACAAAATTCGTAACTTACGGCACAAATTGGCACAAAATAGACACAATTTATCGAAAAAAAGAAAAATTTCCGAAATTCCATATGTGAGTCAGCAGCAACTTGACGCTTGACTCAAAGAAAACTCGAAATATCTCGAAAACTGAATGAGCACAAAATTCATAATATACGGCACAAATTGGCACAAAATAGACAAAATTCACCGAAAATTTCCAAAATTCCATATATGAGTCACAGCATCAAGTTGGTGACTCATAGTGAAAACTCGAAATATCTCGAAAACTGAATGGCACAAAGCTATAACTTACGCACAAATTGGCACAAAATAAGCACAAAATTCCTAAAATATTTCCA